>CM039463.1:40285675-40360675 GCA_022414725.1 Microglena sp. YARC
TGTTGGAACACAGCACTTCACCTTGCTGGCATGTCACTCCTTAGCAATAATCTTTGTGTGAACTGACAGCACGTGGGTGACGCAGACACCATGCTAAGAAAGGCGCAGTCAAGCCACTTGGCCCTAATAGGCTTGCGTCGTCCTTCATCATACTAAATCTGGTGACACTAACTTACACACACACACCACACACTTCCCTGGGTTGCATTCCACCATCCTCACTAAAGTGCACTCGCTGTAAGACATAGACTGAGACTCTAGAGACACACACACACACACACTGCTGGTCAGAGCACCTTCTGTATGAGGGTGGGTGAGCCATGGTAGAAGGCGCGTGCCTGATAAGCGCTCTAGCCATCTCCCAGCACCTGAAACATGTTGGCAAACACGACTCACACTGGTTGCTGACTGCTGCTCACGCTCAGCTCCATCCTTCATAGTTACTTGAGGGTGGACGACAAGCTTACTGTAGACACGGACGCACGTGCCTGACTATGTCCGCTCTACCCTACCATGCATCTCACCACGCATGCCTACGAACATGTTGCTGACACAAAGTACTAGCAGTGAACCTGCTGAGCTGACTGCTCAGTTAAGCCACCTTACTTATAGCAAGCAGGGTGGGAGCACAATGCTAAAGAAGCGCCGCTGCCTTGCCGGTGATAGCCGTTCTTAGCCATGTCTCTTCTCAATAATCCTGGTGACACACTTACACACACACAGTACCAATCTCCAGACACCTGAACATGTTGGAACAGACACACTGGCTGTAGAGCACGCTTCTTGTATGAGGGTGGAAGCCATGTTAGGAAGGCGAAGTGCCCTAGATAAAGCGATCCATATCTTCCCTATGGCTTGCTTGTCCCAGCCACCCTGTATGAGGTCTGAAAACCATTGAGAGCGAACACACTGTACAAAGTGCTGCAGTCACAACGACAAGCACCTTGCTGCTAATGAGGGTGGGAGCATGTAGTAAGGGCGTGCCTGATAGCGCTCTAACCATCTCCCAGCAAACTGAAACATGTTGGAACAGACAAACTGCTGGTCCAGAGCAACTTCTGTATTGAGGGTGGAGCTGTGTATAGCCCTTAAAAGCGGACACCACTGCGTGCCTGTATGAAGGTGAATAGCGGTCTAACTCTCCCAGCACGCTGACTGCATGTTCAAGAGCACCTTCTGAAAGTGGACTGCTGGTGCCAGAGCACCTTCTGTTGAGGGTGGGAAGCCATGTAGAAGGGCGCGTGCCTGATAGCGCTCTAAAAGACATCCTCACTCATGGAACCACACCCTTGGGAACATGTAGAAGGGCTCATGATCACCTACAGACACCACCTCGACGCACGCACATTACACTCGTAGGTGAGGTGGAGCCTATACGACCATGCCATGTACTGCGGTCTTGTATGAGGGTGGAGCCAGAGAAGCCTGATAGACAAGAGCGCACAGTCACAAGCTAGAAGCGCGTGCTGATCGCTCTACCATAGGTGCATGTCTTATCTGCTCATATTACATCTCGCGCTGATGCACCACTAGCAAACAATAAACATGTTGGAACCATGACTATCAAACTGCTCCCAGCCACACACACACACTGTATTGAGGGTGGGAGCACGTCAGCGCTCTATCCTTCCTGGTATGAGGTGCTAGAAAGTGATTACGCTCTACCATCACGTCAGCACCTGAACTGTTGGAAACAGACCACATGCGTCTCAGAGCACCTTCTGTATGAGGTGGGAGCCATGTAGAAGGCGCGTGCCTGATAGCGCTCTACATCTCCCAGCACCTGAACATGTGAACAGATCACACGCTGCTCAGAGCACCTTCTTATGAGGGTGGGAGCCATGTAGAAGGCGCGTTGCCTGATACGCTCTACCATCTCCAGCACCTGAGATGTTGAACAGACACACTGCTGCTAGCCAGAGCACCTTCTGTATGAGGGTGGGAGCCATGTAGAAGGCGCGTGCCTGATAGCGCTCTACCATCTTCCAGCACTCTGAACATGTGAACAGACACACTGCTGCTCAGAGCACCTTCTGTAGAGGGTGGGACCATGTAGAAGGGCGTGCGTGCACCCTGAAGCCGCTTACCATCTCCCAGCACACCTGAACATTGATGGAACAGACACACTGCTGCTCAGAGCACCTTCTGTAATGAGGTGGAAGCGCATGTAGACGCGCGTGGCCTGATAGCGGCTCTACCATTCTCCCAGCACCCTGAAACATGATGGAAACAGACACACTGCTGTCAGAGCACCTTCTGTATGAGGGTGGAGCCATGATAGAAGGCGCTGCCTGATAGCGCTCTACATCTCCCAGCACCTGAACATGTTGGAACAGACACACTGCTGCTCAGAGCACCTTCTTGTATGAGGGTGGGAGCCATGTAGAAGGCGCGTGCCCGGATAGCGCTCGACCATCTCCCAGCACCAACATGTTTGGAAACAGACACACTGCTGTCAGAGCACCTTCTGTATGGGGTGGGAAGCCATGTAGAAGGCGCTGGCCTGATAGCGCTCTACCAGCTCCCAGCACCTGAACATGTTGAACAGACACACACTGCTGCTCAGAGCAACCTTCTGTATAGTGGAGCCATGTCAGAAGGCGCTGATGTATAGCGCTCTACCAATCTCCCAGCCCTGAACATGTGAACAGACACAGGGTCAGAGCACCTCTGTATGAGGGTGGAGCCATGTAGAAGGCGCGTGCCTGATAGCGCTCTACCATTCTCCAGCCCACCCTGAACATGTTGGAACAGACACACTGTGCCCAGAGCACCTTCTGTATGAGGGTGGGAGCTGTGTATTAAGCGCGTGCCTGATAGCGCTCTACCATTCGCCAGCACGCTGAACCATGTGGAAAAGACACACGCTGGGTCAGAGCACCCTGTATGAGGGTGATAAAGGCGCGTGCTGAATAGGCGCTCTATTTTTCCATCTTCCCAGTTCCACCACCTGAACATGTGGAACAGACACACTGCTGCTCAGAGCACCTTCTGTATGAGGGTGGAGCCATGTAGTAGAGCGCGTGCCTGATAGCGCGTCTACCATCCCCAGCACCTGAACATGTTGGAACAGACACACTGCTGCCTTCAGACACCTTCTGTATGAGGGTGGGAGCTGTGGTATTAAGCGCGTGCTGATAGCGCTCTACCATGTCCCAGCACCTGAACATGTATGAACAGACACACTGCTGCTCAGAGCACCTCTGTATGAGCAGGTAAGCCATGTAGAAGGCGCTGCCCCCGCGGCCGCTGCATAGCGCGTCTACCATCTCCCAGGCGCGTGCCTGAACAATTGTTGAACAAGAACACACTGCTTGCTCAGACACCTTCTGTATGAGGTGGGAGCCATAGTAGAAGGCCTGACCTATGCGCTCTACCTCTCCCAGCACCTGAACATGTTGAACAGACACATGCTGCCCAGAGACCTTCTGTATGAGGTGGAAGCTGTGTACTTTAGCGCGTGCCTTTATAGCCGCTCTACCAATCTCCAGCACCTGACACATGTTGAACAGACACACTGCTGTCAGAGACCTTCTGTATGAGGTGGAAGCCATGTAGAAGGCGCGTGCCTGATAGCGCTTTACCATCTCCCAGGCTGAACATGTGGAACAGACACACTTGCTGCCTCAGAGCCACACTTCTGAGATGAGGTGGAGCATGTAGAAGGCGCGGCCTGATAGCGCTCTACCATCTCAGCACCTGAACAGTGGAACAGACAACATGCTGGCCAGAGCACCTTCTGTTAGTGAGGGTGGGAGCCATGTGAAGCCGTTGCTGAGACGCTCTACCCATCTCCCAGCCACCTGAACATGCTGGAGACAACACTGCTGCTCAGAGCACCTTCCTTATGAGTGGGAGCCATGTTAGAAGACGCTGCCTGATAGCGCACTACCATCTCCCAGCACCTTAACATGTTGAACAGACACACTGAACTGCCAGAGCACCTTACTGCTATGAGGTGAGCATGTAGAAGGCGCGTGCCTGATACGCGCCTCTTACCATACTCCCAGCGCCACCTGAACAGGTTGGAAACAGACACACTGCTGTCAGAAGCCACGCTCTTATGTGACCGAATGTAAAGGCGCGTGCCCTGATAGCGCTGCTACCATCTCCCAGCACCTGAACTTGTCGGAACCAGACCACACTGCTGCTTCAGAGCACCTTCATGTATTGTAGGGCCAGTAGAAGGCGCTTCCTGATAGCGCTCTACCATCTCCCAGCACCTGAACATGCTGAACACGAACACTGCTGGTCAGAGCACCTTCTGTATGAGGGTGGAGCCATGTGAAGGCAGCGTCGCTGATAGCGTTCTGAACAGACCCCACACTGCTCCCAGCTCCCTGAAGCAGTTGGAACAGACACGACTGCTGCCTCAAAGCTACTCTGTATCAGAGCGGTGAACAGCTGTATTAAAGCGCGTTGCCTGATAGCGCTTTACATCTCCCCAGCACCTCGAACATGTTGCGAAACAGACACACTCAGAGCACCTTCTGTATGAGGGTGGGAGCCAGTAGAAGCGCGTGCCTGATAGCGCTCTACCATCTCCAGCACCTGAACATGTTGGAACAGACACACTTGCTGTCAGAGCACCTTCTGTATGAGGGTGGGAGCCATGTAGAATGGCGCGTGCCTGATAGCGCTCTACCATTCTCCAGCACCTGAACATGTTGGAACAGACACACTGCTGCCAGAGCACCTGTCTGGTAATGAGAGCTCTACTCTCCCAGCACCTGAAACAACACAGCTGTAGAGGGTAGCCATGTAGTAAGGCGCGTGCCTGATAGCGCTCTACCATCTCCCAGCACCTGAACATGTTGGAACAGACACACTCTGCTGCATCAGAGCACCTTCTGTATGAGGGTGGGAGCCATGTAGAAGCGCGTTGCCTGATAGCGCTCTACCATCTCCAGCACCCCAGCACTGCGTGAGCACATGTTGGAACAGCTCTACCAATACTCCCACACACTGCTGGTCAGAGCAGCCCTTAGGAAGAGCGCGCTGTATGCTCTACCATACCTCCAGGGTGGAACAGACCACCACTGGAGCCATGTAGAAGGCGCGTGCCTGATAGCGCTCTACCATCTCCAGCACCCATGTGTGGAAACAGCACCTGAACTTTATGATGGGAGGTTGGAACAGATACACACTGCTGCATGTTCAGAGCACCTTCTGTATGAGGGTGGGAGCCATGTAGAAGGCGCGTGCCTGATAGCGCTCTACCATCTCCCAGCACCTGAACATGTTGGAACAGACACACTGCTGGTCAGAGCACCTTCTGTATGAGGGTGGGAGCCATGTAGAAGGCGCGTGCCTGATAGCGCTCTACCATCTCCCAGCACCTGAACATGTTGGAACAGACACACTGCTTGCTGCTGGTCAGAGCACTTCTGTATTGAGGGTGGGAGCCATGTAGAAGGCGCGTGCCTGATAGCGCTCTACCATCTCCCAGCACCTGAACATGTTGGAACAGACACACTGCTGGTCAGAGCACCTTCTGTATGAGGGTGGGAGCCATGTAGAAGGCGCGTGCCTGATAGCCGCTCTACCATCTCCCAGCACCTGAACATGTTGGAACAGACACACTGCTGCTCAGAGCACCTTCTGTATGAGGGTGGGAGCTGTGTATTAAGGCGCGTGCCTGATAGCGCTCTACCATCTCCCAGCACCTGAACATTGTTGGAACAGACACACTGCCTGGCTCAGAGCACCTTCTGTAGAGGGTGGGAGCCATGTAGAAGGCGCGTTCTTGCCTGATAGCGCTCTACCATCTCCCAGCACCTGAACATGTTGGAACAGACACACTGCTGGTCAGAGCACCTTCTGTATGAGGGTGGGAGCCATGTAGAAGGCGCGTGCCTGATAGCGCTCTACCATCTCCCAGCACCTGAACATGGTGGAACAGACACACTGCTGCTCAGAGCACCTTCTGTATGAGGGTGGGAGCCATGTAGAAGGCGCGTGCCTGATAGCGCTCTACCATCTCCCAGCACCTGAACATGTTGGAACAGACACACTGCTGGTCAGAGCACCCCTGTATTCTGTATGAGCACCTGAACTGTTGGGAAACTGCCATGTAGAAGGCGCGTGGGAGCCAGGGGTGTGATAGCGCTCTACCATCTCCCAGCACCTGAACATGTTGGAACAGACACACTGCTGGTCAGAGCACCTTCTGTATGAGGGTGGGAGCCATGTAGAAGGGCGCGTGCCTGATATAGCGCTTACCATCTCCCAGCACCTGAACATGTTGGAAACAGACACACTGCTGCTCAGAGCACCTTCTGTATGAGGGTGGGAGCCATGTGAAGGCGCGTGCCTGATAGCGCTCTACATCTCCCAGCACTGCTGAACATGTTGGAACAGACACACTGCTGGTCAGAGCACCTTCTGTATTGAGGGTGGGAGCCATGTAGAAGGCGCGTGCCTGATAGCGCTCTACCATCTCCCAGCACCTGAACATGTTGGAACAGACACACTGCTGGTCAGAGCACCTTCTGTATGAGGGTGGGAGCCATGTAGAAGGCGCGTGCCTGATAGCGCTCTACCATCTCCAGCACCTGAACATGTTGGAACAGACACACTGCTGGTCAGAGCACCTTCTGTATGAGGGTGGGAGCCATGTAGAAGGCGCGTGCCTGATAGCGCTCTACATCTCCCAGCACCTGAACATGTTGGAACAGACACACTGCTGGTCAGAGCACCTTCTGTATGAGGGTGGGAGCCATGTAGAAGGCGCGTGCCTGATAGCGCTCTACCATCTCCCAGCACCTGAACATGTTGGAACAGACACACTGCTGGTCAGAGCACCTTCTGTATGAGGGTGGGAGCCATGTAGAAGGCGCGTGCCTGATAGCGCTCTACCATCTCCCAGCACCTGAACATGTTGGAACAGACACACTGCTGGTCAGAAGCTGATACCTTCTCCCAGTGAAATGTTGGAGCTGGTGGGAGCCATGTAGAAGGCGCGTGCCTGATAGCGCTCTACCATCTCCCAGCACACTGAACATGTTGGAACAGACACACTGCTGGTCAGAGCACCTTCTGTATGAGGGTGGGAGCCATGTAGAAGGCGCGTGCTGATAGCGCTCTACCATCTCCCAGCACCTGAACATGATGGAACAGACACACTGCTGGTCAGAGCACCTTCTGTATGAGGGTGGGAGCCATGTAGAAGGCGCGTGCCTGATAGCGCTCTACCATCTCCCAGCACCTGAACATGATGGAACAGACACACTGCTGGTCAGAGCACCTTCTGTATGAGGGTGGGAGCCATGTAGAAGGCGCGTGCCTGATAGCGCTCTACCATCTTCCCAGCACCTGAACATGATGGAACAGACACACTGCTGTCAGAGCACCTTCTGTATGAGGTGGGAGCCATGTAGAAGGCGCGTGCCTGATAGCGCTCTACCATCTCCCAGCACCTGAACATGATGGAACAGACACACTGCTGGTCAGAGCACCTTCTGTATGAGGGTGGGAGCCATGTAGAAGGCGCGTGCCTGATAGCGCTCTACCATCTCCCAGCACCTGAACATGTTGGAACAGACACACTGCTGGTCAGAGCACCTTCTGTATGAGGTGGAGCCATGTAGAAGGCGCGTGCCATGATAGCGCCTCTACCATCTCCCAGCACCTGAACATGTTGGAACAGACACACTGCTGGTCAGAGCACCTTCTGTATGAGGGTGGGAGCCATGTAGAAGCGCGTGCTGATAGCGCTCTACCATCTCCCAGCACCTGAACATGTTGGAACAGACACACTGCTGTCAGAGCACCTTCTGTATGAGGGTGGGAGCCTAGAAGGCGCGGTCTGATAGCGTCTATAACCATCTCCAGCATGAGAACAGAACACCTGTGGGAGCACCTTCTGTATGAGGGTGGGAGCCATGTAGAAGGCGCGTGCCTGATAGCGCTCTACCATCTCCCAGCACCTGAACATGTTGGAACAGACACACTGCTGCTCAGAGCACCTTCTGTATGAGGTGGGAGCCATGTAGAAGGCGCGTGCCTGATAGCGCTCTACCATCTCCCAGCACCTGAACATGTTGGAACAGACACACTGCTGCTCAGAGCACCTTCTGTATGAGGGTGGGAGCCATGTAGAAGGCGCGTGCCTGATAGCCGCTCTACATCTCCCAGCACCTGAACATGTTGGAACAGACACACTGCTGCTCAGAGCACCTTCTGTATGAGGGTGGGAGCCATGTAGAAGGCGCGTGCCTGATAGCGCTCTACCATCTCCCAGCACCTGAACATGTTGGAACAGACACACTGCTGCTCAGAGCACCTTCTGTATGAGGGTGGGAGCCATGTAGAAGGCGCGTGCCTGATAGCGCTCTACCATCTCCCAGCACCTGAACATGTTGGAACAGACACACTGCTGCTCAGAGCACCTTCTGTATGAGGGTGGGAGCCATTGTAGTATTAACGCGTGCCTGATAGCGCTCTACCATCTCCCAGCACCTGAACATGCTCTACATTGGAACAGACACACTGCTGGCTCAGAGCACCTTCTGTATGAGGGTGGGAAGCCATGTGAGGCGCGGGTGGGACCTGAACATGTGGAACAGAAGGCACCTTCTGTGTGAGGGTGGAGCCATGTAAAGGCGCGTGCCTGATAGCGCTCTACCATCTCCCAGCACCTGAACATGTTGGAACAGACACACTGCTGGTCAGAGCACCTTCTGTATGAGGGTGGGAGCCATGTAGAAGGCGCGTGCCTGATAGCGCTCTACCATCTCCCAGCACCTGAACATGTTGGAACAGACACACTGCTGCTCAGAGCACCTTCTGTATGAGGGTGGGAGCCATGTAGAAGGCGCGTGCCTGATAGCGCTCTACCATCTCCCAGCACCTGAACATGATGGAACAGACACACTGCTGGTCAGTGCACCTTCTGTATGAGGGTGGGAGCCATGTAGAAGGCGCGTGCCTGATAGCGCTCTACCATCTCCCAGCACCTGAACATGATGGAACAGACACACTGCTGGTCAGTGCACCTTCTGTATGAGGGTGGGAGCCATGTAGAAGGCGCGTGCCTGATAGCGCTCTACCATCTCCCAGCACCTTCTGTATGAGGGTGGGAGCCGTGTTGAAGGTGTGAGCCTGGTAGCGCTCTACCATCATAAAATCAAGCGTATGAAAGGGGGCATGCTTCCTAGTATTCTTGCCAATGTTGTCAAACTTTGATCACATCCGAATTTCACAATTGGATAGAGCTCGTCGGGGGGATCACTATAAAACCTACTTTGACCCCCTAATTATAATTTCTGAAGGAGATATGAGCCTTTTTAGGGGGTGGGTGGGGTAGGGGTGGGGGTGGGGGTGGGGCAGATTACAAAAACTTCCCACGTAGGTATATGAACACAACTTCCTCGCGACCCTCTGATGCAGCCCTACCTTGCCGTGGTGGGTTGGACAGGAACAGCCCCCCCCAAATGCTGCAGTACGTGAAAGACTGTTATGTATGACATGCCAGGATATATATAGCAGCCCTACCTTGCCGTGTTGGGTTGGACGGGAACAGCCCCGAAAACAAAACTACAATACATTAAAGACTGTGATGCATGACATGCCAGGATATATAAAGGAGCCCTACTTTGCCGTGGTACGGTGGTCGGGAACAGCCCCCCCAAAATGCTGCAGTATGTGAAAGACTGTGATGTATGACATGCCAGGATATATGAAGGAGCCCTACCTTGCCATGGTGGGTTGGACGGGAACAGCCCCCCCAAAATGCTGCAGTACGTGAAATACTGTGATGTATGACATACTATGACTTATGAATTACTACTAAGAGACACGTAATACACACGTGATACATACCCACAATTACAACTAAGAGATACATAATACGCACGTAATACATACGCACAATTCAAAGTCATCAACATTTAACTTCCATGCAGCCATATCTAGAGGAGGAGGAGGGGGGGGAAAGGGGTTGGGGACACATGATCATAGCCATACCTATCGTCATCATCATCATCATCATCATCATCATCATCATCATCATAATAATAATAACCATGAACATAATAATCATCATCATCACCATCATACTCATGTTAATAATCATACCTAGCAGGGGTGGGTTGGACAGGAACAGCTCCGAAAACAATACTGCTTGCCCCAAGGAGCAGTGGGCCGTATGTCACGGCGGTGTGACCGGTGATCCACCCACAGTCAGCGGTGGCAAAGAATACATCGCCAGCTCGTACATCAAAGATGTACTTCATCATTGTGGCAGCTGCTACCATGTATCCCCCTGCTCAGGAGGGCGGGGATGAGGGTGAGGGTGAGGGTGAGGGTGAGGGTGAGGGTGAGGGTGAGGGTGAGGGTGAGGTGAGGGGGGGGGAGGGCACTCTCCTCTGTCCAGAACTTTCGAAACCTTTCGGCTTAGCCCAGTGGCTGGCTCAGGGAGCTGCCTAGAAAGGGGATGGAGGTGAGGGTGAGCAGCAAGCTGTCATATTCAATTCCCCATCCTCCCTCCCCCCCTCTGTCCCTACCTGACCTGACCCACACCACCCAATGCCCCCCTCCCTCCCTCCCTCCCTCTGCCCTCCCCTCCCTACCTCCCCCCCTATCTCCCTCTCTCCCTGCCTGACCTTACCCACCCATTGTGTGCACCACCCACACCACCCACACCACCCACACCACCAATGCCCCCCTCCCTCCCTCCCTCCCCCCCTCCTTCCCTCTCTCCCTGTCTGACCTTAACCCCCCGTTATGTGCACCACCCACACCACCCAATGCCCCCCCTCCTTCCTCCCTCCTCCCCTCCTTCCCTCTCTCCCTGTCTGACCTTAACCCCCCGTTATGTGCACCACCCACACCTCCCACACCACCACCAATGCCCCCCCTCCTTCCCTCCCTCCCCCCCCTCCCTTCCCCCCCATCCTTCCCTCTCTCCCTTCCTGACCTTATGCACCTGTTGTGTGCAGCACTCCCAAGAGTGTAGGCTGCGTGTGGGCTGAGTGTAGGCGGCTACTTTATCTGGACAATGCTACCAAGGCGGTTGACAGCGACCACGAAAACTAAGGCGCACTCGTGAGGATTCAAACCCCGCACCTACATTGTTCAAGGAGCTCTGCCATTCGTTGAGCGAGGATCAAAATCACTCCCACGATTTAAACAGTGCTGTAGAACCGATTCGATCAGCTTTCAGATGTACTAGCTTGCTTTAGGTTTGGCTGGTTTGCAAGCCAGGGGATGTGCCTAGAAGCTGCTGCTCATAACCAAAAAATAAAAAAGCTATGGCCGCCCGTTGTGTGCTCCACTCCCATGATTTAAACAGTGCTGGAGAGCCGATTCAATCAGCTTCCAGATGCACTAGGTTGCTTTAGGTTTGGCTGGGTTGCAAGCCAGGGGATCTGCCTAGAAGCTGCTGCTCGTAGCCAAAAAGAAAAGGCTATGACCTACCTGTTGTGTGCACCATGCCCAAGATGTAAACAGTGTTGTACAGCCGATTCAATCAGCTTCCAGATGCACTAGGTTGCTTTAGGTTTGGCTGGGTTGCAAGCCAGGGGATCTGCCTAGAAGCTGCTGCTCATAGCCGAAAAGAAAAGCTTTTTTTTAGTTGTGAAAGGTATTTCACCCCAGGAGGTGGGTCTCCCTACACAAACCAGCCGCACCGAGGATTCAGTTTGAATGGCGTTGCCACTCCTACAAAAGATTAGGCGCTATGAGTCTATGACCTACCTGTTGTGTGCACCACTCCCTTGGGCATCCCTGTACTGCCACTGGTGTACAGCAAGAATAGGGGGGCCTCAGATTCAACCCACTCAGGTTCGCAGTTGTATGGTTGGGAAGCCAGCTCATCCACCCACCACACATCCCTTCCAGGCTGCATACCGGTTTTGTTACGTGGGGTGGAGGGGTCCTCTAGGACCAACACCTAGGGTTTGGAGGTTGGGGGGATGGAGGTTGGGGGGGTGGTTGGGGATTTTGGGGTGAGGTTGGGTTTGGGGTTGGGGGGTTGGGGCGAGGGCTTGGCATGCTGGCTGGTGTGGGGGGCTGCCTAGGGACTGCTGCCCATTCCCCACCAGAAGGACCAAAAGAAGGACAGAAGGACAGTTGCCTAAATAAAGACCCTGCGCCCTTTACCACACGTATGTTAAAACAATTGTTTGAGGTTCAGTTCATTAATGCTTTTTAGCAGGAGCCCCCAGGGTCACCCTGGTGTCCCTTGGTTATTGCGACCACCTCCCTGAGATGAAGCTTGACACCTCAGCCAACGGTCTCGTAACTAACTGGCTTCGGTCCGCTCGATTCCGTTGCCAACACTCTCCGCCAATTTTCTGCGTCGCTTAATACGCTGCCTAAAACTTGTTCGTTATAGCCCCTCCTGTCATGGTTGGGCAAGGCCCATTAGCCTAGTTGGTCTACCCCTGAACTGTAACCACATGCATACAATCATTCCAATAAAATCCAACCTGGGTTGTACCACATCATGTGTTCATCAAAGCAGTATCCTGTACCGGTTTTGGCAATGCTGGCCATGGGTAACAGACTTCAGTCCTGGGTGGAGGATGCTGTGGGGGGTGCTGTTGGTGTCTGTGGGGTCGGTGGGGGTGTCGGTGTCTGTGGGTGTTGGTGCCTGGGGGGTGTTGATGCCTGGACGGTGTTGGCGCCTAGGGGGTGTTGGTACCTGGGGGGTGCTAGTGTCTGGGGGGTGCTGGGGGTGGTGGTGCTGTTACTTTTGGCAATGCTGGCCATGGGTAACAGCCCTCAGGCCTGGATGGAGGATGCCTACCCCTGGACTGTAACAACATGCATACAAGTGTATGTTACAGGCCAGAAGTGGCCTTAGGTAATGATAACGCCTGGTGGGGCGTGGTGTGAAGGGAGCCCGTCGTACACGGGTGGGGAGCGGTCTCCTACCTCAACTGGACAAGCTACCATTGCGGTAGACGACGACCTGCAACGCCAAGAGCAACCGAAGGGGGAGTCGAACCCCCGACTCTTCATTCTTAAAGTGATTTAGTCTACCACTAGACCAATGTATATCACTGAAAGAGGCTAAGTGGCCTTATAGGCTACAGGGGGCGCTGTTTTGTTTTTGCTACACATAGCAGCTTCTAGGCAGCTCCTTTCACCCACACTTGGGCAAAACCTGAAGCTAGCAAGTGTGTCTTGAAGCTGGCATGACAGGCTGTCCAATGCAGCTTGAATCTTTGGGCTTGAATCAGTCACTGGCTAATGAAGCTGGGTGGAAGCTGCTACGAGTAGCCCAAAAAAGAAACAGTGACAGGACCCAACCGACACCAACCGACACATACCTTGGAAGCCACTCATCTCCTCGAAAACTGCGCTGCTTGAGAAATTATACAGATATATGCGTTCGTATTTGCACGCGCTTTCATCAGTATCAAATTCATTTTTTTTCGTGGAGGTCGACTTGCCTCTGAAGCACACTACAGGGACTTGCCTAACCTTGAACGCTGTTTTGGATCCTGGGGGGCGGGGGCCCCCAGATTCACCCCGTAGTCCGTTTGTGCGACCGACGGACCAACCGATCGACCTGACACGTCAACTGCCACCATCACCACCACCACCACCACCACACACAAGCACATTTGGAGTTCAGTAGGACACCAGGAAATATTTTATCATCCTCACTAGCACATTTGGAATTCATTAGGGCACCAGGAAACATGTAATTAATCACCATCAGTTACCTTGTGTACGTGGAAGCTTGAGTTGGTACACAGTTGAAGAGAATCGTCAACGATCTTCTTGAGGGGGATTATCTTGTTGCTGCCGCGTGCCATGCCAGAGGAAGTGACTACGATCCTACTCCTGTAGGGGTGGGTTGGGTGGGGGGGGTGTTTGTGCTTGTGTGGTGTGGTGTGGTGTGGTGGTTGGGTGGGTGGTTGGGTGGGTGGGGGGATGATCTTGTTGCTGCCGCGTGCCATGCCAGAGGACGTGACTACGATCTTACTCCTGTTGAGGCGGAGGGGGAGGGGGGGTGAAGGGATGTGTGTGTTCTGTGCCTGTGCTTGTGTGTGGTGGTGGTGGTGGTGTGTTTGTGTGTGTGTGGGGGGGGGGGGGGGGAGGTGATCTTGCTGCTGCCGCGTGCCATACCAGAGGAAGTGATTACGATCTTACTTCTGTAGGGTGGGAGGGGAGAGGGGGGGGGGGGGGGGGGGGGGGGAGGGGGGAATGTGTGTGCTCTTGTGTGTGAGTGTTATGTGCACGTGCTTTTGTGCGGTGGTGGTGGTGGTGGTGGGTTGGTGGGTTGGTGGGGGGAGGTGATCTTGCTGCTGCCGCGTGCTATACCAGAGGAAGTGACTACGATCTTACTTCTGTAGGGTGGGAGGGGGAGAGGGGGGGGGGGGGGGTGAGGGGGGGATGTGTGTGTTCTTGTGTGTGTGTTATGTGCACGTGCTTGTGTGCGGTGGTGGTGGTGGTGTGGTGGTGGTGGTGGTGGGTGGGTGGGTGGGTGGGGAGGTGATCTTGCTGCTGCCGCGTGCTATACCAGAAGAAGTGACTACAATCTTACTTCTGTAGGGTGGGAGGGGGAGAAGGGGGGGGGGGGGGGGGGGAGGGGGGAGGGGGGAATGTGTGTGTTCTTGTGTGTGTGTGTTATGTGCACGTGCTTGTGTGCGGTGGTGGTGGTGGTGGTGGGTGGTGGTGGTGGGGGGAGGTGATCTTGCTGCTGCCGCTTGCCATACCAGAGGAAGTGACTACGATCTTACTTATGTTGAGGCGGAGGGGGGGGGGGGGGGGTGAGGGGGGGAATGTGTGTGCTCTTGTGTGTGAGTGTTATGTGCACGTGCTTGTGTGCGGTGGTGGTGGTGGTGGGGGTGGGTGGGTGGGTGGGGTGGGGGTGGGGGGGGAGGTGATCTTGCTGCTGCCGCGTGCTCTACCAGAAGAAGTGACTACGATCCTGCTCCTGTGGGGGAGGGGGTGTGGGAAGGGGAGGGGGGGGGGGGGGGGAGATGTGTGTGTGTGATTGTGTGTGTTCTGTGCCTGCACTTGTGTGTGGTGGTGGTGGTGGTGGTGTGTGTGGGGGGGGATGATCTTGCTGCTGCCGCGTGCCATGCCAGAGGAAGTGACTACGGTCTTACTCCTGTACGGGAGGAGGGGGAGGGAGGGTTTTGTGCGTGTTTGTTAGTGGGTGGGTGGGTGGGTATGAGTGCCTGAGTTTGTGTGTGTGGAGGAGGGTGTGTGTGTGGAGGAGGGTGTGTGTGTGTGTGTGGGGGGGGGGGGGGGGATCTTGCTGCCATCACGCCATGTGAAGGGCAGTGACTACGATATTACTCCTTAGGGGGGGGGAGGGGGGGTGTTTGCGTGTTTGTGTTTGTGTTTGTGTGTGTGTGGGGGGTTATGATTGTGTTTGTGGTGGGTGGGTGGGGTGGGGGGGGGGGGATGTTATGCTTGTGTTTCTGCATCTTTGTTTCTGTGTCTGTGTTTGTTGTTGTTGTTGTTGTTGTTGTTGTTGTTGAACTTATTCACGCCTTGCGTCCATGATGCACTGCGCCAGGCTGTCAGCCCTTAAGCCAGCAAACACCACACTGTGCACAGCCCTGCTTTTTTAATCACCTCGCTGCAGATCACTAGACCATTATATGAACATTGGCTTGGCCTTACTCAGAGTAATGTTTTAAACATCAGTTTGAATTCAAATTTGATAGATAGATAAATAAATAGTATACCTTATTACGAGGCGTGAGGTTGAGGGGGCCAGCCAGTTTGCTTGCACGGGGGACAACCACCTCCTTGCAATTACTATATAATTGATGTGTGATTTTTGGCTGAGCCCCCCCTTCTGGGGGGCGGGAGCCCCCAGTGTTACCCATTTGTCCGTCCATCTGTCTGACCGCGATGAAGCCCCACATGCCAGCAAACGGTCTCGTAACTAACTCGCTTCCGTTGCCATGTCGCTCCCTCGCGTTCACTCTCCGCCATTTTATAGCGTCGCAGGCGACGATGCATAGAACTTGTCAAATTGAAGTTAAGTTATCTGCATAGCAATCATCATTTGCGAGTTGTTGGGGATTCAGTTAGTTCACCACATTGATGGGTCAAACCACAATTCAAATATGATATGTTATAAGTGCCCATCAGGGTGATTCAAAGCGCGCGCTTTTGCGCTTTTGAGCGCTGACTCTTTGCCCCCCTCTGCGCTTTAAGCGCAGTTTTTTGCAACCCCTTATGGGCGCTGCAAGCAATTTTTGCGCTTTTTGCACTACAAAGCGCAGTTTTTTTGTTTTCAAGTGCGCTAAAGCGCTGGCCAATTTGGCCATTTGAAGTACCCTGGTGCCCACTAGCATCGGCAGTGATTCTACTCAATGTGGTGGTACTACGGTGACTATAGCCAGCTCCGGCTTACGCTGTGGTGTCCTTAACATCACGTCCTGTGAGCAACTGTATAACACGGATGTAAAAATTTCAATTTCAATGAGTGCCCATGTACACACCTTGCGTCCATGATGCGCTGCGCCACGCTGTCAGCACTGAAGCCAGCAAACATGACACTGTGCACGGCGCCAATGTGAACACATGACACGACACGACAGGACACGACACAACACTTTTCTCCATATCATGTGCACACCTGTCAGCACTGCCAGCAAATACGAAACAACACCATATGCCACATAATTAACACACCTTGCATCCATGATGCGCTGTGCCAGGCTGTCAGCACTGAAGCCAGCAAACACGACACCATACGCCACACCATGTTCACACCTTGCATCCATGATGCGCTGTGCCAGGCTGTCAGCACTGCAAACAAATACGAAACAACACCATGCACCACATAATTAACACACCTTGCATCCATGATGCGCTGTGCCAGGCTGTCAGCACCGCCAGCAAATACGAAACAACACCATACACCACATAATTAACACACCTTGCATCCATGATGCGCTGTGCCAGGCTGTCAGCACCGCCAGCAAATACGAAACAACACCATACACCACATAATTAACACACCTTGCATCCATGATGCGCTGTGCCAGGCTGTCAGCACTGAAGCCAGCAAACACAACACTGTGCACCGCGCCAATGCGAGCACATGCAAGCATGGATATAGGCAACTCGGGGGTCATAGGAAGGTACAGTGTGACGGTGTCGCCACGCTGCACGCCTTGCGCCTTAAGCCAGTTGCCTGGTAGTGGCAATAGGGGTGGGGTGGGGTGGGGGGGTGGGGTGGGATGGGGTGGGGCAGAGGTGGGGTGAAGTGGGGTGAAGTGGGGTGGGGTGGTTAGGGTGAAGTGGGGTGGGGTGGGTTAGGCAGTGCTGGGTTGTGGGTTGTGTACTTGTGGGTTGTGGGTACTGGTGTGTTGTGTTGGGCGCATTGTGCACTGTACAGCAATGCTAGCACATGCAAGCATGGATATCGGCAAGTCGGGGGTCATTGGATGCATATTGATGATAACTTAATAGTGAGTATGGTATGGATTTTAGGTTTACCAGGCTAGGTTGTAGTACTAGACTAGTGTTGACTGTTCTGTACAATTAGAGGCTTGACAAAGTTATCACAAACCAGTGCAACTTATGGCATCCATGTGCAAAATGCATGTTTTCTAAGCCCCCCCCCAAAAAAAATAAATCCCAGGGGGCTACGCCCCCCAGACCCCCCATAAAGGTAGCGGCGCTTCAAGCTCTACAGACAGTGCTACCACCACTTGTGGCTACGATAATTGGCCTGAACATTTCTGGAAAAAAAACTGGCTGCATGTCCTGTGCCTTCTACCAGTTGGCCTGGTTGGTGTACATGGGTGGTATGGTGGTTGGGTTGGGTTGGGTTGGGTTGGGTTGGGTTGTGGTTGGGTTGGGTTGGGTTGGGTTGGGTTGGGTTGGGTTGGGTTGGGTTGGGTTGGGTTGGTTGGGTTGGGTTGGGTTGGGTTGGGTTGGGTTGGGTTGGGTTGGGTTGGGTTGGGTTGGGTTGGGTTGGGTTGGGTTGGGTTGGGTGGGTTGGGTTGGGTTGGGTTGGGTTGGGTTGGGTTGGGTTGGTTGGGTTGTTGGTTGGGTTGGTTGGGTTGGGTTGGGTTGGGTTGGGTTGGGTTGGGTTGGGTTGGGTGGGTTGGGTTGGGTTGGGTTGGGTTGGGTTGGGTTGGGTTGGGTTGGGTTGGGTTGGGTTGGGTTGGGTTGGGTTGGGTTGGGTTAGGCTGGGCTGGGCTGGGCTGTGCTGGGCTGGGCTGGGCTGTGCTGGGCTGGGGTGGGGTGGGGTGGGGTGGGGGTGGGGTGGGGTGGCTTGGCTTGGCTTGGCTTGGCTTGGCTTGGCTTGGGTTGGCTTGGGTTGGGTTGGGGCTTTCAGGGGAGGCTTGTAAGTAAAATTGATCGATTAAAGACAGCCGTTACTTAACAATACAGAACATGGTGTGCTTATAGATATATATATATATAAATATATATTTCATGTACTGTACATACAAAATGTTATTTTTACTATTCTGCAGACCTCCTCCAGCATCTCTCTGTAGCTCAGTGTCCCCTGCTGATCCACCTCATTGCCATATGGTTTGGTTTGGTTTGGTTTGGTTTAGTTTGGTTTGGGTTGGGTTGGGTTCGGGTCGGGTCGGGTCGGGTCGGGTCGGGGTCGGGTCGGGGTCGGGTCGGGTCGGGTCGGGTCGGGTCGGGTCGGGTCGGGTCGGGTCGGTCGCGGGTCGGGTCGGGTCGGGGTCGGGTCGGGTCGGGTCGGGTCGGGTCGGGTCGGGTCGGGTCGGTCGGGTCGGGTCGGGTCGGGTCGGGTCGGGTCGGGTCGGGTCGGGTCGGGTCGGGTCGGGTCGGGGTCGGGTTGGGTTGGGTTGGGTTGGGTTGGGTTGGTTGGTTGGGTTGGTTGGTTGGGTTGGGTGGGTTGGGTTGGGTTGGGTTTGGGGCTTTCAGGGGGGGCTGGCAATTTTTTCAATTAAAGACAGCCGTAATCTTGACAACATAGCATATGATGTGCATTTAAATATACATGATATCTTACCATTCTGCAGACCTCCTCCAGCGTCTCTCTGTAGCTGAGTGTCCTCCGCTGATCCACCTCATTGCCCTCCCATATGAGGCAAGGCCGCGCACCACAGCCAGCTAGCACCCACCGGTCCAAGCACTGTTGCAGACAGTGGGATGAAATGCAGTTTCATGGTGCAGTTCAGTTAACTTGTATGTATGTATGTTACAGTCCAGGGGTAGGCCAAATAGGCTAAAGGCTAGTGTGCGCTTGTGTAGGCTACTGTGTGTATGTTACAGTTGAGTAGGCCAAATAGGCTCAAGGGACTTGCCCAACTGTGACAGGAAGGGATGAAAAGAAAAAGCATTGATGAACTAAACCTCAAACAATCGATTTACCAACGGGTTCCCTGATTTCGTGCTACAATGATAATTTAGTTCTATAATGCACAGGGAGTAATGTAGAATACTTAACTTAGACTCGGACGGGGTAGGCCAAATAGGCAAAAGACGCGGAAAATTGTCGGACTGTGGTGGCAACGGAACGACAGGTGGTAACGATGGAGCTGAACAAAGCCAGTTAGTTATGAGACAGTTGGCTGACGTGTCAGGCTTCGTCTCTGTCGTCGGTCGTCGGTCGGTTGGACGGACAAAGGGGTGAATCTGGGGGCTCCCGCCCCCCAAGAGGGGGGGCTCCGCCTAAAAAACAACAGTGAGGTGCATGGTGCATGGTGCATGGAGACCCAAGGTGCAGTCCAGGTGACTTGCTAAATGTTAAAGAATCCCGTTTACAAGCACAAAGCCATATTCTGACATCCACTTCCGTTTATCCATACCCCTTACTCACTACGCATACCCTTGACGTACCCCTACCACTTGACCAACGCCCCCCCCCCCCTTACTCACTACGCATACCCTTGACGTACCCCTACCGCTTGACCAACGCCCCCCCCTTACTCACTACGCATACCCTTGACGTACCCCTACCGCTTGACCAACGCCCCCCCTCCCCCCCCCCCCCCCCCCCCCCCCCCCCCCCCCCCTTTCCACTTCCCATCCCCCGCCTCTCCCATCTCCCCCCGACTGCCTCCCACCTCCACCACTTCCACAACTACTTTTACCTCCACCACCCCCACCAACATTGAAGAAAGAAGACATCGCACATTGAAGGAGGTGTTGGTTTGACCTCCACTTCCACCACCTCCACATATACCCCCTCCACCTCTTCCACCATCACCACCACCTCCAAAAGAAAACATTGCACATTGAAGGAGATGTAGGTTAGACCCCACTTCCACCACCTCCAAACGCACCCCTTCCGCCACCACCACTACCACTACCTCCAAATCCACATCCATTACCTCCAAAATAATACATCGCAAATTGAAAGATGTGCTGGTTTGAGCTCCACTTCCACCACCTCCACGTATACCCCTTTCATCACCTCTACCATCACCACCAACTCCAAAAGAATACATCGCACATTGAAAGATGAGTTGGTTTGATCTCCACTTCCACCACCTCCACATACACACCCTCCACCACTTCCACCTTCACCACCAACTCCAAAAGAATACATCGCACATTGAAAGATGAGTTGGTTTGATCTCCACTTCCACCACCTCCACATACACACCCTCCACCACTTCCACCTTCACCACCAACTCCAAAAGAATACATCGCACATTGAAAGATGAGTTGGTTTGATCTCCACTTCCACCCCCTCCACATACACACCCTCCACCACTTCCACCTTCACCACCAACTCCAAAAGAATACATCGCACATTGAAAGATGAGTTGGTTTGATCTCCACTTCCACCACCTCCACATACACACCCTCCACCACTTCCACCTTCACCACCAACTCCAAAAGATTACATCGCACATTGAAAGATGAGTTGGTTTGATCTCCACTTCCACCACCTCCACATACACCCCCTCCACCACTTCCACCTTCACCACCAACTCCAAAAGAATACATCGCACATTGAAAGATGAGTTGGTTTGATCTCCACTTCCACCACCTCCACATACACACCCTCCACCACTTCCACCTTCACCACCAACTCCAAAAGAATACATCGCACATTGAAAGATGAGTTGGTTTGATCTCCACTTCCACCACCTCCACATACACCCCCTCCACCACTTCCACCTTCACCACCACCTTAAAAAGAATACATCGCACATCGGAAGATATGTTGGTTTGATCTCCACTTCCACCACCTCCACATACACCCCCTCCACCCCCTCCACCATCACCACCAACTCCAAATCCACATCCACATCCACCACTTCCAAAAGAATACATCGCGCATTGAAGGAGATGTTGGTTAGACCTCCACTTTCACCACCTCCACATACACCCCCTCCACCACCACTACCTCCAAATCCACATCCATCACCTCCACATACGCCCCCTCCACCACCACCACCACCACTACCTCCAAATCCACATCCATCACCCCCACATACACCCCCTCCACCACCACCACCACCACTACCTCCGAATCCACATCCATCACCTCCAAAAGAAGACATCGCACATTGAAAGATGTGCTGGTTTGACCTCCACTTCCACCACCTCCACGTATATCCCTTTCACCACCTCTACCATCACCACCACCCCCTCCACCACCTCCACCATCACCACCACCTCCACATCCACATCCACCACCTCCAAAAGAAGACATCGCACATTGAAGGAGATGTCGGTTGGACCTCCACTTCCACCACCTCCACGTATACCCCTTTCACCACCTCCACATACACCCCCTCCACCACCACCATCACCACTTCCTCCACATCCACCTCCTTCAAAAGAATACATCGCACATTGGAAGATGTGTTGGTTTGACCTTCACTTCCACCACCTCCACATATACTCCCTCCACCACTTCCACCATCACCACCACCTCCAAAAGAAGACATCGCACATTGAAGGAGATGTTGGTTGGACCGCCACTTCCACCACCACCACATACACCCCCTCCACCCCCTCCACCATCACCACCACCTCCAAATCCACATCCACCACTTCCAAAAGAATACATCGCACATTGAAGGAGATATTGGTTGGACCTCCACTTCCACCACCTGGACATGTACCCCCTCCACCACTTCCACCACCACCACCACCTCCACCTCCACCACCTTCAAAATAAAACATCGCACATTGAAAGAGATGTTGGTTTGACCTCCACGGAAGTACTCGATGCTGACCGGGCCCTTGCTTGTGTCCAAGTTGCTTTGCACGTGGTGGTGCTCCTGCCACTACATAGGAAGGAATAGCACGGTGAGGGTCAGTGTTTCTATGCTGTATTTAATTATTTCGTTTTTTTTACTGATTTGATCAAATCAGTAAAAAATCAAATCATTAAAAACATCAAATTAGTAAAATAAAACTGTACAGGGGGGCATAGCACGGTGAGGGTCGGTGTTTCCATTTTGTATTTAATTAATTTGATTGTTTACGGATTTTATTTTGTAATGAAATTATTTGATTTTTTATTGAGTTCATTTCGTATTGGTTTTATTTTGATTTTGCCATACATTTATTTGAATTTATATTGATTTGATTGTGTATTGAATTGGATTTATTTTGTATTTAATTGATTTGGGTCAAAAATTTGATTGTGTATTTGGTTGTGTCCATGCCTTGTAACAGAAGTTGTACGTGGTGGTGCTCCTGCCACTGCATAGAATGGCGTAGCAACGTTTGTGTATACATATAAGTATGTGAATGTGTATGTTTATTTGTATGCGTATGCGAATGTACATATGCATGAGCATGAGCCAGTGGACCTGAGAGTCTAGGTCCCGACTGGAACCCATGCCCAGCCTCACCCCCACCTAACCACCCACCCATACACCCACTGTAACCCTCCCCCCACCACCCACCCACCCACCCCATCCCACCCCCCCACCACGCACACACAGAGGACCTGGCATGTCTCTAGGGCTTGACCACCCACCCACCCCTCACACCCACCCATCCAAACCACCCCTACACCCACACTTGAGCGAGTGGAACTGAAAGGCTGAGGTCTCAGAGACATACGAATGACACTGGCTGTTGTACTTGTCCCTTCTGGAACACAACTGTACAGGTAGCTTGATAAAGTCAAGGGGGAAATACCCCATGACTCACCCCATGCCCTGCCCCACCCTCTTGCGCCCAACCTCACACCAGCCCTGCCTATGTGGGACGCTCCATCCGACCTCCCCAGAAGATATCCAGGTTCGAATCCTGAAGGCAAGGTCCATACACATAGCACGTATCTCATTCCTCTCTCCACCCCATGCCCTGCCTCACCCTCTTGTGCCCAACCTCACCCCATGCCCTGCCTATATGGGACACTCCATCCGACCTCCCTGGAAGATATCCAGGTTCGAATCCTGGAGGCAAGGTCCACACACAGAGCACGTATCTCATTCCTCACTCCACCCCATGCCCTGCCTCACCCTCTTGTGCCAGTGGAATTGAGAGGCTTGGTCACCCCAGAAGCCACATGGGTCAGAGATGGACCAATTCCACAGGTTGTCGTACTCGGCCCTGCTGGCCAACAGAGGTCTACGATCATGGTCGTCGTAAGCGTGGGATCCAGCCCCGGCCAGGAGTTGGCGGGAAAGGACGTCGACACGATGCATCCTCTTGCGTCAACAAGGGCCTGTCTATGACTAAGTGGTGGAATGGAAAGAAATGGAATGCGATTGGGAAGGCCCACTTCGGATGGTTTGTTGCGGTGTAAGAAAGGCAGAGAGAAGGCGCAGGTAAGCGTGGCTTGGCGAGCGGGGTAGGACTGAGCTTGGAGTTGGAGAATGGAATCAAACGTTGATTTACAAGTGGAAGCAAAGAAAGCAACACCGACGTCCTGATCGAAGTGAGGGGAAATTATGCATGCAAAGCGGAGTGGTTGAAGGAGGGGTGCGCGTAAGGCATAAGCAGTAGGCAGTAAGTGTTTTTGGAAGTAACGGAAGTAACGGAATAAAACCTAACTTAGGAAGGAAGCCGGTCACATTCACGAGACGGTGAGGAGTTTTGGGTGTCATTCCACACTCTTAAGATGTCATTCCTAGCTGGAGCTTGGCAGGTGGTGTATCATGTATGTTGAAAGTATAGCAGAATTATGTATGTACGTTCTAGTCCAGGGGTAGCCAACTAGGTGCACCGGAGCATTCAGCTTGAATGTCATTGCTCCTGCATGTATAAGGTTTGATGTTTTGGGCAGATCTAAAAGCTTTTGTTAATTAATACCGGTATGAATAATAGCCCCTCCCTATATCATATAATTATTTTGCATATAAAGGGTTCCTAAGTCACGGACTCACGGCCCAAGATAAGAGTAGCCCTTGCCGATATCATATTAGTATTTGCAGATGGGTGAGTAAATTTTCGTAATTGGCCACCCCTTTGAATGAAACATACATACATGCATGTGAACACCTAAAATACCGAGTACCTCGGATAATCCGTCAAAAATCATGTTCCAGACCTCGGGCAAAAGCGTGGGTACGGCATAAGACAGGGAGAGGCTGGGAATCTTTTTATCGTGAAAATAATTCGTATCATGTGTTGAGATGGCCTGCACACTAAGTGCACACTGCACAGTTGAACTAGCATGTTTAAAATGGTGTGGCTCGACAGGACTATGTTTTTATGTCGCTAGTTTGCTACGCTCCTGTGTATTGTAGCTGCAACTAAGCTACACTCCTTTGTAGCTTAAAATATCAAGAAAACAACTAGGGTTTTAGTAATTTAGGATCTTGGTTGTAGCTCTGAAGACGCAGCCCTGGGTCCGAATTTGCGATGTGTGGAACAGCAAGGGTGTTGTATTACTATATCAGGCAAAAACGCCAACCGGAGGTATCAGGTGTTGAACCGTGGTTGCATACCTGCATCTTGAGAGACCCGTGCGGTGGGTCAGGTGGCCAACATCCATGTTGAGTCTCAGCCCCTCGTTTGCCTATTTTGCTTCCATTGCCTCCCATACCTTAGGGAAATTTAATACCGTAGCTGCGATTTGCGGGAATTCACAGGAGCCCGAAATTCACTGACGCACGAACTCAGGGCCCCCGTCGGTAAAACGATTGTTTGAGGTTCAGTTAATCAGTGCTTTTTCTTTTTAAGCCCTTCCCATACGGTTGGACAAGTCCCTTAAGCCTATTTGGCCTACCCCTCGGTGCCTACCCCTCGACATACATACAGGAGCCGGGCCACGCCACGACTGCCAGGAGTGCCAGCTCACGAGTACACGTGGCCCGACCAACGTTACAAGGCTTACGCGACGCTGGATCCGACTGAAACGCTGTGCCTCCATCCATGCCTTCGTGCCTGCGAAGTCTAGAAACGATTAGACCCAGCACCGTTAAGTCCCCTCCGCCCCTCACCCGCATCGATCAAAATCCGAAACGGATATTCCCTCTCCTCTTGTCCTGTCCTGTCCCAAGGTTATTGTCCCCCCCCACCACACACACACATCCAGAGCAGGCCACATGACAACATTGCCACACATCCTGTCCTCTCTTTCTGTTATCAGAGTGCTTATAAGCAGCTTCTCCTCATGACCTACATTTAATCTTGATTGTTCTAAGTTGGGCAAGCATATGGAACCGAGTTGTCTTCCCAGGACTGAAAGAGATAAAGAAAGAAAGCAGTACACCAATTTGGCGTGGCTAGAGGAGGCTGTCCATAGGAGGTCACCAGACCTCGAACATCATCGGAGGGAAATACACATTGAGGTCGGCCTTAGGCTGTACCATTAGCAGGCAAGGCAGTGCATAGACACATCACTCTGATGGGCAGCTCAGTGGTACAAACGTGCTGAGGCATCTGCCTATACAGCATGCAATTGCTCCCATGTCAGTCCACCCCATGGCAGAAGATGATAGTGCACGTGCTCTACGTGTACAACAGCAATTACATGTACAACAGCAAGTACGCGAGGAACATGGGCAGCAGGAGGTACATCCTCAACAGGAACAGCAGCGGATACATGTACAACAGCAAACTTGTGAGGAACATGGGCATCAGAAGGTACATGTTCAACAAGATCAGCAGCAGGCCCATGCCCAACAAGCTTGTGAGGAACATGGGCAACAGCTGGCCCATGCCCAACTCCAGCAACAGCAGGCCCATGCCCAACATGATCAAGAGCAAGCTTGTGAGGAACATGGGCAACAGCAGGCCCATGCCCAACTCCAGCAACAATGGGCCCATGCCCTACATGATCAACGGCAAGCTTGTGAGGAACATGGGCAGCAGCGGCAGGCACATGGTCAACAAGATCAGCAGCAGGCCCATGCCCAAGATGATGAAGAGCAGGATTGTGAGGAACATGGGCAACAGCAGGCACAGGATGAGCAAGAGCATGTACTGAGCGATCAAGAGCATGGAGCTGGGCGGTCACAGGAGCAAGGGCATGAAGCAGCAGCACAGCACGGTATACCTCATCGTGTATCTGCACATTCACGGGATCAAGGGCATGCAGTGAGCGATGCAGAGCATGAAGATGGATGGTCACAGGAGCAAGGGCAGGAGCAATTAGAACCGCACTGTATACCTCATTGTGTATCTGCACACTCACATGATCAAGGGCATGAGGCAGCAGCAAAGTACTGTATACCTCGACGTGTATCTGCGCACTCACGGGAGCAAGAGCATGTACTGAGCGATGAAGAGCATGAAGCTGGATGGTCACAGGAGCAAGGGCAGGAGCAATTAGAACTGCACTGTATACCTCATTGTGTATCTGCACACTCACAGGAGCAAGGACATGGAGTGAGTGATCAAGAGTGTGGATGTAGTGGCTCAAACAAGCAAGGGCCCGAGGCAGCAGCACATCACTGTATAACTCAACGAAGATATGCACGCTCACAGGTGCAAGAGCATGTACTGAGCGATGAAGAGCATGAAGCTGGGTGGTCACAGGAGCAAGGGCAGGATGCAGTGCAGCAGCTCAATGAAGATGAAGCTGGACAAACTTCAGAGAAGGGGTGGACACCAACTGGGCCTAACCTTGTGCTTGGAAATTCTCATGAGCTTGAACATGAGCATGGAGATGGGCAAGGGCATCCACATAACGGCGGACCAGTACCAGTACCGGCACATGCAGATCATGCTACACGAGCATATGCACTTGAAAATCCTCAAGAGCTTGGAGATGAGCAAGGGCATCCACGTAATGGTGGACCAGGACCAGTACCAGCACATGCAGATCATGGTACACGAGCATATGCACTTGAAAATCCTCAAGAGCTTGGAAATGAGCAGGGGCATCCACGTAATGGTGGACCAGGACCAGGACCAGCACATGCAGATCATGCTGAACGAGTCTATGCACTTGGAAATCCTGAAGAGCTTGGAGATGAGCAAGGGCATCCACGTAATGGTGGGCCAGTACTTGTACCAGCATATGCAGATCATGCTGCGCAAGTCTATGCAATTGAGGTTGGGCACAGGAGTTCAAGTGAGCACAGTGATGGTGGGCGATTACTTGAACACGCACATCTGCATGAGGAAGGGAATCCACATGATGATGGGCGAGTACCAGCACCTATACATGCTGCTGCACGAGCACAAGTACATGCACTTGAGCACGGGCACAGGAGTTCAAGCGAGCACAGTGATGGTGGGCGATTCCTAGTACATGGACATCTGCATGAGGAAGGGAATCCGCATGATGATGGGCGAGGGCCAGTACCAGCACCTACACATGCTGCTGCACGAGTACAAATACATGCACTTGAGCACGGGCACAGTAGTTTAGTCGAACTTGAGCACGGGCACAGTAGTTTAGTCGAACATGGACACAAGCTCGAACATGGACATAGGTATGGACAGCACTCACTCGGTGAGCGTGGTGCCTTTTCAGGCTTAGCAAAGCTGCTCAACCCCTTCCACTTGAAGAAGGCCAAGGGTACAGCTGCCGCCCACACCGAGGCGGTGACTCAGCACCATCCTGCCACAGGGACAGCTATGGCAAACATCACAGCAGGGCACACAGGTCAGAGCCGCAAGGATGCAGCTGGCTTTCTCATACCAATACCTCACATCTCATGCTCGATGCCAAATCCACCGACACATGATGAGTGTGCTGGCGTGAGTTCACCAAACAGGGCAGTGGAGGGTGGTGAGCTGGCACTTGGTGGGGTGGGAACAAACCCTAGTGGGGTATGGCCACACCCAGGTGGTGTGGAACAACACCTAGGAGGCATGGGACAACACCCAGGTGGCGTGGATCCACACCCAGACAGCGTGGGACAGCACCCAGGTGGCGTGGGACCGCATCCAGGTGGCGTAGGCCCACACCCAGTTGGCGTTGGACAACACCCAGGTGGCGTGGGATCACACCCAGGTGGCGTGGGACAACACCCAGGTGGCGTGGGACCGCATCCAGGTGGCGTGGGACCACACCCGGGTGGCGTGGGACCACACCCAGATGGGCCAAGGCCCTTCCAAAAAGGTGTTGAATCACTCGGGGGCTATGTGCTTTTATGGATGGGTAGCAACCCGCGCTGGCGTCGTGTGTTTGTGCTCATCGCACCTCAGGAGTCCCCAGGTGTGCTGCTCATCTACAAGCGAATGAACAGAAAGGGGGAGGTGACGAGTGTGAGCTTGCGCAACACACATGTGGAGGCAGACGCCTTGGATGGGGGCCTCATTCGGTTGGTCTCACACAAGAAAGGTCAGCTAAGTGTGTGTGGGGGGTGGGGGTGGGGGTGGGGTGGGGGGGTGAAAGGGAGAGGGACCAGTATGATCTTACACAAGAAAGGTGAGCTACGTTTGGTGGGTGGGAGGCAGAGGGATAGTTTGATTGCACACGGAAAGGTGAGCTGCCGTGGGGGTTGGATGGGGGCCTCATTCGGTTGATCTCACACAACAAAGGTGAGCTACGTGTGTGGGGGGGTGGGGTGGGGTGGGGTGAGGGGGGTGAAAGGAGAGGGATAGTTTGATCTTACACAATAAAGGTGAGCTACAAGGTGGGGTGGGGGGCAGAGGGATGGTTTGATCGCACACAAGAAAGGTGAGCTACGTGGGGGTTTGATGGGGGCCTCATTCGGTTGATCTCACACAGCGAAGGTGAGCCACGTGTGGGGGTGGGAAGGAGAGGAATAGTTTGAGTTAGAGCTTGCATTGCTGTGAAGTTAAGGGGGACAGCTTGTTTGCTTGCACTTGAGCCGAACACCAAGCCTAAAAAAACTCCCAACCAAAATACACGACAAGGTCAGCTCCCGGTGTTCATACGAACGCATGACCAGGCTGAGCGTGCAAAGTGGATGAACTGCCTCGAGCACTCCATCGCCCAGTATCAAGAGGAGCACCAGATTGTGGATACCCTAAAGCTGCAGGGCTTGCTGAGAGGACATGTATGTGATCGTTGTTTCAGATTTTATGCCGTAGATTGTATATTATTTTTGATGAACTGCTTTGAGCCCTCCCCCAACCAGTATCAGGAGGAGCACCCGCTTGTTGAGAATCTAAAGCTACAGGCCTTGCTGAGAGGACAGGTAAATCATGTTTTAGGGCTTTTATATCACATATTTTAGGGTATTCTGGATGAAGTTTGCTGAGCTGTCCATTGCCCGATATCAGGAGGAGCACCAGATTGTGGAAACACCAAAGCTGCAGGGCTTTCTGAGAGGACAGGTTTGTGATCGTTTTCAGATTTTATGCCATAGATTTCATATTATTTTTGATGAACTGCTTTGAGCCCTCCCCCAACCAGTATCAGGAGGAGCACCCGCTTGTTGAGAATCTAAAGCTACAGGCCTTGCTGAGAGGACAGGTACATCATGTTTTAGGGCTTTTATATCACATATTTTAGGGTATTCTGGATGAAGTTTGCTGAGCTGTCCATTGCCCGATATCAGGAGGAGCACCAGATTGTGGAAACACCAAAGCTGCAGGGCTTTCTGAGAGGACAGGTTTGTGATCGTTTTTCAGATTTATGCCGTAGATTTCATATTCTTTTTTATTAACTGCTTTGAGCCCTCCCCCAACCATTATCAGGAGGAGCACCCGATTGTTGAGAATCTAAAGCTGCAGGCGTTGCTGAGAGGACAGGTACATTATGTTTTACTGATTTTACTATAACACATATATTTAGGGTATTCTGGATGAAGTTTGCTGAGCTGTCCATGGCCCAGTATCAGGAGAAGCGCCAGATTGTGGAAACACCAAAGATGCAGGGCTTGCTGAGAGGACAGGTATGTGATCGTTGTTTCAGATTTATGCCGTAGATTTCACATTATTTTTGATTCACTGCTTTGAGCCCTCCCCCAACCAGTATCAGGAGGAGCACCCGCTTGTTGAGAATCTAAAGCTACAAGCCTTGCTGAGAGGACAGGTACTTCATGTTTGACTGATTTTATAGAACATATTTTAGGGTATTCTGGATGAAGTTTGCTGAACTGTCCATGGCCCAGTAACAGGAGTAGCACCAGATTGTGGATACCCTACAGCTGCAGGGCTTCCTGAGAGGACAGATATGTGATCGTATTTTATATTGTATGGCTTTATGCCTTACATTTTAAATCATTTTGGATGAACTCCTTTGAGCTCTCTCTCAACCAGTGGCATGTGAAGCACCATATTTTGGAAAACCTTAAGATGCAGGGCTCGCTGAAAGGACAGGTGCAATACGTGTTTGACTGATTTATATCACTGATTTATATCACTGATTTATATCACTGATTTATTGTATTTATATTTTATATTTTATTTTATATTTTATATTTTTTGTATTTTATATTTTATATTTTATTCTCGCATTTCGTATTTTGTTTATATTTTATCTTATATATCGGGAGGAGGAGCAGATGGTGAATAATCTAAAGCTGCAGGGCTTCAGTTCATCAAAGATTTTTTAGCCCTTCCTATCTCGGTTGGGCAAGTCCCTTTAGCCTGATTGGCCTGCCCCTGGACTGGAACATACATACAGGGCTTGCTGAGAGGACATGTATGCTATTTGTGTGGATTTGTTTTGCACATTTTACATTGGGTCATGCAGATACAGACTGTTCCAGATGTACAGTATTTTTACATATTTATATTGTGTCATGCAGATACAGACTGTTCCATATTGATATTATTTTTACATATTTATATTGTGTCATGCAGATACAGACTGTTCCAGATGTACAGTATTTTTACATATTTATATTGTGTCATGCAGATACAGACTGTTCCATATTGATATTATTTTTACATATTTATATTGTGTCATGCAGATACAGACTGTTCCATATTGATAGAATTTTTACATATTTATATTGTGTCATGCAGATACAGACTGTTCCAGATTGATATTATTTTTACATATTTTATAATGTGGCATGCAGATACAGGCTGTTCCAGATTGATATTATTTTTACATATTTATATTGTGTCATGCAGATACAGACTGTTCCAGATTGATATTATTTTTACATATTTTATAATGTGTCATGCAGATACAGACTGTTCCAGATTGATACTATTTTTACATATTTTATAATGTGTCATGCAGATACAGACTGTTCCAGATTGATATTATTTTTACATATTTTACAGGCCATGGGATCTGAAATAGTGCATATTTAAGATTTCAGGTTGACTCCAATTCAGTCCAATTTATAATTCAAATTCGTATTCTTCAGGTTGAAGACGTTACAGGTGCAGGAGAGACGTCCGTGTGCCCACCCGGCAGTGCCCAAGTGGAAAATGCTGGCATGGACGATGAGCAGCAAAAAAGGTGAGTAGCATAATTTAGTTTAAAATTCAAATTCAAAATTCAAAAATTTTGAATGCCATTGCAAATAACGAAAACTCGAAATTGGAGACAGGTGCAGGAGAGAGGTCCTTGTGCACACCAGCAATGTCCTAATTTGGAATGCTCACATGGACGATGAACAAAGAGACAAGTGAGTGACATAATTCATAATTTGAACGCCACAGCAAATGATGGAATTTGAAACTTGGTGGGGTAAAAAACAGGTGCAGGAGAGACATCCTTGTTTACACCCAGTAGTGCCCTAATGGAGAATGCTTGCGTGGAAGATGAACAGCAGAACAGGGGGGGGGCATAATTCAAATTCAAATTCAAATTCAAAATTTGAATTCCATAGCAAATAACGAAATTAGAAATTGGAGACGGTTGCGAGAGAGTCCGCTTTACGCACACCAGCATTGCCCCATTTTGGAATGCTGGCATGGACAATGAACAGCAGAACAGGCAAGTGGCATAATTCAAATTCAAATTCAAATTCAAAATTTGAATTCCATAGCAAATAACGAAATTAGAAATTGGAGACGGTTGCGAGAGAGTCCGCTTTGTGCACACCAGCATTGCCCTATTTTGGAATGCTGGCATGGACAATGAACAGCAGAACAGGTTATTTCAAAATTTGAGCGCCGCAGTGAATCATGGAATTAGAAAATTGGGCACGGAGACCCTTTGAGGAGCAAATGGACAAAACCAAAAACATCGACAAAAAATCAAGTAAAGATCGACAAAGTCGATAAAATACTTTAGTCCAGGGCTAGCGCACGGATGCCCACTCTTTGGGGAGCAAATCCTTCTTGTTAGAACAAAACAAAATTCACACTTGAGTCCATTAAAATTGAAAATTGAAAAATTGAAAATTGAAAATTCGAACATCCAAGTAAGTCACACTGCCGGGGACAGTTGACCCTACTAAGGACGTGGTGTTATCGACACCGGTTCGTAAGCTCACCTTGCCCGAGTTGGCAACAAGGCTAGAGCCAGTCACGTTTCATACGGTTGACGGCCACCGTGAGAACCGAAACGCTCCCGACGGGGTTCGAACCCGGCATCTCCTTCGATCAAGGTCGGAAACTCTACCATTGAGCCACTCCGAGTCCGGATCGGGGATGAGTCCATTAAAATTATCCATTGCACACATCCAAATTCAAATTCAAATTATCTATTGCACACATCCAAATTCAAATTCAAATTATCCATTGCACACATCAATGGCCATGGTCCATGGACAAGTCCTAGGCGCCTCGCAAGTGGCGTGGAATATTGGCAGAGTGTGCTGGCTATTAGAACAACAGGTGGCACCGGAATCAAGTGCAGCAGACTGAAGCCAGGGTTTACTGTAGGGCCAGGGTACACACATGCACAGATACACACATGCAGGCATACACATATACACACATTCAAACATACACACATACACACATACACACATACACACATACACACATACACAAATACACACATACACACATGCACACATACACACATACACACATACACATATACACACATGCACACATACACACATACGCACATGCACACATACACACATGCACACATACACATATACACATACACACATGCACACATACACACATGCACATATACACACATACACACATACACACATACACACATACACACATGCACACATACACACATACACACATGCACACACATACACACATACACACGTACACATATAAACACATGCACGCATACACACATGCACACATACACACACATACACACATGCACGCATACACACATACACACATGCACACATACACACATGCACACATACACACATGCACACATTCACACATACACATATACACACATGCACACATACACATATGCACACATGACACACCCACACACATGCACACATACACATATACACACATGCACACATACACACATACACACATACACACATGCACACATGCACACATACACACATACACACATGCACACATACACACTCACACACATACACACATGCACACATACACACATGCACACATACACACATGCACACATACACACATGCACACATACACACATACACACATACACACATGCAAACAGGGTCAACGGTCTGTTTGCTTCACACATGATGGATCTGGTAGCGCACATACACATACACACATACACACATACAAACAGGGTCAACGGTCTGCTTGCATCCCACATGATGGAGCTGGTGGCACATTAGCAATAAGTAGCTTTTGCTACTGTTGACCCCGTTTTGGTCCAAATTTACGCTATAAAGAACCCCAATATATGGCCCCAAATGTCCTTAAATGGCTCTAGACAGCTATCCACTTTCTGAACTTCTGAAAAACAATCTCTGATACATACAGGGCCAAAGGACTGCTTGCGTCACTCATGATGGAGCTGGAAACATACATACATACACACAAACATACAGACATACACACATACATACAGGGTCAAGGTCTGTTTGCTTCACACATACACACATACACACATACAAACAGGGCCAAAGGTCTGCTTGCATCACACATGATGGAGCTGGTAGCGCACATACACACACACATACACACATACACACATACACACATACAAACAGGGTCAAAGGTCTGCTTGCATCACACATGATGGAGCTGGTGGCGCATGAGCAATATATAGCTTTTGCTACTTTTGACCCCGTTTTGGCCTCAATTACGCTATAAAGAACCCCAATATATGGCCCTAAATGTCATTAAATGTCTCTAAAAAGCTATCCACTTTCTGAACTTCTGAAAAATTGATCTCTGATACATACAGGGCCAAAGGACTGCTTGCGTTACTCATGATGGAGCTGGAATGACACATACATACACACAGACATATATACATACATACGCACATACACGCAGACATACAGGGTCAAAGGCCTGCTTGCATCACACATGATGGAGCTGAAAACACATATACATACACACATATATACATATACATTCGCACATACACACATACACACATACATACAGGGTCAAAGGCCTGCTTGCATCACACATGATGGAGCTGGTGGCGCACATACATACACACAAACATGTACACATACATGCACACAAACATACACCCATTCACACAGGGTCAGGGGTCTGCTTGCGTCACACATGACGGAGCTGGTGGCGCTTGAGCAATATATAGCTTTGCCACTTTTGACCCCGTTTCGGACCCAATTGCCGCTATAAAGAACCAAAAATAGATGGCCCTAAATGGCCTTACATGGCTCTAAAAAGCTCTAAAACGCTATGGACAAGCTGTCCCTGGAGGAGGCCTAAACTCATATAGCTATAAAAAACCTTCTGAACTGAAAAATAATCCCTGATCCATCCAGGGTCAAAAGTCTGCTTGCGTCGAATATGATGAAGCTGGAGGCGCACATACATACACACAAACATGTACACATACATGCACACATACATACACACACACAGGTTTCAGGGTCTGCTTGCATCACACACATGACGGAGCTGGTGGCACACATACATACACACAAACATTTACACATACATACACACACACACAGGGTCAGGGGTCTGCTTGCGTCACACATGATGGAGCTGGTGGCGCAAGAGCAAGAGGTTGAACAGCACTTGGAGGCGGATGCAGGCCACCATGCTTTCAGGCGGTACAGGGTTGAAGTGTACCGCCGGATGCAAGCAGATGCAACGTCCATTGTGCATTTGGAGATGGAGAATGAGGGGCTCATGAAGTAAGTGGTGTGTGGGGATAAGTGTGTAGTGTGTGGTGTGTGGTGTGTGGTGTGGTGTGGTGTGTGGTGATTTGGAGATGGAGAATGAGGCCCTCATGTAGGGAGTAGTGTGGGGTGATGGGTGTGTGGTGTGTGGTGTGATGCAACGTCCATTGTGCATTTGGAGATGGAGAATGAGGCCCTCATGTAGGGAGTAGTGTGGGGTGATGGGTGTGTGGTGTAAGGTGTGATGCAACGTCCATTGTGCATTTGGAGATGGAGAATGAGGCCCTCATGTAGGGAGTAGTGTGGGGTGATGGGTGTGTGGTGTGTGGTGTGATGCAACGTCCATTGTGCATTTGGAGATAAAGAATGAGGCCCTCATGTAGGGAGTAGTGTGGGGTGATGGGTGTGTGGTGTGTGGTGTGATGCAACGTCCATTGTGCATTTGGAGATGGAGAATGAGGCGCTCATGAAGTAAGTGGTGTGGTGTGGTGTGGTTGGTGTGTTGTGATTGATGTGTGGTGTGTGGCAATTGGAGATGGAGAATGAGGCGCTCATGAAGTGAGTGGTGTGGTGTGGTGATGGGTGTGTGGTGTGATGCGAAGTCCATTGCGCTTGTGGAGATGGAGAATGAGGCGCACATGAAGTGAGTTGTGTGTGGTGATGGGTGTGTGGTATGTGGTGTGTGGTGTGTGGTGTGTGGTGTTTGGTGTGGTCATTGGTGTCGTGTGTGGTGATTTGGAGATGGTTGATTGGTGTGTGGTGATTTGGAGGTGGAAAATGAGGCGCTTATGAAGTGAGTGGTGTGCTGTGTGGTGTGTGGTGTGTGGTATGCGGTGTAGTGATTGGTGTGGTGTGTGGTGTGTGGTGATTTACTGTAATGTTATGTAATATTTGTTTGAACTTTCAAAATATATTGAAATTTGAAGACTGATTTTGCTCTTTGTTCGAATGTCAATGGAATTGCACAGCATGATGCTGGCTGGTGTGAGGTCCGTGATGCAGTTGGAGATGAACTATGAGGCGTGGGGTAGTATTGGGAGTGGGGAGTGGTTTGGGGAGAAAGGTAGTATGTGGAGTGGGGTGGGGAGTGGGTTAGGGAATGAGGTAGTATGGGAGTGGGGTGGGAGTGAGTGGGGTGGGTAAGAGTGGGGTAGGGAATGGGGTATATTGGGAGTGGGGGTGGGGTGAAGGTATTATGTGGAGTGGTGTGGGGAGTGGGGTGGGGAGTAAGGTAGTATGTGGAATGGTATGGGGAGTGGGGTGTGGAGTGGGTGGGGAGTAAGGTAGTATGTGGAGTGGTGTGGGGAGTGGGGTAATATGAGCGTGAGGTAGGGAGTGGGTTGGGAGTTCGGTGGGAGTGGGGTAGTATTTTGGAGGCGGAGAGGTGATGGGAGTAAAAATAATGATAACGCCTGGTGGGGCGTGGTGTTAAGGGAGCCCGTCGTACGCGGGTAGGGAGCGGTCTCCTACCTCAACTGGACAAGCTACCATCGCGGTTGACGACGACCTGCAACGCCAAGAGCGACCGAAGGGGGAGTCGAACCCCCGACTCTTCGTTCCTTAGCAATCTGGTCTACCACTAGACCATTGTAATCGCTAAAGAGGCTGTGATGGGAGTAAGGTAGTATGGGGAGTGGGGTGCAGTATTTCGATTAATCGTGCACACACGATTATTAATGTTTGTTCGCAAAATGGCCCATCGTTTTCTCAGGTCTGGGTAAAGCTTGCGAGCTTGACTAAGGTTGGCCTGAACATCGTTAACAAACACTTATTAATGTTTCTGGTCGGCCCTAACGCTGGCTGCAGCATCGACATGCTCGAAAAAAAAAAAAAAAATATACAAAAAAAAAACAGAAAAGGAAAAAAGAAAAAAAGAAAAATAAAAGAAAAATAAATACAAATAAATAAAAAATAGGCATGCTCGATTACTAATGTTTAGCGCCTGCCAGACTGCTGGCTCAGGCACCGCGCATCCCAAATGCCCCATTAGAGCTTGCCTTGGCCAGATCACTAGGGTGACACGCTGGACAGATTCTCACCAGGACTCTCTCGATTAGTTCAGGCCACTGCCATTGCCAAGTCTGGCACTGCCACATTAGGCCATTAAAACTAAGAGAAATTATCATGTAATTATGAAAGCCCTGGGGAATTTCTGGAATGTTCAATATCAATATAATAGAACTGTCCAACTGATGACTCGAACGACTACAGCAGACAGGGACAAGGATACGGGCAAGGACAGGTCTAACCCCAGGGGATAACAATTGAACTGCAGTTACCTGGCTCACTTATGCTGTGCATGGCATCTGTAGATTTATTATCTTAGCTTTAAAATACCATATTTTTGTACCTCCAGTGTTGTACCTTCAAATTGTTGTACCTTCATATTGTTGTACCTTCATATCGTTGTACCTTCATGTTGTTGTACCTTCATATTTTTGTACCCTCATATTGTTGTACCTTCATGTTGTTGTACCTTCACATTGTTGTATTAGAGTGGTTCATGTTGTTGTACCTTCATATTGTGTGTAGCCTTCATATTGTTGTACCTTCATATTGTTGTTTACTTCATATTGTTGTACCTAAATTTTGTTGTACCTTAATTTTGTTGTACCTTCATATTGTTGTACCTTCATGTTGTTGTACCTTCTTGTTGTTGTACCTTCATATTGTTGTACCTTCATATTGTTGTACCTTCATGTTGTTCTACCTTCATATTGTTGTACCTTCATATTGTTGTACCTCCTTGTTGTTGTACCTTCATATTGTTGTACCTTCATATGGTTCTGCATTACAAGAGTAGGACTACAATTACGGCAAAGCATGAACTAAAACTAACTAACCCGTCAACCTACCCAGAACTGTCCAACTGATGACTAGAACGACTGCTACAGACAAGGACAAGGATTTGGGCCAGGACAGGTCTACCCCGAGGAGACGAAAGCCCACGGCTGATGACAGATCAGTTACACACACGGCTGACGAACGAGACACCTTCGATGTTGTTGAGCCCTTTGACGATGACGTGGACTACGGAATGGCTACAACAGACAAAGACAAGGGTAAGGGCCAGGACAGGTACACCCCAAGGGGAAAAAAGCCCACGGCCAATGACAGCTCAGCTACAACGGCTGACGAAGACGCCTTCGATGTTGTTGAGCCCTTTGACGATGACGTGGACTACGGAATGACTACAACAGACAAGGACAAGGGTATGGGTAAGGACAGGTCAACCCCTAGGAGACGAAAGCCCACGGCCAATGACAGCTCAGCTACAACGGCCAATGACTCAGCTACAACGGCTGTCGGCTCAGCTACAACGGCTGACGAAGACGCCTTCGATGTTTTTGAGCCCTTTGACGATGACGTGGACTACGTAAAAAAAAAAAAAAATTAAAAAAAAAAAAAAAAAAAAAAAAAGAAAAAAAAAAAAAAAAAAAATTAAAAAAATAAAAAAATTTAAGAAAAAATAAAAAAAAAAAAAAAAAAAAAAAAATTTAAAAAAAATTGGAATCCTCGACAGACCTGACGAGGATAACCCCGTTGCTAATAATGAATATGAGGATAGCTACCCCCCTGCTAGTGTCTTTGCTCCAGTCGCTGGCGCTAGTGGCTTAGCCTTAGCTGCTGGCGCTGGTGGTCATGCTGGTGCTGCTGCAGGTCGTGCTGGTGCTGCTGGTGCTAGTGGCCTGGCTTCAGTCGCTGGCGCTGGTGGTCGTGGTGGTGCTGGTGGTCGTGCTGGATGTGCTGCTGGCAGCGGTGATGCTGGTGGGGGCGGCGGTGCTGGTATTGCTGGTGGTCGTGCTGGTGGTGCTGGTGGCGGCGGTGCTGGTAAGATTGCGGCTGGTGGTCATGCTGGTGGTGCTGGTGGCTGCAGTAATGCTGGTTGGCAGCAGTGACGCTGCGCTGCTGGTGTGTACATAGGAGCAGTAGTGGAGGGCAGCTGTCGACGACAGCTACCTACCACCACCCTGGACTGACGGCAGAAACGTTGAGGGTGTACAATATGCAAGAGCGAGCTGGATCTTTTTCCCAAAGTGTAGGTAAATAAATCAATCTTAACTTCCAAGATATGTCACAATGACACTTCTAAGGACGTGGGGTTAAGGGAACCGGCTCGTACGTATGCGATGGACGGGCTTACATCACACCTAGAGTCCAGTAACCATGCCGGTCGACGACCCTCCGGGTGGGCCCAGGAGACCTCGATGGGGTTCGAAGCAGCAACCTGATAAGTCCCTGCACTGCCTCCGGGATCTGGAAGTGTAAGGTCACAACTGGTGTTGTGGGACTCATTAAACGATTCCTTGAGTTCATCCCTTTTCGACGAATGGCTCAATGGTAGAGCTTGTTGAACCAAACAGGTGCGGGGTTCGAATCCCTATGGGTGCGCTTGAGTGTGTCGCGGCCGCTGTCAACCGCCATGGTAGCTTTGTCCAGGTAAAGTAGCAGCCCGTTCCCTACCTCCGTAAGACGTGGCTCCCTTAATGCCACACCCCACCAAGCGTTATCATTACTTCATTGAGGTTTAGAAAGCCCTCTTAATTCATTAAAAAACAATTCATAAATAATTCATAAATATGCCTAATTCATAAATAATTCATAAATAAGCCTGATTCGTGCACGAGAGAGCTGGATCTTCGTCCCAAAGCGTAGTTCACAACTGATGTGGCATTATGTAAAACCCTGGTAGTGCTAGCATCCTTTGGGGTGCTACTAGCAGCCCCCCCCCCCCCCCAAAAAAATAAAAACGTCCCAAAAGGCTGTAACATAGCGACCCCAAACAGCAAGGTGCAAATACAATTTATTTGATACAAATTATCTTATTATAGCCCGTTTCAGTTATGCGATTGGTCTAGTGGTACACCAAATCGCTTAAATGACGAAGGGTCGGGGGTTCGATTCCCCCTACGGTCGGCCTTAGCGTTGCAGGTCATTGTCAACCGCGATGGTAGCTTGTCCAGTCAAGGTGGCAGACCGTTCTCTGCCCGCGTACGACGGGTTCCCTTTATATCACGGCGTTATCATTACCTTTTTTTAATACTTATTATAATTAGCTCCCCTAACCCACCCAAGAGAGAGCTGGATCTTCGTCCCAAAAAAGGGCAGGTCACAAACTGAGGTGGCATTAGGTAGAACCCTGGTTCTGCTATTATCCTTTGGGGTGCTACTAGGCAGCCCCCCCCCCCCCCCCTAAGTAAAATGTCCCCAAAAGGCTCTAATACGTAGCGACCTTTAAAACAACAAGGTACAATACAATTATCTTATTAAAAATATCTTATTATAATTAGCTCCCCCCACCCAAGAGAGAGTTGGATCTTCGTCCCAAAGGGCAGGTCACAACTGAGGTGGCATTAGGTAGAACCCTGGTTCTGCTATTATCCTTTGGGTGCTACTAGCAGCCCCCCCCCCCTAAGTAAAAATGTCCCCAAAAGGCTCTAACGTAGCGACCTTAAAACAGCGAGGTACTAAATACAATTATCTTATTAAAAATATCTTATTATAATTAGGCTGCCCCACACAAGAGAGAGTTGGATCTTCGTTCCCAAAGGCAGGTCACAACTGAGGTGCATTAGGTAGAACTCTGGTACTGGTAGTATCCTTTGGGGTGCTACTAGCATCCCCCCCCCCCCTCCCTTTCTCCCCCCTCCCCCCCCCCCCCCCCCCACACACACACACGACACGAGAGAGCTGGATCTTCATTCCAAAAGTCACAACTGGTGTTGTTGGACTCATTAAGAGTATCTTATTCAAAGTATCTTATTCAAAGTTTCTTATTGAATTTTTCTTGATTCCTTGAAGGTTGGAAAGCACTCTTGGCCTAATTGGATACCCCTTGGACTGTGGACAAAAACAAAAACAAACAACAAAACAAAACAAACAAACAAACAAAACCAAACAAACAAAGCAAACAAACAAACAAACAACAACAAAAACAAACAACTCAAACAAACAAACAAACAAACAAACATAACACTAAACAAACAAACAAAAAACAAACAGACAGACAGACAGACAGACAGACAGACAGACAAACAGACACACAAACAAACAAACAAACAAACAAACAAACAAACAAACAAACAAACAAACAGACAGACAGACAGACAGACAGACAGACAGACAGACAGACAGACAGACAGACAGACAGACAACAGACAGACAGACAGAACAGACAGACAGACAAACAAACAAACAAACAAACAAACAAAACAAACTTATTTCTTTCTCCAAACCAGACCCCCCTGGAGGTAGTTTTGTCCCCTCCCCCTTCCCCCTACACCTCCCCCCACCCACCCCACCCACAGACCACCCCTGGAGGTAGTTTGTCCCCTCCCCCCCTCTTCCCCCTTACACCTCCCCCCACCCACCCCACCCACATACCCCCCCTGGAGGTAGTTTGTGTGCCCTCCCCCTCTTCCCCCCTGACACCTCCCCCACCCACCCCACCCACAGACCCCCCCTGGAGGTAGTTTTTGTCCCCTCCCCCTCTTCCCCCTACACCTCCCCCACCCACCCCACCCACAGACCCCCCTGGAGGTAGTTTGTCCCCTCCCCCTCTTCCCCCTACACCTCCCCCCACCCACCCCACCCACAGACCATCCCTGAGGTGGTAACAGCACAAGCCAGCGGTGAAAAAGCACTGAAGGTCCTTCCATCCAGCGGAATCATCACTGCTGATGTAAAACCACTTTTCACATACCACCCATCCCACCACACCAACACCACACACATACACATTATAACATACCCCCCCCCCCCCCCCCCCCCCCCCCCCTTCCCCTCCCACCATCCCCCCCCCCCACGCCCCCCCCCCCCCCCCCCCCCCCCCGTCCACCCAACCAACCCCCCCCAACCCCCCCAACCCCCCTCCCACATACCACCCCTGGTTGGTGTTAACCGGCACAAGCCAACAAGTGAGGAAGTGGGGCTCAAGGTACTTCCATCCAGCGGAATCATCAGCTGCTAATAAAAACCACTTTTCACTTACCCCCCCCCCCCCCCCCCCCTCCCCCCAGCCCCCCCTCGTCTCACCCCAGCACACACACAGTCACATATATCCCACCCCACACCACCCCTTCCCCTCCCACCTGATCACAACCCACCACCTAAACCTTCCACCCACCCACCCACCCACCCCTCCCACAGACCACCCCTGGAGGTGGTAACAGCACAAGCCAGCGAGTAAGGAAGTGGGCTGAGGGTACTGCTGTCCTCGTTAATGATTCAACTGCTGCTCTTGAAGCACTACAAGCTTGTAGACATGTGATCTTACTGCTGCTCTTGAAGCACTACAAGCTTGTAGACATGTAGAGTTACTTTGCTGCTCTTGAAGCACTACAAGCCTTGTAGACATTGTGAGTTACTGCTGCTCTTGAAGCTACTACAAGCTTGTAGACATGTGAGTTACTGCTGCTCTGAAGCACTACAAGCTTGTAGACATGTGAGTTACTGCTGCTCTTGAAGCACAACAAGCTTGTAGACATGTGAGTTACTGCTGCTCTTGAAGCACTACAAGCTTGTAGAAATGTGAGTTACTGCTGCTCTTGAAGCACTACAAGCTTGTAGACATGTGAGTTACTGCTGCTCTTGAAGCACTACAAGCTTGTAGACATGTGAGTTACTGCTGCTCTTGAAGCACTACAAGCGTGTAGACATGTGAGTTACTGCTGCTCTTGAAGCACTACAAGCTTGTAGACATGTGAGTTACTGCTGCTCATTTTTTTTTTTTTTTTTTTTTTTTTTTTTTTTCTTTTTTTTTTTTTCTCTTGACAGCACTACAAGCTTGTAGACATGTGAGTTACTGCTGCTCTTGAACACTACAGTTTGTAAACATGTGAGTTACTGCTGCTCTTGAAGCACTACAAGCTTGTAGACATGTGAGTAACTGCTGCTCTTGATGCACTACAAGTTTGTAGACATGTGAGTTACTGCTGCTCTTGAAGCACTACAAGCGTGTACTGCCTGTTCTTCGGCCCGGCAGCGTTGGATTTCAACTGCTTGTCTGAAGCACTACAAGCTTGTAGACATGTGAGTTACTGCTGCTCTTGAAGCACTACAAGCGTGTAACTGCTGTCCGCGGGGCCGGTGATTCAACTGCTGCTCTGAAGCACTACAAGTTTGTTAGAAGTGAGTTACTGCTGCTCTTGAAGCAGTACAAGCTTGCACTGCTGTCCGGGGGGGCTGATTCAACTGCTGCTCTGAAGCACTACAAGTTTGTAGACATGTGAGTTACTGCTGCTCTTGAAGCACTACAAGCTTGTACTGCTGTCCGGAGGGTGATTCAACTGCTTGCTCTGAAGCTACTACAAGTTTGTAGACATGTGATTTACTGCTGCTTTTGAAGCAGTACAAGCTTGTACCGCTGTCCGGGGGGGGTGATTCATCTGCTGCTCTGAAGCACTACAAGTTTGTAGACATGTGAGTTACTGCTGCTCTTGAAGCACTACAAGCTTGTACTGCTGTCCGGGGGGGTGATTCAACTGCTGCTCTGAAGCACTACAAGTTTGTAGACATGTGAGTTACTGCTGCTCTTGAAGCACTACAAGCTTGTACTGCTGTCCGGGGGGGTGATTCAACTGCTGCTCTGAAGCACTACAAGCTTTGTAGACATGTGAGTTACTGCTGCTCTTGAAAGCACTACAAGAGCTTTGTAGACATGTGAGTTACTGCTTGCTCTTGAAGCACTACAAGCTTTGTAGACATGTGAGTTACTGCTGCTCTTGAAGCATTACAAGCTTGTAGACATGTGAGTTACTGCTGCTCTTGAAGCACTACAAGCTTGTAGACATGTGAGTTAAGCATTACTGCCTGCTCTTGAAGCACTACAAGCTTGTAGACATGTGAGTAACTGCTGCCTCACACCATCACCATTCTCTTTGATGCACTACAAGTTTGTAGACATGTGAGTTACTGCTGCTCTTGAAGCACTACAAGCGTGTACTGCTGTCCGGGGCGGTGATTCAACTGCTGCTCTGAAGCACTATAAGCTTGTAGACATGTGAGTTACTGCTGCTCTTGAAGCACTACAAGCTTGTACTGCTGTTCCGGCGGGGGTGATTCAAACTGCTGGCTCTGAAGCACTACAAGTTTGTAAGATCATGTGAGTTACTTGCTGCTCTTGAAGCAGTACAAGCTTGGACTGCTGTCCGGGGGGGCTGATTCAACTGCTGCTCTGAAGCACTACAAGTTTGTAGACATGTGAGTTACTGCTGCTCTTGAAGCACTACAAGCTTGTACTGCTGTCCGGGGGGGTGATTCAACTGCTGCTCTGAAGTACTACAAGTTTGTAGACATGTGATTTACTGCTGCTTTTGAAGCAGTACAAGCTTGTACCGCTGTCCAGGGGGGGTGATTCATCTGCTGCTCTGAAGCACTACAAGTTTGTAGACATGTGAGTTACTGCTGCTCTTGAAGCACTACAAGCTTGTACTGCTGTCCGGGGGGGTGATTCAACTGCTGCTCTGAAGCACTACAAGCTTGTAGACATGTGAGTTACTGCTGCTCTTGAAGCAGTACAAGCTTGTACTGCTGTCCGGGGGGGTGATTCAACTGCTGCTCTGAAGCACTACAAGTTTGTAGACATGTGAGTTACTGCTGCTCTTGAAGCAGTACAAGCTTGTACTGCTGTCCGGGGGGGCGAGTCAATTTCTGCTCTGAAACACTACAAGTTTGTAGATATGTGAGTTGCGTAATTGGGTTCCCCCTCGACTGTAACATACATATATACATAGGGACTGGCATCATATGATAATGACCAAAGGCGAGTACGATCTCATATAATATCATGCACAAATATTGTATGAAATTGTATATAAATGGTAACTTTAGCCTAGTCAGACTGCCGGCATCATATGATATTATACCGCCGTTCCCTATATATAGATTGTACATGGTTGGCCCCAGTGCAAGCAAACAGGCTGCCCCCTCAACCTCACGCCTCGTAATAAGGCGTACTATTTATTTATTATGCTTAACGGTTTCTGGGTGGTTGCCCCAGTGCAAGCAAACAGGCTTCCCCCCTCAACCTCACGCCTCGTAATAAGGCGTACTTTGTATTTATTTATTATGCTTAACGGTTTCTGGGTGGTTGCCCCAGTGCAAGCAAACGGGCTGCCCCCCTCAACCTAACGCCTCGTAATAAGGCGTACTTTTTATTTATTTATTTATTTATTGATCTATTGATCTATTTATTTATTGATCTATTTCAGATCTATTTATTTTATTTATTTATTTGTTTATTAAATTTATTAATTTATGCATCATAGATGGTACTTGGTTGAAACTTTGGTATCGTCTTGGTGTCTGCCTAGGGGTGGTTTGGGCTGGGGCTGGTTTGGGCTGGTCTGGGTGGTTTTGGGCTGGGGTCGGGTCGCCTTTGTATTGCCTTGGTGTCTGCCGGGTGGTGGTTTGGGGCTGGGCTGGACTGGGGGTGGGTGGGGTGGGGTCGCCTTGGTATCGCCTTGGTGTTTGCCGGGGTTGGTGGTTTGGCTGGGCTGGACTGGGGTGGGGTGGGGTGGGGTCGCCTTGGTATCGCCTTGGTGTCTTGCCGGGTGCGTGGTTTGGGGCTGGGCTGATGACTGGGGTGGGGTGGGGATGGTCGCCTTGGTATCGCCTTGGTGTCTGCCGGGGGCGTGGTTTGGGCTAGGCCTGGGCTGGGCTGGGCTGGGTCGCCTTTGTATTGGCCTTGGTGTCTGCTGGGGGTTTGGTTTGGGTGGTTTGGGCTGGGGTGGTTTGGGCTGGTCTGGGTGGGGTGGGGTGGGGGTGGGGGTCGCCTTGGTATTCGCTTGGTGTCTTCCGGGGGGTCGTTTGGGCTGGTCTGGGCTGGTCTGGGGTGGGGTCGCCTTTGTAATGCCTTGTGTCTGTCGGGGGTGGTTTGGGCTAGGGTGGGGTGGGGTCGTCTTTGTATTGCCTTGGGTGTCTGCCGGGGGGTGGTTTGGGCTGGGATGGTTTGGGCTGGCTGGGCATTTGGGGTGGGGTGGCCTTGGTATTGCCTTGGTGCTTTGGCCCTGGGGATGGTTTGGGCTGGGATGGTTTGGGGCTGGGCTGGGGTGGGGTGGGGTGGCCTTGGTAATTGCCTTGGTGCTTGCCTGTGGATGGTTTTGGGCTGGGGTGGGGTTACGGGGACGTGGGGTGGGGTGGCCTTGGTATTGCCTTGGTGCTTGCCTGGGGGGTGGTTAGGGCTGGGGTGGGGTTAGGTGGGGTGGGGTGGGGTGGCCTTGGTATCGCCTTGGTGTCCGTCGTGGGGTGGGCTGATGGGAAGTGGTGCGCCTCGGCATCATCCCCACAACCTTCTTGTACTATCATCACTCCTCTGTGGTTCACTTCCAAACTCCTTGGCTTCTTACCCTACAGCTGGCTGAAGGGGAGAGATACCACGGCAATATCACCACCCCTGATCTTTGCTTTCCTTTGCCGTTTTTTCCAAGTTGGTGAAGGTCTGTTACATTCCATAGGGATAATAAACAAAACAACTGAAAAACACAATAAAACATAACAAAAACACTTGTAAAAGATTAATTGTAAGGATACCACGCAACATCATAAACCTAGCTTACTATTCCAATCAACCATCTGGTATCAAAGAAATAAATGAATTGTCTGGTATCAAAGAATTAATAAATTGTCTGGCATTAAATAAATAAATAAAATTGTCTGGCACCAAATATAAATAAAATTTTCTGGTATAAAATAAAACAAACATATCATCTCTGGTATAAAAGTTTAATTAACCATATATATCCATAATGCAATTTTGGCCTACACCAGCATTCCACCTGCCATTTCGGCCTATACGTGAAAAAATCATAAATCAAAATCGAACTGCAGATGTGGACGATTAATACAAAAAGAAAACAAAGTTTGTTTCTTTGAATATTTTTGAAAGTGGGCCATTTATAATTTCAAATTCAACTTTCAAAAATGTTCGAAAAGCTGATTATGCAAACCTTTCCTGAAAAGACAACAACAGCGACTGCAGTTAGCAGCTGTGCAGCTTGTCAACAAACTTAACGGGGAACTTCCTTAATTAGCCCAAAACGTGCAAATACTCAGTTGCAATTTTTGTCTTTGTACAGCCTGTACCTGCCTGCACAGTATCTTCCATAAACTAATGACTTGTAAGGGAGATGTGACAAACAGGCCTATCCTAACTTCAATTTGCAAAAAAATAAAAATCGACTGCGTTGTGGCTCCGTCCACATTTGTGTAATATCTGTCTGATTAGGGACCCCATAGTGGAAAACATTCAATATGAGGTTTGACGATCTCATCTGGTTCCCAAACCCCTAAGCACACCCCAAATCCAAGTATTTATACGTTGAGCTGATGTGGTTAACTGCAAGAAACTTTGTGTAGCATTTTATTTCTGTTTTCACTGGACGTAATGGTAGTCCAGTGGGTCTTACAAACCTGTCTGTCCCAAATAGGCCAATAATTAGGCACCGTTGCTGAGATACATATATAATTAATAAATAAATGAAGATAAATTCGGGTATCAATAAACAAATAAATAAAACCATCTCCCAACTAACTAACTCATAACAAACATCAACAGTAGCATCAACTAAACTCAGCAACTAACCTAACTAACTAACATAAACATCTAGCATCAACTAACTAACCAAATAAGTAAAACCTCTAGCATCAACTAACTAGAGCCAAAATAAACCATCTAGCACAAAAATAACTAACCAACTGAAACATCTAGCATCAAACTACCTAACCAAATAAACCGAACTTCATAGCATCAACCACTAACCATCATCTAGCATCAAACTAATAAACTAACCAAATTAAACTTGGCAACGCCATCTAGCATCAACAAATAAACAAAGATTAAAATAAAACCATCTAGCATCAACTACTAACCAAATAAACCAAACCATTCCTAGCATGAGCAACAACAAACAACTACTCTCTTACATCAAACTTTTACCCAAATAACCATCTAGCATCTAGAAACTAAAACTAACCAAATAAACCATCCTAGCATCAACTTAACTAACCAAAAATAAACCATCTAGCATCATAACTAACTAACCAAATAAACCATCTAGCAATCGCTACATATCCAAACTAACTAACCAAATAAAACCATCTAGCATCAACTAACAACCAAAATAAACCATCTAGCATCAACTAGCACAACACCAAATAAACCATCTAGCATCAACTAAGCCAACATAACCAAAATAAACCAAAATAAAACCATCTAGCGAATCAACTAACTAACCAAATAACCATCTGCAATCAACTAACTAACCAAAAAACCATCTAGCATCAACTAACTAACCAAATAAACCATCTAGGGCATCAACTAACTAATCCAAAAAACCAGTAGCATCAACTTAAACTAACCAAATAAACCATCAGCATCAAAACTTAACTAACCAAATAAACCATTCTAGCACCAACTAATTAAGTAAATAATCTAACCTAACCATCTAGCATCAACTAACTAACCAGTAAACGCATCTACATCCAACAGTATAGCATCAACTAAACTATAAACCATCTCTAGCATGCAATTAAGTAACAATCTGAGCGAGCGTCAACTAACTAAAAACTAATTAAGTTAGAATAAAGATAAACCATCTTAGCATCAACTAACTAACCACATCAAATAAACCATCTAGCATCAACTAACTAACCAAATAAACCATCTAGCGTAAACCAGTTAAACATTCTCAGCATCAACTAACTAACCAAATAAACATCTGAAGCATCAACTAACTAACAAAAATAAACCTATCTAGCATTCAAACTAACTAAGTAAAAAAATCATCTTGGTATCCAATAAATATATATAACCATGTGTTCATATGGTATCAAAATAAATCAATAAATAAATCATATGTTATCACAATATAATTTTAAATGAATAAATGATCTGGTATCAAACAAATAAATACCACCTCATCTTTGTAGCAAATAAATACTCATATGTTATATAAAACTATATGTTATCCTATAAAGCTAAATCATATATCAAATACATTCATCATCTGGCAGCAATATCAAATTTTTCGTAGGTATCAAGAATAAACTCTGGTTCGGTATAAATCATATGTATCAATTCCTTGGTATAAATAAATAAAATAATCTCGTATCAAATAAATAATACATTGATAAATCTGGAACAACATTGACAATACTGGGTGGTATCAAATAAAATAATCAAACACTTGATTAAAATAAATATTAACATTGCATAATCTGGCAAATAATAATAATATTGATTTAAGTACAAATAAATAATAACAGTTATAATTAAATAATAACATTTGATAATCTGGTATCAAATAAATAATAATTGATATGGTCGGGTATTCAAATAAATAATAACATTGAATAATCTGGTATCAAAATAAATAATAAATTGATAATCTCGGGTATCAAAGAATAGTAACATTTGAAATGTGGTATAAAATAATAACTTGATAATCTGTATCAAATAAATAATAACATTGATAATCTGTATCAAACAAATACAAGTTGGTTATCAAATTAAATAATAAATCAAACTAAATGGAATAACATTGATAATCTGTGTATCAAATAAAATAATAACATCTGATATAACATTGCATGGTATCAAATAAATATAACATTGATAATCTGGTATCAAATAAACAATCAACATTGATGTGGTATCCAATTATAATGTGGTATCAAATAAATAATACATTGATAATTGGTATCAAATAAATAATATGCACATATCGGTATCAAATAAATAATAACATTGATCGGTATCAAATAAATAATAACATGATAATCTGGTATCAAATAAATAATACTGTTTAGGTATCAAATAAATAATAAATATATGTATCTGGTATCAAATAAATAATAACATTGATAATGGTAATCAAATAATAACATTTGATAATTCTGCAAATAAATAATAACATGATATCTGTATCAAATAAACTAAATAACACTGATGCAAATAAATAATAACATTGATAATCTGGTATCAAATAAATAATAACATTGATAATCCTGGTGGTCAAATAAATAATAACATTTGATAATTCTGGTATCAAATAAATAATAACATTGATAATTGGTATCAAATAAATAATTAACATTTGGATAGATAATCATTGATAATCTGGTATCAAATAAATATAATGATAATCTGGTATCAAATAAATAATAACATTGTATAATCTGGCTATATCAGATGCTGGTATTCAAATAAAAATAATAGCATTGATTAATCTGTATCAAATAAATAATAACATTGATAATTGGTGGATCAAATAATACTTAACATTGATAATCTGGTATCCAAATAAATAATAACATTGATAATGTGGTATCCAAATAAATAATAAACATTGATAATCTGGTATCAATAAATAATAACCCAATTGATAATCTGGTATCAAATAAATAATAACATAGTGATAATCAATAAAATATAACATGATAATCATATAATTTGGTATCAAATAAATAATTAACATTGATAATCTGGTATCAAATAAAATAATAACATTGGATAATCTCGTAAATAATTCCCACATTATAAATAAATAAATAATAAACATTGATAATCTGGTAATCAAATAAATAAATAACATTGTCTTATCTTGGTATCAATATAAATAATAACATTGATAATCTGTGTATCAAAATAAATAATAACATTTGATAATCTGGTTCATCAAATAATAATAATAACTTTATAATCTGTATCAAATTAAATAACTCTGGTATATCATTGGATAATCTCGTATAAAATAAATAATAACATTTGATAATCTGGTATCAATATAAAATAATAACATTGATAATCTAGGTATCAAACATTGATAATTCTGTAATCACTTTGTTGTCTGCTGGTGCAGGTTTCCGTTTTTGAGAAGCTGCATCAAGCAGAATACATGAACTCTCCAAAGGTGACCTGTGGGTGGGTGAGGAGGATATGGTGTGTGGTGTTTTTTTGTGTGTGTGTGTGGGGGGGGATGTGTTAGGGGGAGGAGGGTATAAAAGTGAAAGCTTATTTCTGGGCAATGAGTGCTAGGGATCTAGAGATCTAAGTTCGATTGTTCGAAACTTCTAACATGAATTTCATATTTTACCTACTTTTCAAGTTCAAAATGAATCGCAAAAAATGAATTGTTTTCGAAAAAGAGAAATGCACAGGGATCTAGGGATCTAAGTTAATTTTTCGTAAGAGAAACTAAAGAGAAATCATGCTCAATGCTTCAAAAAGAATGGGATACAAGCTCAATGCTCACGATATGCTCATCGCTCATGCTCATGCTCATGCTCTTCGTCATGCTCATGCTCATGCTCATGCTCATGCTCATGCTCATGGCTCATGTATGCTCATGCTCCATGCTCAATGCTCTATGCTCATGCTCATGCATGCTCATGCTCATGCTCATGCTCCTCAGCTCATGCTCATGCTCGTATGCTCATGTCTATGCTGCATGCTCGAATGCTCATGCTCATGGCTCATCGGCTCATGCTCATGCTCATGCTCAATGTATGCATCATGCTTTCATCATCATGGCTCATGCTCTGCCTCATGCTCATGCTCATGCTCTTGCTCTGCAATCTCGTCATGCTCATTTGCTCATGCTCATGCTCATGCCATGCTCATGCTCATGTATGCTCTATGCTCATGCTCATGCTCATGCTCATCATGTATGACATACATGCATGAGTCATGCTCAATTGCCATGCTCATGCTCATGCTCATGCTCATGTAGTCTCATGCTCATGTCATGGCTCAATATGCTCATGCTCTCTCATGCTCATGATCTGCTCATCGCTCATGCTCATGCTCATGCTCATGCTCATGCTCCCATGCTTCTAGCTCATGCTCATGCTCAATCGCTCACGCTCACTCTCCGGCTCGTGCTCTGCTCGTGCTCGTGCTCGTGACCGTGCCTCGGGCTCGTGCTCGTGCTTCATGCCCATGCCATCCTGCTTATGCTGATGCTCCTGCTGTGCTGTGCTTGTGCTCAACCGTGCTGAGTGCTCGCGCTTGTGCTCATGCTTGTGCTCGGTGCTCATGCTCATGCTCATGATTGTTCTCATGATCGTAGCCCATGCTGACAAGACGTTTCAACTGCCTTTAGGTGTTTAGACTTGGACATGTGTATAATCTGTCTGAGTTCGAACCCTGTTTCATGTTTATTGTCCGGGGGGGGAAGGATTTATTCATGCAGCATGGTTCATGCCGAATTGCCGGCGTATTGAACCTTGTAAAAAATGTTCTTCTATTTACCTGACAAGCAAGAGCGAAGAAATAATCAAAAAAAATACTCAGCTTCCACACAATGTGTGTGTGTGCTTCTGTGCCTGTGCCTGTGCCTGTGCCTGTGCCCCTGTGCTGTGCCTGTCTGTGCCTGAGCCTGTGCCATGTGCCTGTGCCTGTTTTACCCATAGGCTGTGTTGTGGCTTCTGTGCCTGTGCCTGTGTATGTATTTACCCATGTCTGTGTCTCCATGCCTCTTTGTCATACATACATACGTACGCATATACTCACCCTCTGCGGTACACATATACTCACCTTCTGCGGTACACATATACTCACCTTCTGCGGTACACATATACTCACCTTCTGCGGTGTATCTCGAACTGCAGGCTATCCTCATGTCTGCACAGTCGTTCAGGGGGGAGGGTGTGTGTTTGTATGTATCTGTTTTTTGTTTTTGTCTGTGTCTGTGTCTATGTCTGTGTCTGTGTCTCTGTGTCTCTGTGTCTGTGTATGTATGTGTCTGTCTGTGTCTGTGTCTGTATGTGCCTATGTCCTGTGTTGTGTCTGTGTCTGTGTCTGTGGTCTGTGTCTGTGTGTCTGTTACTGTCTGTGTCTGTGTCTGTGTCTGTGTCTTGTGTCTGTGTTGCGTCTGTCGTGTCTTTGCGTCTGTCTTGTCTGTGTCTGTGTCTGTGTCTGTGTCCTGCGTCTGTGTCTGTGTCTGTCTTTTTGCGTGTCTTTGCGTCTGTGTCTGTGCTCTTCTGTCTGTGCGTCTGTGTCTGTGTCTGTGTCTGCTCAATCCGTGTCTTTGTCTGTGTGTCTGTGTCTGTCGTCGCGTCTGTCTGTGTCTGTGTGCTGTGTTGTGTCTGTGTTCTGTGTCTGTCTGCTGTGCTGTGTCTGTGTTCTGGTCTGTGTCTGTGTCTTTGTTGTTGTCATGTGTCTGTGTCTGTGTCTGTGTCTGTATCTGTATCCTGCTGTCTGTATTCATATCTGATATCTGTGTCTGTATCTGTTCTTTTCTGATCTGTGGGGGGGGCGCCTCTGTTTATACATACAACATGCATGTATACTCACCGTCTGCTGGCACTGTTTCTCGCACTGCAGACCATCCTCATGTCTGACAGTCATTTCAAGGGGGTGAGAGAGTGTGTGTGTGTTGTGTGTGTATGTATCTGTGTTTTGTTTGTTCTGCGTCTGTCTGTTTCTGTGTCTGTGTATGTTTGCCTCTTTGCATGCATACAAACATACACATATACTAACTTTCTGCATTTGTATCTGCGCACTGACACAAACATATTCATATTGTAGAATTAAATGATTCACTGGATGCACCAAACTCAGGATCATCCGTCGGTAAAGTATTTGGTTCAGTTCAAATTCGCCTCAGTTAAAGTATTTTGGGGTTCAGTTCAAATTCCCCCGTTCCGGTTAAAACGAGTATTTGGTTCATTCGGAACTCAGGATCCCCGTCGTAAAAAACAAGTATTTGGGTTCAGTTTCTTCAATGTGTTTTTTTGTAAGCCCTTCCTATCACGGCTTGGGCAAGTCGAACTTAGCCTATTTGGCTCACCCTAGACTGTAACAATATACATACACATACTGCAGACCATCCTCATGTCGCCAAGTCATTCAGGGAGAGGGTTCAAGGTGACGACGACTGATGTTCTTTGGATGTTGAGGAGGATGGGAACACTCAGAAGCCGCTGCTTCCGCTGAAATATTTAGTGTTTGACACAGATGGGAACGTGATGCCTTCCTAATGCCTGACATGGGGGTGTCTACTGCGTATTGGGTGTGTGGGACACTGCGGCCCTGTGTGTGTTTGTTGTTATATATAGTATATATATATGTATATGATATTGTGTATGTATGTATATGTGTAGTCTATGTGGTTATGGTTATGTGTATATGTATATGTAAATGTATATATATGAATATCCCTGTGCCCCAAGCCCCTGATTTTGCGCGAGGTTCCTCACTGTGCGAACAGATGGAAGGAGAGACTTGAGCAGCAGCCAGCACATACACACCACCATGGTGGTGTACCTTCGGGTGTGTGTTGTGTGCTTGAGTAGCACTTTCCGTTATGTTGCCCCCCACGCCCCCCCCCCCTGAGTTCCTCCATGAGTGACCCACTCCCCCCCAACCCCCACCCCCCACAGGTACACAACACACCACCACCACCTACCACCATACCACCACCACCTCCACCTCCAGCCATCAACGCCACCACCAATCAACCAACCCCTCACTCAAACCCCAATCCTGCACTCCTCACCCCCACCCTCCCACCTCCAGCTGCCACGAGCACCACCTTCACACACACCTTCCATATACATGGCTCTGTGGTTTTCTCTCTGTTAGACAGCCTTAAGGGATGAATAGGGATGCTTGAGCAGCACCGCTGACCACCAACCCAAGCTGCCCCCCCCCACACACACACACAATCTAAATCACCCCCACCCAACCCCACCCAACCCCCAGATGCCAGAGCGCCACCTTCGCACACACCTTTCTGCCCCCGAGCCCCTGACATGGGGTTTCTCTCTGTGGAGCAGCATGAAGGGGATGATAGGGAGGGACTTGAGCACCCCCACCCCACCCATCCAATCTAAGTCAACCCCACAACCCCACCCAACCCCAGATGCCAGAGCGCCACCTTCGCACACACCTTTCCTGCCCCCGAGCCCTGACATAGGGTTTCTCTCTGTGAGCAGCAATGAAGGGATATAGAGGAAGGGACTTGAGCACCCCACCCAATCCCACCCAATCTTAAGTCAACCCCACAACCCCACCCAAACCCAGATGCCAGAGCGCCACCTTCGCACACACCTTCCTGCCCCCAAGCCCCTGACTTGGGGTTTCTCTCTGTGGAGCAGCCTGAAGGGTTTGATAGGGAGGGACTTGAGCAGTTATCACAATGTGGATGTGCCACCATCAACGAAAACCTACCAGCCTTTTGCAGAGCTTAGAACTTGATGATCTGTATTAATTACTATTTACTTATTACTATATTTATTTATTGTATTATTATTATTATTATTATATTTTGTATTTAATTATTATACTTAATTATTTATTACTTTTTTTATTATTATTTTATTTATTAATATTATTTGTAATTTATTTAGAGATATTTATATTTCTTTGAATTTGTATGTTCTATTTATTCATTGTCATGTTATTATCATGCCACTATTATTATGCTAGTGTTGGCTAATACAACAACAATCTGAGGTGTAATAAGTTTGGCCTGCATGCTGTCTTTTTTGGGCTGGCCTTCAAGGTGCCTGCCCCCCCTTAGTGGTGGTGACACAAGCGCATTCATATCCTACTCCGCCCACTTACACCCTGTTACCACACACACACATCACCCGATTACCACACACACAAGCCACACGCCGACTCACCCATTCACTGAACAAAACACACTGGAAAAACTAACCCCTCCACTGCGCAGGCCTGGCAAGGCAGTTTGGGCTGGCTTTCAAGCCAGGCATCATTTCTCGTACTGGTGGTGCACAAGCTGCATTCACCCATTTGGCACTGCATGTTTCTATTGTTGGTTGATCATACATGCAGGGATTGTGGTGGGGTGGGAGGTGGGGGGGTGGGGGGTGGGGGGTTGCTTAGCTGGAATGTAACTGTGTGAATCAGATCTCAGCAGCATCACAATGCTTGCCACCATCAACGAACCCTACCTATGCCTTCTGTAGAGGTAGAACTTGATGATCTGTTATTATTATATTTAATTATTGTAGTCATAATATCGTATTAAGTGTGTGTACTTTCTATTAATTATATTTTTCATTTTATTATTATATTTTTGTATCTTGTATTATTAGATTGTTTACTTTTATTCATTATATGTATTTATATGTATTATTACATTTTCTCTGTTCTCCGTATTATTTATTATATGTACTACTATTATGCTAGTGTTGACCTAGCATAACTTCTGATGATGAGTTGGCCTGCGTGTTTCTAATTGTTGGGTTGGTCATAAATGCAGGGGAGGGAGTGGGCGGGAGTCAACGGGGGGTGGGCGGTGGAGTGGGTGAGGTGTGGGGGTGGAGGTGGTGCTGTGAGGTGGGGTGGGGGGGGTATTCCCGAGCTGCCTGTATAAAAGATCGCATATGAGCCAGTATCACTTTGCCCGCCAACCATCAACAACCGACCACGCTTCTTTGCACATGTGAAACTATAACTTTTATAGGGGCATGGCTACCTACCTCATACGTATGCATGTTACCATGCTGCATTCTACTAGTGTCGGTTAATCACATGCTATTTTTGCTCCCTACCATCACTTTGAAAGGAGCATAAACAGTTAAAGGGGACACCTATCCCTAAAAAAACTGAGGGCTGAATCCCTTCCCCCCCTTTAATAGAAATAAGAGGCTTGTCTTGAAATTATAAATGGATTCTGGGTCTCAACAATGTGGTGCACACAATGGCATCCTCATAATTACCAGGCATGGATTGTGTGGTAGTCAAAATACTCACACATTCACCCACCCACCCACCCTCCCACCCACATTACCCAACCATTCACACACCAATACCCACCTATCTATGCCCATCCATACCACCCATACTCACCCATTCACCCACTCATTCACCCACCCATACCACCCATTCACCCACCATTCACCCACCCATACCACCATTGTCCCACCCATCCAACCACCCAAACTACCCATTCACCCACCCATACCACCATTCACCCACCCATTCACCCACCCATACCACCATTCACCCACCCATACCACCCATTCACCCACCCATTCACCCACCCATACCACCCATACCACCCACCCATTCACCCACCCATACCACCCATCCACCCACCCATTCACCCACCCATTCACCCACCCATTCAACCCACCCATACCACCCATACCACCCACCCATTCACCCACCCATTCACCCATCCATACCACCCATACCACCCACCCATTCACCCACCCATCCATACCTATCCTTACCACCTATACTCACCCACCCGTATCCACCCACATTGTCCACCCGTAACACCCATTCCCCCACCCGTAACACCCATCCACCCACCTATTCACCCACCCATCCATTCCTACCCTTACCACCCATACTCACCCACCCATACCCACCCACATTATCCACCCACCCATACACCGCCCCTGGGTCTTAAGTGGTGCCAATGGACTGCCCGTAATTGTCTACTACCTGGACTGTACCATCCACACACATGACATGACATGACATGACATGACATGACATGACATGACATGACATGACATGACATGACATGACATGACATGACATGACATGACATGTTAAAGTCTACTTGACACCGCGAGGATGTATGAGACTCTGTGCTTTAAACAAAAAGAAAAAGCACCTACAAAGAAGAAAAAAAAACATTACATCATACAAACTGATACAAACATAAAATAGTGTATTCCTTACCTCCCCTGACGCCCTCTCAACCCTTCCTTTTTAATCCTCTCGCCCCCATCCACTAGCTGATTCCTTTGAGTATTACTGGTATTGACCTTTTCATTTACATTCTTAACATAAAATAGTGTATTCCTTACCTCCTATGACGCCCTCTCAACCCCACGCCTGTGTCCATCTCCGACCCCAGCCAGTCTAGCACACTCTTGTGGTAGGGGAAGATGCGGTCTTGCCCTGCGTGGTAGGGGAACAAGCTTCCCAACAGCTCCACACCTTTTTAATCCTCTCGCCCGCATCCACTAGCTGATTCCTTAGAGTATTACTGGTATTGACCTTTTCACTTACATTCTTAACATGAAATTGTGTATTCCTTACCTCCCCAGACACCCTCTCAACCCTTCCTTTTCAATCCTCTCGCCCCCATCCACTAGCTAATTCTTTTGAGTGTTACTGGTATTGACCTTGTCATTTGCATTCTTAACATGAAATACGGGTTGTATCTTCCTTACCTCCCCAGACACCCGCTTGCCCCTTCCTTTCTACCTCTCACCCCATTATGCTAGCTGATCCCTTCGAGTATAACTGCTATTGTCCTTGTCTTATTAATTATTAACATGAAACCGTATATTCCTTGCCTGGATGGTTGGCCCCAGAGCAAGCAAACTGGCTGCCCCCCTCCACCTCATGCCTGGTAATGAGACATACTATTTATGTATGTGTTTATCTTCCTTGCCTCCCCTGACAACCCCTTGCCCCTTCCTTTCTACCTCCCACCCCCTTATACCAGCTGAGTCCTTTGTGTGTTACTGGTAATGCCCTTGTTGTATACATTACAAACATGAAATAGCATCCTCCTTACCTTGGTGGTTTTACATGAATCAGTGTATTCCTTCCCACCCCAGAAACCCTCTTGCCCCTTCCTTTATACCAGGGTACTTCAAAGCGCGCGCTTTTGCGCTATGGTGCGCTGCCTATTTGAGCCCCACTGCGCGTTTCGCGCAGTTTTTTCAACCCCCTGTGGGCGCAGCGCGCAGTTTTTGCGCTTTTTGCACTAAAAAGCGCTAACCAATTTGACGTTTCTGCGCTTTAAGCGCTGACCAATTTGACAAAATGTAGTACCCTGCTTTATACCCTTTCCACCTTGCCCCTTCCTTTTTACCCCTCCCGAGTCCTTCACGTAGAGTACCCTCCTTCTCTCCCTTACCCCTCTCTTACCTCCCCCTTTCTTCCTCTCTCCATCCCCTTCCCCTGACATCCCTAGGCTAGCTAAGTCCTTGGAGTACTTAACCCCCCATCTCTCCCATACCTCTCCCTTACCTCTCCCCTTCATCCTCCCCTATCCGTTTCCTCCCCTTCTCCCTTACCTCTCCCTTTTTACCTCTCTCCCTTCCCTTGCCCTCTGCCCTTCCCCTTACATCCCTAGGCTATCCTAGCTGATTCCTTTGAGTATTACAGTCTGTGAGAATTACCCCCCCCCCCTCCCCCCCCCTCCCCCTCTCTCTCCCTTACCTCTTCCTTTACTCCCCCATCCGTTCCCTCCCCTTCTCCCTTACCTCTCCCTTTTGTCCTATCTCCCTCCCCTTGCCCTCCCCCTTCTGTTCCCAGGCTAGCTGAAGTCCTTTAGAGTATTACAGTCTGGGAGAAGTACACCCCCACACATACCCCACCCCCACCTCAGGGACGAAGTACACCCCCACACCCACCACACCCACACCCATACCCACACCCACACCCACACCCACACCCACCCACACCCACACCCACACCCACACCCACACCCACACCCACCCCAGTACACCCACCCCCACCTCAGTCCCTTACCTCTCCTTTTAATCCCCTCCCCTTTTCCCTTACCTCTCCCTTTTGTCCTCTCTTTTCTCACCTTGCCCTCCCCTATCTGTTCCCAGGCTAGCTGAGTCCTTTGAGTATTACAGCCTGTTGGACCGCGCTGCTGAGGAGGAGGATGAGGCGACACGGCTCATGCTGGTGGCTACGTGGGTCATGACTTCCTACAACAGCCAGGTCTGCTAGTATTGGTGCTGGTGTGTGTATTGGTGTTGGTGTGTGTATTGGTGTTGGTGTGTGTATTGGTGTTGGTGTGTGTATTGGTGTTGGTGTGTGTATTGGTGTTGGTGAAGGTATGGGTGTGTATTGGTGTTTTGGTTTTGGTGTTGGTGTGTGTGTTGGTGTTGGTGTGTGTGTATGATGATGATGATGAATATGAATATGATGAAAATGATGGTGATGATGATTTTACATTTCCCTGGTTCCCTCCTGGATTCAAAATGTGCCTGCTGCTTGACGGAGGCAAGGGGGACACTTAGTGAGAATCATGAACAAATGGAATATAAGTAAAAAATGGCATGCTACACAAATATTCGTTTTGTTAACGATTCGAAAATGGCATGCTACACAAATATTCGTTTTGTCCATGATTCGAAAATGGCATGCTACACAAATAGTGTGCTACAACAGCTAGGTATGTTGGTAGTGGTACAGTGCTAAGTGGTATAGGGGTAGTCTTGGTTTGGTTGTACTGAGTTATGGGGTGGTGTGTGTGTGTGGTGTGTGTGTGTGTGAGAGAGGGGGGGGGGGGGGGGGGGGGTAAGGTGGTATAGTGGTACTGGTGGTACGGTGGTATGATGGTGGTGGTGGTGGTATGGTGGAGATGGTGCGTTGGCATGGTGTTAGTGGTAGTTGCACATGCCACCCCTGCATCTAGATATCAGAAATTAGCAATCAGTCAGAAATTAACAATTGATTTACCAATAGACAATGTCACCAAAAACACCCACACCCCTCTGCTGCACCCACCACCCATCCACCACCCACCTCACCACCATCCACCACCCACCCACCACCCCTGCAGTCCCTTTGTCTGGGGAAGCCTCTCAACCCGCCCTAAACCCTAAACCCTAAACCCTAACCACTTGATCCACCACCCTCTGTTGCAGTCCCTTCGACTGGGAAAGCCTGTCAACCCACCCTAAACCCTAGACCCACCACCCTCCGCCCTCTGCTGCAGTCCCTTCGACTGGGGAAGCCTGTCAACCCACCCTAAACCCTAAACCCTTGACCCACTGCCCTCTGTTGCATTCCCTACGACTGGGGAAGCCTGTCAACCCACCCTAAACCCTGAACCCTAAACCCTAAACCCTTGACCCACCTCCCTCTGTTGCAGTCCCTACGACTGGGGAAGCCTGTCAACCCACCCTAAACCCTAAACCCTTGACCCACCTCCCTCTGTTGCAGTCCCTACGACTGGGGAAGCCTCTCAACCCGCTGCTTGGAGAGACGTATGAGTGGCAGGCCAGGGACGCTAGTGTCAGGTGTGTCTTATGTTAAATCGATCAGAGGGCTGATGGATTACATGTAGATTTTTAGGGAACGGAAAAATGATATCATAGGATATCATATGATGCCGGCAGGCTGACTAGGCAAAAGTTAACATTTATATGCAATATCATATGATACCTAACTCGCCTTTGATCAACATCATATCATATGCCAGTCCCTAAGTTTATGATTATATATATATATATATATATATGTGTGCGTGTGCGTGTGCGTCGGGCCTTCAGGCTGCTCAACGTCTGCGGAAGGAGTAACATGGTTAGTATGTATAACCACTCCTGGATTGGGGTTCAGAAATATCCAGGTCAATACGCAGGCTACATTCAGGTCACAAATTCAGCTACATGCAGGTCAATATGCAGGCTACATTCAGGTCACAATTCAGCTACATGCAGGTCAATACGCAGGCTACATTCAGGTCACAATTCAGCTACATGCAGGTCAATACGCAGGCTACATTCAGGTCACAAATTCAGCTACATGCAGGTCAATACGCAGGCTACATTCAGGTCACAAATTCACAAATTCAGCTACATGCAGGTCAATACGCAGGCTACATTCAGGTCACAAATTCAGCTACATGCAGGTCAATACGCAGGCTACATTCAGGTCACAAATTCAGCTACATGCAGGTCAATACGCAGGCTACATTCAGATCACAATTCAGCTACATGCAGGTCAATACGCAGGCTACATTCAGGTCACAATTCAGCTACATGCAGGTCAATACGCAGGCTACATTCAGGTCACAAATTCAGCTACATGCAGGTCAATACGCAGGCTACATTCAGGTCACAATTCAGCTACATGAAGGTCAATACGCAGGCTACATTCAGGTCACAAATTCAGCTACATGCAGGTCAATACGCAGGCTACATTCAGGTCACAAATTCAGCTACATGCAGGTCAATACGCAAGCTACATTCAGGTCACAATTCAGCTACATGCAGGTCAATACGCAGGCTACATTCAGGTCACAATTCAGCTACATGCAGGTCAATACGCAGGCTACATTCAGGTTACAAATTCAGCTACATGCAGGTCAATACGCAGGCTACATTCAGGTCACAATTCAGCTACATGCAGGTCAATACGCAGGCTACATTCAGGTCACAAATTCAGCTACATGCAGGTCAATACGCAGGCTACATTCAGGTCACAAATTCAGCTACATGCAGGTCAATACGCAGGCTACATTCAGGTCACAAATTCAGCTACATGCAGGTCAATACGCAGGCTACATTCAGATCACAATTCAGCTACATGCAGGTCAATACGCAGGCTACATTCAGGTCACAATTCAGCTACATGCAGGTCAATACGCAGGCTACATTCAGGTCACAAATTCAGCTACATGCAGGTCAATACGCAGGCTACATTCAGGTCACAATTCAGCTACATGAAGGTCAATACGCAGGCTACATTCAGGTCACAAATTCGGCTACATGCAGGTCAATACGCAAGCTAAATTCAGGTCACAAATTCAGCTACATGCAGGTCAATACGCAAGCTACATTCAGGTCACAATTCAGCTACATGCAGGTCAATACGCAGGCTACATTCAGGTCACAATTCAGCTACATGCAGGTCAATACGCAGGCTACATTCAGTTACAAATTCAGCTACATGCAGGTCCAATACGCAGGCACATTCAGGTCACAATTCAGCTACATGCAGGTCAATACGCAGGCTACATTCAGGTCACAATTCAGCTACATGCAGGTCAATACGCAGGCTACATTCAGGTCACAAATTCAGCTACATGCAGGTCAATACGCAGGCTACATTCAGATCACAATTCAGCTACATGCAGGTCAATAAGCAAGCTACATTCAGGTCACAATTTAGCTACATGCAGGTCAATAAGCAGGCTACATTCAGGTCACAATTCAGCTACATGCAGGTCAATACGCAGGCTACATTCAGGTTACAAATTCACCTACATGCAGGACAATACGCAGGCTACATTCAGGTCACAATTCAGCTACATGCAGGTCAATACGCAGGCTACATTCAGGTCACAATTCAGCTACATGCAGGTCAATACGCAGGCTACATTCAGGTCACAATTCAGCTACATGCAGGTCAATACGCAAGCTACATTCAGGTCACAATTCAGCTACATGCAGGTCAATACGCAGGCTACATTCAGGTCACAATTCAGCTACATGCAGGTCAATACGCAGGCTACATTCAGGTCACAATTCAGCTACATGCAGGTCAATACGCAGGCTACATTCAGGTCACAATTCAGCTACATGAAGGTCAATACGCAGGCTACATTCAGGTCACAATTCAGCTACATGCAGGTCAATACGCAGGCTACATTCAGGTCACAATTCAGCTACATGCAGGTCAATACGCAGGCTACATTCACGTCACAATTCAGCTACATGCAGGTCAATACGCAGGCTACATTCAGGTCACAATTCAGCTACATGTAGGCTACCCAGGTTACAATAATTTGACCACCCCAGTTTGAGTGGCAGATAGCCCAGCACCGTGCAATTCAATCACTCATCGCTTAAGCTATCCTTTTCTGAGATTTGCACAACCACATGTCAGATAATGTTTTTGAGAGTTCATATGTGTTTCCAATGAAATTAGCATTGCAGCACATTATCCTATTGCCTTTTGGGGATAATTCAGGGCGACTGCACAATGTGTGTTTGTTAGGAACTGGTAGGCCACTGCCTATGGCAATTTTGTTATTTGTTAATTCGTGTATTGGAAAACCCTGAAATCCTAAAACTTTGATGGGTTTTATACATTTCTTTGGATATCCAGGTATTGGAGGTCCCATTCCTACCTTCCCCTAACTCAGGTTGAGTAAAACCCAAATGGCTCATACACCTTATGTCTAGATGTTACATTACATTACATTACATTACATTACATTACATTACATTACATTACATTACATTGCATTACATTACATTACATTACATTACATTACATTACATTACATGTTAAAGTCTATTTGACACCGCGAGGGTGTATGAGACTCTGTGCTTTAAACAAAAAGAAAAAGCACCCACAAAGCAAAAAAACCCATTACATCAGGGGTGTGTATCAGATGTGAACGATACATTCGTTTATTGGTTGAGCCAGAATGTAAGCAAAATCGAGCCGACCGATTATTAATCTTTTCATCTCCTCAAACCCAGACCTGGGCATCGTGCAGACCGATTATTAGAGTTTAGGCCCAAATCCGTAAAACAAGTCCTAGGCAGCGTCGCAAGCGACACGGAAAAAATTGGCGGAGATTGTTGGCAACGGAATCGAGTGGACCAAAGGCAGTTAGTTGAGACGAGACCGTTAACTGACGTGTCAGGCTTTGTATCGGTCGTCGGTTCGTCAAACGGACAACGGGGATGACCCTGGGGGGCCCCGCCACCTAGAAGGGGGGGCTCTGCCAAAAATCACTGCTCCAGTTATGGCTGGACAAGTCCCTTTAGCCTATTTGGTCTACCCCCGGAATGTGACAACATACATGCTTGTATTTACATAAAACAACAAACATGCAAACAACAACAACATACATGCATACAACAACAACAACAACAACAACATGCATGCATGCATGCATGCATGCAATTTCATACAACAACATACATGCAACCAACAACAACAAACATGCAACCAGCAACAACATACATGCATACAACAGCACCATACATGCATGCAATTGCAGGTTTGTTGCTGAGCAAGTGTCAACTCAACCGTCTGTGTCTGTTTACGCGGCGGAGGGTGGAGGGGGGGCATGGTCAGCACAAGGAGAGCTTCAAGCCAAGGTGGGCCAAGCCACCTGACATTTGTGAACTGTGGCATTTGCGGCATTTGTGAACTAACGAACTAACGAACTAACGGACTAGCTAACTATTTAACTAACTAACTAACTAACTAACTTACTAACTAACTAACTAACTAACTAACTAACTAACTAACTAACTAACTAGCTAACTATTTAACTAACTAAATAACTAAATAACTAAATAAATAACTAACTAACTAAATAACTAACTAACTAACTATTTAACTAACTAACTAACTAACTGACTAACTAACTAAATATAACAACAACTTTAAAACAAATAACAAAAAAAGCAAATCAATGCACCTTGAAGCTGATGAGAGCTTAAAGCCAAGGTGTGCCACCTGACCAACACTTGTAAACTACCAACCTCAAATCAACCTCCGAATAAATTGATCCATACTGCACAAGATCCGATACCAAATTTGAACTAGATGTAACAACAACTTCAAAAAAAATAACAAAAAAATGACAAAACAAAAAAATTAAGGCAGCTTGAAGCTAAGGAGAGCTGGGGTGGAGGGGGGGCATGGTCAGCACAAGGAGAGCTTCTAGCCAAGGTGGGCCAAGCCACATGAACAAACATTTGTAAACTGCCAACCTGAAATCGTCTTCCTCATAATCAAATCCATACTTCACAAGATCCGGAACAAACTTTGTACTAGATGTAACAACAACTTCAAAAAAATAACAAAAAATAACAAAGCAAGGAAATCAAGGCAGCTTGCCACCTGACCTTCAGGAACTGTGACATTTGTGAACTGTGACATATGCGAACTGTGACATGTGTGAACTGTGACGTATGTGAACTGTGACATATGCGAACTGTGACTTTTGTGAACTGTGACATTTGTGAACTGTGACATGTGTGAACTGTGACATTTGTGAACTGTGACATTTGTGAACTGTGACATATGCAAACTGTGACTATTGTGAACTGTGACATATGTGAACTGTGATATATGAGAACTGTGACATATGTGAACTGTGACATTTGTGAACTGTGACGTATGCGAACTGTGACTTTTGTGAACTGTGACATGTTTGAACTGTGACATTTGTGAACCGTGACATATGTGAACTGTGACATGTGCGAACTGTGATCTATGTGAACTGTGACATGTGCGAACTGTGACATTTGTGAACTGTGACATTTATGAACTGTGACATTTGTGAACTGAGACATTTGTGACGTTTGTAAACAGCCAACCTCAAATCAAATAATAATAGTAATTGTACTAGAAGGTAAGTTCTGGGGATGGGGTATAATTCATGAGTTGTGCCTCCCTGGGTGGCTGTAAGGTAGCCAAGTCATGCTGAAGCCCAAGGTCTCCTCATGTATAGACCCAAGTGAAGAATAGCCCAAAGGCCCATGGTATCATCATGTATAGACCCAAGTGAAGAATAGCCCAAAGGCCCATGGTATCATCATGTTTAGACCCAAGTGAAGAATAGCCCAAAGGCCCATGGTCTCATCATGTATACACCCAAGTGAAGAATAGTCCAAAGGCCCATGGTATCATCATTTATAGACCCAAGTGAATAATAGCCCAAAGGCCCATGGTCTCATCATGTATAGACCCAAGTGAAGAATAGCCCAAAGGCCCATGGTATCATCATTTATAGACCCAAGTGAAGAATAGCCCAAAGGCCCATGGTATCATCATGTTTAGACCCAAGTGAAGAATAGCCCAAAGGCCCATGGTCTCATCATGTATAGACCCAAGTGAATAATAGCCCAAAGGCCCATGGTCTCATCATTTATAGACCCAAGTGAAGAATAGCCCAAAGGCCCATGGTCTCATCATGTATAGACCCAAGTGAAGAATAGCCCAAAGGCCCATGGTCTCATCATGTATAGACCCAAGTGAAGAATAGCCCAAAGGCCCATGGTCTCATCATGTATACACCCAAGTGAAGAATAGCCCAAAGGCCCATGGTCTCATCATTTATAGACCCAAGTGAAGAATAGCCCAAAGGCCCATGGTCTCATCATGTATAGACCCAAGTGAAGAATAGCCCAAAGGCCCATGGTCTCATCATGTATAGCCCAAAGGAACAATAGCTCATAAGCCCATAAGGCATCATGCATAGCTCAAAAGAACAAACAATCCTTTCATTTATCCCATAATCATCCATACTCGTATTAAGTATCTCATATATTGGGATTCATAATTCATATTTCCATTTTTCAAAAATTAAAATTCAAAATTCAAAATTCAAAATTCAAAATTGTTGGCATCCACCTGCAGACGAAGTTCTGGGGTACATCCATCACTTCTACCCTGAATGGCTGTGAGGTGTTACACTTACGTCATCACAAGGAAGAGTACCGATGGAACAAAGCTGAGGTCACCTTGCATGGTCTCATACGTGGAGATCTGTGGGTGGAGGTGCATGGCAAAATCACTGTTTCGAACGCCACCACAGGTAATGCAACTTGAAAGTGCTTTGCTGGGGATGGGAATGGATTTGGAGCTAGGAATCGATGGGATGGGAATGGATTTGGAGCTAGGGATCTATGGGTTGGGAATGGATTTGGAGCTAGGAATCGATGGGTTGGGAATGGATTTGGAGCTAGGAATCTATGGGTTGGGAATGGATTTGGAGCTAGGAATCTATGGGTTGGGAATGGATTTGGAGCTAGGAATTGATGGGATGGGAATGGATTTGGAGCTAGGAATCGATGGGATGGGAATGGATTTGGAGCTAGGAATCTATGGGTTGGGAATGGATTTGGAGCTAGGAATTGATGGGATGGGAATGGATTTGGAGCTAGGAATTGATGGGATGGGAATGGATTTGGAGCTAGGAATCTATGGGTTGGGAATGGATTTGGAGCTAGGAATCGATGGGTTGGGAATGGATTTGGAGCTAGGAATCTATGGGTTGGGAATGGATTTGGAGCTAGGAATCTATGGGTTGGGAATGGATTTGGAGCTAGGAATCTATGGGTTGGGAATGGATTTGGAGCTAGGAATTGATGGGATGGGAATGGATTTGGAGCTAGGAATTGATGGGATGGGAATGGATTTGGAGCTAGGAATCGATGGGATGGGAATGGATTTGGAGCTAGGGATCTATGGGTTGGGAATGGATTTGGAGCTAGGAATCGATGGGTTGGGAATGGATTTGGAGCTAGGAATCTATGGGTTGGGAATGGATTTGGAGCTAGGAATCTATGGGTTGGGAATGGATTTGGAGCTAGGAATCTATGGGATGGGAATGGATTTGGAGCTAGGAATCAATGGATTTGGAGCTAGGAATCGATGTTGGGAATGGATTTGGAGCTAGGAATCTATGGGTTGGGAATGGATTTGGAGCTAGGAATTGATGGGATGGGAATGGATTTGGAGCTAGGAATCGATGGGATGGGAATGGATTTGGAGCTAGGAATCTATGGGTTGGGAATGGATTTGGAGCTAGGAATCTATGGGTTGGGAATGGATTTGCAGCTAGGAATCTATGGTTGGGAATGGATTTGGAGCTAGGAATCTATGGGGGGAATGGATTTGGAGCTAGGAATCGATGGGTTGGGAATGGATTTGGAGCTAGGAATCTATGGGTTGGGAATGGATTTGGAGCTAGGAATTGATGGGATGGGAATGGATTTGGAGCTAGGAATCGATGGGATGGGAATGGATTTGGAGCTAGGAATCTATGGGTTGGGAATGGATTTGGAGCTAGGAATCTATGGGTTGGGAATGGATTTGGAGCTAGGAATCTATGGGTTGGGAATGGATTTGGAGCTAGGAATTGATGGGATGGGAATGGATTTGGAGCTAGGAATTGATGGGATGGGAATGGATTTGGAGCTAGGAATCTATGGGTTGGGAATGGATTTGGAGCTAGGAATCTATGGGTTGGGAATGGATTTGGAGCTAGGAATCTATGGGTTGGGAATGGATTTGGAGCTAGGAATTGATGGGATGGGAATGGATTTGGAGCTAGGAATCGATGGGATGGGAATGGATTTGGAGCTAGGAATCTATGGGATGGGAATGGATTTGGAGCTAGGAATCTATGGGTTGGGAATGGATTTGGAGCTAGGAATCTATGGGTTGGGAATGGATTTGGAGCTAGGAATCGATGGGTTGGGAATGGATTTGGAGCTAGGATCTATGGTTGGGAATGGATTTGGAGCTAGGAATGATGGGATTGGGAATGGATTTTGGAGCTAGGAATCGATGGATGGGAATGGATTTGGAGCTAGGAATCTATGGGTTGGGAATGGATTTGGAGCTAGGAATCTATGGGTTGGGAATGGATTTGGAGCTAGGAATCTATGGGTTGGGAATGGATTTGGAGCTAGGAATTGATGGGATGGGAATGGATTTGGAGCTAGGAATTGATGGGATGGGAATGGATTTGGAGCTAGGAATCTATGGGTTGGGAATGGATTTGGAGCTAGGAATCGATGGGTTGGGAATGGATTTGGAGCTAGGAATCTATGGGTTGGGAATGGATTTGGAGCTAGGAATCTATGGGTTGGGAATGGATTTGGAGCTAGGAATCTATGGGTTGGGAATGGATTTGGAGCTAGGAATTGATGGGATGGGAATGGATTTGGAGCTAGGAATTGATGGGTTGGGAATGGATTTGGAGCTAGGAATCTATGGGTTGGGAATGGATTTGGAGCTAGGAATCGATGGGTTGGGAATGGATTTGGAGCTAGGAATCTATGGGTTGGGAATGGATTTGGAGCTAGGAATCTATGGGTTGGGAATGGATTTGGAGCTAGGAATCGATGGGTTGGGAATGGATTTGGAGCTAGGAATCTATGGGTTGGGAATGGATTTGGAGCTAGGAATCTATGGGTTGGAAATGGATTTGGAGCTAGGAATCTATGGGTTGGGAATGGATTTGGAGCTAGGAATTGATGGGATGGGTGGGAATGGATTTGGAGCTAGGAATCGATTTGGGAATGGATTTGGGAGCTAGGAAATCCATGGGTTGGGAATGGATTTGGAGCTAGGAATCGATGGGATGGGAATGGATTTGGAGCTAGGAATCAATGGGCTGGGAATGGATTTGGAGCTAGGAATCGATGGGTTGGGATGTCGGTGGGGATTTATGGGTGGAGGGAGGGGCAGGGAGGAGGAGGAGGGGGGAGGGGGGGGGGGGGGGGGGTATGATGCATGGTCTCATACGAGGAGATATGTGGGTGGAGGTGCATGGCAAAATCACCATTTCGAACGCCACCACAGGTAATGCAACTTGAAAGTGCTTTGCTGGGGATGGTTTTGGAGTTTTTTAGGGTTTAGTTGTTTTTTAACCATAACCCTAAAACCCCTAAACCCTAAACCCTACCCCCCCAGAAGGCAACCTTCAGGATGGCGTAAAGGAGAGAGAAAATACAAATTGAGTTAATCTAGTAAACAGTGTACAGTGGTTGAAGTTCTACAAATTGAGTTAATCTAGTAAACAGTGTACAGTGGTTGAAGTTCTACAAATTGAGTTAATCTAGTAAACAGTGTACAGTGGTTGAAGTTCTACAAATTGAGTTAATCTAGTAAACAGTGTACAGTGGTTGAAGTTCTACAAATTGAGTTAATCTAGTAAACAGTGTACAGTGGTTGAAGTTCTACAAATTGAGTTAATCTAGTAAACAGTGTACAGTGGTTGAAGTTCTACAAATTGAGTTAATCTAGTAAACAGTGTACAGTGGTTGAAGTTCTACAAATTGAGTTAATCTAGTAAACAGTGTAAAGTGGTTGAAGTTCTACAAATTGAGTTAATCTAGTAAACAGTGTACAGTGGTTGAAGTTCTACAAATTGTGTTAATCTAGTAAACAGTGTACAGTGGTTGAAGTTTAATACTGCTTATAGTGTCAATAGAATGTCAACTTTGCCCATGCCCTCGCAGGTTTGGCTGCAGTTCTTACTGTAAGGCCATGCCATTGATAGCTTCAGTATGGTGTACGGTATAGAATAGGGCACATCTAATAATACTAATAGATACATATAATAATACTTATGGTGCTAGTATAAGGGTACTTCAAAGTGCGCGCTTTTGTGCTTTTGAGCGCTGATTTTTTGACCCCCTCTGCGCTTTAAGCGCAGTTTTTTGCAACCCCCTGTGGGCGCAGCAAGCAATGTTTTTGCTTTTTGCACTACAAAGCGCAGTTTTTTGTTTTCAAGTGCGCTAAAGCGCTGGCTAATTTGGCCATTTGAAGTACCCTGACTAGTATAACAGCAACTCTGCCTTCACAGGTTCAAGTGCAGTTATTAATGCAAGGCCATGCCATGGCTAGCTTCCTGGTGGTGTACGGTATAGAATAGGGCAAATCTGTACATATAATAATAATAATAATAATAATAATAGTAGTAGTAGTAGTAATAATAATAATAATAATAATAATAATAATAATAATAATAATAGTGCTATTCTAACAGCAACTCTGACTATGCTCCCACAGGTTCGACTGCAGTGCTTTATGTAAGGCCACGCCATGGCAAGCTTCATGATGGTGTGCAGTATATAATAGGGCAAATCTACTAAAGAGTGTACATCTAGTTATACTAATAGTGCTAAACTAATGACAACGTTTCGTTTGCTCTTACAGGTTTGACTGCAGTGCTTAATATAAGACCATGCCATGGCAGGCTTCAGGATGGTGTACAGTATAGATTAGGGCAAATCTACTGAATAGTGTACATCTAGTTAGTTACTAATAGTGCTAATCTAATGACAACGATTTGTATGCTCTTACAGGTTCGACTGCAAATCTAATGACAACGTTTCGTATGCTCTTACAGGTTCGACTGCAGTGCTTGATATAACACAATGTCATTGACAGCTTCAGTATGGAGTACGGTATAGAATAGGGCAAATATAATAATACTAATAGATACATCTTATAATGCTTATGGTGCTAGGATAACAGCAACTCTGCTTGTGCTCTCACAGGTTCGACTGCAGTGCTTAATATAAGACCATGCCATGGCAGGCTTCAGGATGGTGTACAGTTTAGATTAGGGCAAATCTACTGAATAGTGTACATCTAACAAGACTAATTGTGCTAGTCTAACAAGAAACTCTGCATATGCTCTGGCAGGTTCGTCTGCAGTGCTTTATATAAGACCATGCCATGGCAAGCTTCAGGAGCGAGGCAAGCTTGAGGGCAGCGTGTGCAATGCTGATGGGAAGGAAGTGTATATCCTGTCTGGAAACATATTGAAAGAGGTGATTCTAGATGACCGTGGATGGAGAGGTGGATTTAGTTTTTATTTGTTGATGGTTAAGTAGTGTATGTCATGTCTCGAAACATCTTTAAATGAGGTGCTCCTAGATGAGCGTGGATGGAGGGATGGATTTGGTTTGTATGTGTTGATGGTTAGGCAGTGTATGTCATGCCTGGAAACATATTTAAAGAGGTGAAACAAACGGGAAATAATGCATTTGAATTGAAGAGGTGATTTGTTTTACGGAAGTGTATATCATGTCTGGAAACATATTCAAAGAGGTGATCCTAGACGAGCGTGGATGGAGGGGCGGATTTATTTTTTTACGGAGCCCCCTCTTCAAAGGGGCAGGAGCCCCCAGGGTTACCCCGTTTTCCGTTTGTCTGACCGCCTCCCCCCCCCCCCCCCCCCCCAGACGAAGCCTGACACATCAGCCAACGGTCTCGTAACTAACTTGCTTCCGTTGCCACCTGTCGCTCCGTTGCGAACACTCTACAATTTTTAGCGTCGCTTGCGACGCTGCATAGAACTTGATGTCTGTGTTGATGGGAAGGCAGTGTACATACTGTCTGGAAACATATTTAAAGAGGTGGTCCTAGATAAGCGTGGATGGAGTGGTGGATTTAGTTGTTCTGTGTCGTTGGGAAGGTAGTGTACATTGTGTCTGTAAATATATTTAAAGAGGTGATCCTAGAAGAACGTGGATGGAGGGTTGGATTTGTTTTTTCTGTGTTGGGTAGGCAGTGTACATCATTCCTGGAAACATATTTAAAGGGTTGAAACAAACGGGGAATATTAAATTTGAATCGAAGAGGTGAAATCATTTTTGAATTTGAATTTTGAGTTTGAATTGAAGAGGGTGAATCAATTTTGAATTAAATTTGAATTGAAGAGGTGTATCAATTTTGAATTTGAGTTTGAATTGAAGAGGTGAATCAATTTTGAATTAAATTTGAATTGAAGAGGTGTATCAATTTTGAATTTGAGTTTGAATTGAAGAGGTGAATCAATTTTGAATTAAATTTGAATTGAAGAGGTGTATCATTTTTGAATTTGAGTTTGAATTGAAGAGGTGAATCAATTTTGAATTAAATTTGAATTGAAGAGGTGTATCAATTTTGAATTTGAGTTTGAATTGAAGAGGTGAATCAATTTTGAATTAAATTTGAATTGAAGAGGTGTATCATTTTTGAATTTGAGTTTGAATTGAAGAGGTGAATCAATTTTGAATTAAATTCGAATTGAAGAGGTGTATCATTTTTGAATTTGAGTTTGAATTGAAGAGGTGAATCAATAGTAAAAGGCTCCTTCGTCGCCACCCGAGTGACTGATTGAGTGAAGTTAACCTATTATGTGTTGACCCAGAATAGGGAAAGGAAGTTATCAAGAAGCTGTCAAGCATAGCCCCCCAAAAGAAAAAGGTAAAGCTTGTGTATACTTGAACCACATATATCATATTCCTTTTGTTACTTGTTATGCATGTTTGAGGTTGTAATGAAACAAACGTGCCTTTGTGTGTATGAAACATTTGGTAGCGAGCCGTATATAACGTTGTGTGGAAGCCATGTCGAAACCAGGGTACTTCAAATGGCCAAATTGGCCAGCGCTTTAGCGCACTTGAAAACAAAAAAACTGCGCTTTGTAGTGCAAACGCGCAAAAAGCGCTTGCTGCGTCCACAGGGGGTGCAAAAAACTGTGCTTAAAGCGCAGAGGGGGTCAAAAAGTCAGCGCTCAAAAGCGGAAAAGCGCGCGCTTTGAATTGCCCTGGTCGAAACTGGTGAATCAAGAATATAAAACGTGTTAGTAGTTTGTTGTTGCGCACAACTCCATCATGGTTTGTACATCAAACCCGATGTCGACATAGACTGAACAGTCTTTTATTTTGCATCAGTGTGCAAAAGAAACAGCTCTACATTGCTTGGGATGAATAAGCTGAACGGCATGTTAACCCATAATAGGTTAACACCACTCAATCAATCACGCTCACGGGGTGGCGACGAAGGAGCCTACTACTAAACACCAGACTAAACACTCAGTGGAAATCATGAAGAAGCTATCATGTAGAAGCTGGTAAGCGGTCCAAAAAATCACAAGTGAATAAGTGAACTGTCCCGGAACGCAAATAACTCTGATACAATACGTACATGCCACGAAACGAGGAAGCAGGAGGTAGGCGCATCGCACGTCAAACGGGAAGACGGCATGCCATGCATGCGTAGGACGAATATGAAGTACTCAAAATATTTGGAAGGTCGGAATCACTCGCAGAACTGTGAAGCATCGCTGTCTGCCCATCTTTGCATGCACACATGTTAGGTAGCACTGCACCGAATTCGTTTTCGGTTGCAAGCAGGGAATCGCGTTCGGCAGCCCGCTGTGAGTACTCGTCTTGCTACACATCATGCAAATAACTGAACTGTTCTGATCCCGAAAGACTTGTGATACAAACTGTGCCACGAAACGAGAAAGCAGGAGGTAGGCGCATCGCACGTAAAATGGGAATACGACGTGCCCTGCATGCGCAGTACGAACATGAACTGCTCAAAATATTTGGAAAACCAGAATTTCTCGCAGAACTGTGAAGCATCACAGTCTATCAATCTTTGCATGCACTCTTG
>CM039463.1:40365675-40380675 GCA_022414725.1 Microglena sp. YARC
CCCCGCCTCTCGCAGCAGCTCCTCCCCATCCCCTTTCCCCTCCCTGCCCTTTTCCTCCTCCGCAAGGAACTGTAAGGCGTTATCGCTCTTGGCGCCTGATCGTCATGGACTCAACACGTGCCAATGGTGGTCAGCAAAAAAACGGAAGGTAAAAAATAGAAGTGCTGGCAAAACCGGACCTTTTTCGAAAAAAAAGACAAAAAGTGCGGTATTCAAATATGGCTGTAACGTGTGAAACACGTCTAAGCTTCAAACGGAGTATCAGAAGAGAAAGGAGTTGAACCTCTCTATTGTCTGGCCTAAAGAGTTAAGCTTCGGGCTTAAGTCTCATACATTCTCCCGTGGTTTAACGATAAACCCGTTGATTCGAATTAGCCTTCCAGAGTACTCGAATAGTCTGAAGGGCGCGCGTAGGGCGCGGACGTAAGGCGCGCGAAGGTCGCGGACCTGGTCAACGGTTCGAACCGTCCGACAGGTCACGTCAGTTCCCCTTCCTCGGGGAAGTCGTCGCCACCTCGAGGTAGCGCAGGTGGCGGATCGTTATCTGTCACATTTCCCCCCTCTCTAGCTCGCGACTTCTCCTGGAGTCGTGTGCTTTGTCGTAGGACGTACTCGTCAGGAGTGTCTGTCGAGTCCTCGCGACGAGTGCAGGGGCGGACCGGCGCGTGCGGATCAGGGACGTGTGGGACCTCGATGGGAGCGTTTGGAACAGTGAGGTCGGATTCGAGTTCCCACGTATGGACGTGATCAGAGTGCAGGCACTGTACGAAGTAGCGAAGGAGTCCTGAGTCGATTTGGTGATCGACCACTACGCTGATTACGTTGACGAACCCGTCCGAATTTCGTTGAGGGGTCGTCGGTAGCCCAGAAAGATCGGGGTTGGGGCGGATCATCGGAGATCCATCGGGGACGTGAAGCCTTGAGTATGGACACGTGGAACGTAGGGTGTAAGCGCCAGCCCTCGAGGAGGTCGATGGTCGTTGTCGTTTAGCGTATGGGCGCTGTCGATCCAGGGCCACTGGAAAGACCTGCTTCGCACAGTCCAAGGCGTTGACCCATGTTGAACCCAAGACACCGCCTGAGGGCTGTCAGAAGGGAGTATCGTGTCGGGAGGTTGGAGAGCGACTCGTGTTAAGCAATCGGGTGCAATATGTCTCAGTTGGTAAGGCGGTCGGGATTGCCATCGTTCAGGGGCAGCGTACGTGCGCTGTTGTTCGGAAGGGAGACTTATGAGGGGTGATCAGTCCCTGTTTTGTCCCGGTTCGTGTTCGGGTCGTGTTCGTTGTGTGTACGGTTCGTTGTGTGTGTGTGTTACGGACCTGGCCAGGTATATTCTTCGTGGATTCAGACCCCTCTGATTTGGTAAGCCCACGTATAGGGAGCGGTTGTAGCGTGCCTTGGCAGCGCTCGCGTGAAGCCTTCACCGATGAGCACAAATGACAGGATCGAACGTCGAGGTTAACATCAAGGCGCATCGCCGGCCACCAGTAATAACGGCCGATAGAGTCGAACTTGCGTTCGCACTCCGGGTGCCCGCATCACTGGGTATCATGGACTGCGAACAAGGTGCGACTCTTGAGGGCGTTTCCATGTGGGACCACGATCAGCGACTTGGATGCAACAGTTCGATACTGAACGATACGTACCACCCTCGTGAATGAGCACGCCCCGTGAGCCTTTTTACGTGGATCGGGATGGGCAAGGTGCGTGGGTAAGACTTTTCTTTAATGGCGGTGAAGGCGCTTTGACATTCTTGGGCCCAGATTTTCGCAAAACCTGATCCCCGCAGTCCGGCGTTCCGTTTACCGAGGGGTTTTAGCGGCGTTGAAATTGGCGATCCAACCCCAGGGTATGTTTGTCAGAGGGGCAGCGAGCGAGAAGTATCCTTAGTGGAACGGTTGTACCTGCGTCGAGCAGGTCTGAGTCGGGCAGGCGTGACTGCCTTGACGTGCGTTTCGTTAAATCGATTGCCATCCCTCGAGAGAACGTGGCCGAGATACTTCATTTCGGAAGTTCGGGTTGGAAGAATATGCCTGTTTCGTTTAGGGAGAGGTGAGTCTTCCACTCGTTGGAGGACCATTCGGTTGTTCCTTCGTGTTCTGCATCGGCTACTGAAGAGGATCTTCCAAGTAGACGATGGTGAATATGCCAATGAAATCTCGGAATGACTATCATGAAGGCCGATGGGGCGATGGCGAGTCCGGACGGCAGGACTTTCGGTACTAGTATTCGTGGGGAAAAACAAATAGGCTGACGAACCCTATCGCACCCAAGTCATGGACTCGTTGTTGAATCTCGAGGAGTCCAGCGTGAGACTCGCAGTGTCCGCGTGAGGACTTCGGGGATGCCGCCAGTCACTGAGTGATGGGGCAAACAAACGGGGTGTCCCTACGAAGGACCTGAATTCGTATTGGCATGGGGAATTCTGGAAGTTGAACGAAGTCCCAATTGAACAGTTTCAGCTCGAGCTACGTTCACATTGCTGGTGAATATTCTGGTGGACACGAGCCCCGTCTCAGCCGGAGGTGCGTTCACTAAACGTAAGAAGTTTAAGGTGGAAAGTAGCCCAAGGGCCTTGCGTTCTGTAATGCCGATAAGCTCGTTTCGACCCAACCTGCAGGCTACAAGTTCAGGGTGTGCTGTCGTGAGGCGTTGTCGATTCACGCCCGTCCTGGGGACCCAGGGGCCCAGGGGGTGGCCCGTGACCAGAGGCGGAAGCATGGGAGGTGACATTCGGGTCGTGAGTGGGAACGGGAAACGGAACAAGGAACGAGCATTTCGCTGTTGCAACGGAACAAGGGACAAGCATAGCGCATGGTATCATTGGCTTATTATCATTACCCGTCCAAATGGGGGACTTTCGAGGGCAGGCATCACAAACGGAAACAAGTATCAATTCTGGATGCTCCAACGTTGGCATTACGACTTCTGAGTTCTTACCGACGGGATAGCAACCTCGAGGTAGGAGAACCACTGTTTCAGGGAGCGGGGCGGGTGGGTGGGTGCATTGTCCAGCGAGGGTCGGGAAAGTAAGGTCCACTGAAGAGGGCGTTGATCTGCGGATAGGTGGGTGGGGGGGCCAGCGTGAAAAAAAGATCAGGCTCCGAAACCAAATGTAACGTGTGAAACACGTCTAAGCTTGAAACGGAGTATCAGGAGAGAAAGGAGTTGAACCTCTCAATTGTCTGGCCTAGAGAGTTAAGCTTCGGGCTTAAGTCTCATACATTCTCCCGTGGTTTAACGATAAACCCGTTGATTCGAATTAGCCTTCCAGAGTACTCGAATAGTCTGAAGGGCGCGCGTAGGGCGCGGACGTAAGGCGCGCGAAGGTCGCGGACCTGGTCAACGGTTCGAACCGTCCGACAGGTCACGTCAGTTCCCCTTCCTCGGGGAAGTCGTCGCCACCTCGAGGTAGCGCAGGTGACGGATCGTTATCTGTCACAATGGCACAAAAAGTGCACCGGAAGGGTAAACACAGAGTTCCGGTATTGCTAGCACATTTCAGAAAGGCCATTGTCCTACCCTGAACAAATCGCGAGGCTTTCGATCTATCACCATAACAGGTGTATGGTTTGCCTATCTGCCGACGTAAGCACCTACTTCAAGTCGCGAAGTAGTGTAGGAACGAGAAACAAGTTCGTAGCGGCGATTCCGATTCCGCAGTAAGGGTAGGGGTTTAGGTTAAACGGGTGCGACGTCACACCCCTGCCAGGCTGCCACGTGGGCACGGAAAGTCAGATCACCTCAAGACCAGGTACAGACGCCTGGGGGCTCCCGCCCCCTTGAAGGGGGGGCTCCCCCAAAAAGGAGGAGGAAGGACCACCAGCCGTCTTCCAGCAGCGGGGCTCGAACTCCCGTCGCTGAAGCCTGGACGACTTTGTTATAGGGAGAGGGACGACTTAGAAAGATAACAAGGGGCTTCGTATTTCAAAATTTCGAGATTTAATTAAAAACGATCATGTCCTAGCAGTGAAACAACACCGCCCTGCAGTCGGACTCGAGAAACCACCCGCCGTCTTCCGGCAGCGGGGCTCGAACTCCGGTGGCCGAAGCCTTAACCACCGGGTCTGGACCATACCGCCCTCCAGACTGGACTTTCAACAGAAGAAGAAGATTACAAGGGGCTCATGTCCTAGCTGTGAAACAATTTTTAATTTTGAAATGTAGATTTGGGATGATAAAATCTACTTTGAATGTGGTTTGCATTTGTACGTCTCCCGTAGCTCAGTTGGTGGAGCGCCAGACTGTTAATCTGTAGGTCAGCAGGTCAATCCTGCTAGGGAGAGTTTAATTACGTTTTGGTGGTCGGCATCCTCCCTGCGTTGGCTCTCAATTCGACAAGGATAAATAGGAAAGACGCCTCGGGGAGGGAAGGGCAGAGGAACGAGTGAGGGAGAATAGGAGGTGTACAAAATTGAAATGTACAAGTCTCGTAGGAGACGCGGAATTTGGGGGAGATTGTTGGGTTACAGGAGGTACACGTTCAATCGAAAATGAGCGTGGTCCAAAGCCACAGGGTGTACGACTTCGTGAGGGGCAGGGTTTCTTTCTGACATCACGACAACAACACGACAAACAAACAACCGGGCAACAACGGGACAAAGAGGAGAGCGGAAAAGGGATGGATTCTGGAGGCATTGTGTCCAGAGAATCGAGCCCACCAAACACAAGAGAGAAGCAAGTAAAAAAAACTAAGGCATGTGCTACGAGCACCTGAATATGCTGCAATAAACCCTAAAGGAAAAAACTATAATTCAGCCCAGCACAACAAGCTTTCGTAATGTAACACAGATTTGGAGGGATCTGTTTTGTCTTACGCAGATTTGGATGACCATCATGTCTCCCTTAGCTCAGCTGGTAGAGCGCCAGACTGTTAATCTGTAGGTCAGCAGTTCAAACCAGCTAGGGGGAGCAGATACAAATTTTATAAAGCGAGCAAATCTGAAGTCCATTCGATCGTCAAAATTCCATTAATTTAACCCGAGCTAAAAGTAGCAGGTGCCAAGAGCCCCATAATGGTCGATCCTGGTGCGTGCATAGTACCGGGAGGTCTTCTACTTTGCATATTGTAGGAGTGGCACCACCATTCAAACTGAATCCTCTGTGTCGCTGGTTTGTGTCGGGAGACCCACCTCCTGGGGTGAAAGTCCTTTCACAACTTCAAAAAAAAAAAGCGCCGCTCGCTAAGCTTAGCTAAGAAGTATATTGGCTGTCTACTATTGTGCCTTCCGTCAATTGATTCACTTGTAACTTGTATTTTTTTGTTTTTTGTAATTTGGTCAAAATTCAAGTTCAAGTTGCCATTTGGTCAAGGAACGCAAACGCAAAGGAGACAAGGGGAGCACATTCCCTGGCGTGTAGGAGTGACCGGACACAGCAGAATACATAAGGAGAGCTCAAAAATGGTGGGCGCGGACACTCAGTATGTATTTTATAGTCCAGGTGTAGCCAAATATGTTGAACTTGCAACCTCTTCGGTTTGCTCTGGCAGCCAACTGAGCTCGTTGAAATTCTGTTACCTCGGCGAGCCTAGGAAATCACATTTCCTGGTGGCGAGGAGTTACCGGACTACCAGAGACAGCAGAGGAGAACTCACTAGTGGCAGCCTCTAGTTCTTCTGATAGTCTGTTGAGTTCGTTAAATACCGTATGGACACGATATATTGTTATTGAGAGCGCCTGGTGGCGCGTCCCGACTTAAATGAAATTAATTATGAATTCAATTGATTTTAATTGATTTTAATTTATGTATTTATTTAATGTTGTGTTATTTAATTCGATTTTATTCCATCCAATTAAATTTAGTCAACGTAATTTGAATGCATTTAAGTGCTTTATTTTTTATGAATTCGTATCTGATTTAATTTAATTGAATTTGATGTAATTGCATTTCATTGAATCGATTGATGTTTTAGCATTGTAAACTATAAAGTGACGAAAATTTGAGTTTTTTAAGGGTTGTTGATGTTGATAAAGTAGTATCGAAAGTTTGTGTAATGTAGTGCTATGGATGTATGTAGATTGGCTTTATTTTTAAGAATTTGATGCAAGAAAAATTAGACCAATCAGGTGTCTGGTTGATTTTTCGGGATCTGTACAAGGTATTGCATGTTTCGGCCCAGCCCAGACGTGAACGGTATGTCCCGTCCTCCTGAACGGGTTTTTGGCCAGCGGCAGGTGGCGTGGCTTGCCCCTGCCCCCGCCCCTACCCCACGCACGGCCCTGAGGCGGGGTCCGTGGGCTAATTATAGCGCTAGTGCCCTAGGGGAATGTTTCGTCCAATGTGATGCTTATATGTTTCGCCTCGATTTTTTGACGACAATTCTGCTCCCAAACATGTGTAAAATAAATCAAAAATCAAATTGTAAACCGTCAATTGTAGCTGTTAGGCCCAACCTGAGCTCCTTTTCGTGAATTGCGATGCTCATATGTTCTCTGGTGAGAAGTTGTCCGATATAAATAAGTCTTATAATTCATATAAAATATAGAATGTTCAACTTTTGATGTTTTTCAGTAAACCTGAAATGTTGTTTTGTGACGGACTAACTAAAGGACATTTTAATGGGGCTAACCCCTTCTTCCAAAAATCTGGAAATGTTTTTCATTCGGGTAAAACTGCTTTGCCACAATGCCGGATTTCATCCTTGTGAGCCTAGGAAATCACATTTCCTGGCAGCCAGGAGTTACCTGACTACCGGAGACAGTAGAAGAGAACTCACTAGTGGTTGCCTTGGAACCTCTAGTTGCCCTGAGAGTCTGCCGAGTTCGTTAAATACCGTATGGACACAATATATTGTTAAAAGTGCTTTTCCCTTTGCGTTTCACTCGATCGTTTTATGTCTTCGTGACTACTACTGTACTTCCTTAGAACTATAGCTGTAGATAGTAACTGCTTTTCTGTCTGTACTGTGTCACACTCTGTGACACAGTGCCAGCTTCCCGTGAGCAGCGTCCCCTGGCGTCCTTTCTGCCACGCGCTGTCTAACCAGGGTCTAGACCCTGCTGTCTATACCCTGATCCCACCACTGGTGTTTTCCCTTAAGAGGGTTCCCCCAGTGCTTTAACCATTCTCATCTCCGTGTATAGATTGGCGCGTTTGACCGCTGCGAGTATTCTCCACTCTTGAAGTGTTTAAGCTGATAGGTTATGGGCCCATCACGCTAACCACTGCGCGCAGGTCAAAAAACTAAAAAACAAAAAAGGTGGTGGTAAGGGAGCCCGCCGTACGCGGGTGGGGAGCGGTCTCCTACCTCAACTGGACAAGCTACCATCGCGGGTGACGACGACCTGCATCGCCCAAGAGCGACCGAAGGGGGAGTCGAACCCCCGACTCTTCATTCTCAGGCGATCTGGTCTACCACTAGACCATTGTAAATCACTGAAAGAGGCTACCCCTATGAGCCTAGGAGATCACATTTCGTGGCGGCGAGGAGTTCCCGGAGACAGCAGAGGACAGCTCACTAGATGCAGCCTCTAGTTGCTCTGAGAGTCTGTCGATTTCGTTAAATACCGTATGGACACAACATATTGTAAAAAGTGCTTTGCCCCATTGCCGGATTTCATCCCTATGAGCCTAGGAAATCACATTCCCCGGCGGTGCGGAGTTACCGAGGACAGCTGAGGAGAGCTCGCTAGTGGCAGCCTCTAGTTGCTCTGAGAGTCTGTTGAGTTCGTTAAATACCGTATGGACACAACATATTGTAAAAAGTGCTTTGCCCCATTGCCGGATTTCATCCTTGAGCCTAGGAAATCACATTCCCCGGCGGTGCGGAGTTACCGAGGACAGCCGAGGAGAGCTCGCTAGTGGCAGCCTCTAGTTGCTCTGATAGTCGGCTGAGTTCGTCCGCAACATCGACGCCACCACATAGCTGCAGCCAAGTGAGGGAGATAGTCAGGGCATGTGTGTGGGTGTGTGTATGTGTGCGTGTGCATGTGTATGGGTGTGTGGTGTCTGAGGTGGTGACTAGGGTGGTGTCTAGAGAGGCGGCTAGGGTGGTGGAGGGGGGAAACAATCGGCTGAGTTCGTCCGTTACATCGACGCCGCCACATAGCTACGGCCAAGTGAGGGAGAAAGTCAGGGCATGCATGCATGCGTGCGTGTGTGTGAGTGTGTAGGGGGGGTGGGGTGGGGGTGGGGGTGGGGGTGGGGGGGGGGCATTTGTGTATGTGGGTGTATTGGCTGGGGTGGTGGCTAATGTGGTGGAGGGGGGATACAATCGGCTGAGTTAGTTCTCAACATCAACGCCACCAAAGAACTGTATTCGAGTCAGAGAGAAAGTAAGGGCATGTGTGTGTGCGTGTGCCTGTCTGGGGGGGGGGGGGGGGGGAGTTTGTGTGTGAGGTGTGTGTGTGTGTACGTGTTTGTCTATGTGTGTGCGGTGGTGGCTGGGGTGGTGGCTAGGGCGTTTGAGTGGGGATATACTCGGCTGAGTTTGTCCTTTACATCGACACCACCTCATAGCTGTACTCAAGTGAGAGAGAAAGTCAGGGCATGTGTGTGTGGGGGGGGGGGGGGGAGGGGGTGAGAGTTTGTGTGTGAGGTGTGCGTGTGTGTGTGTGCGTGTGGTGGCTGGGGTGGTGGCTAGTGTGGTGGAGGGGGGATACAATCGGCTGGGTTTGTCCTTTACATCGATGCCACCTAAGAGCTGCACTCGAGTGAGACAGAAAGTCATGGCATGTGTGTATGTGTGTGTGTGTGGTGGCTGGGGTGGTGGCTAGGGCGTTGGAGTGGGGATACACTCAGCTGAGTTCGTCCTTAACATCGACGCCACCTCATAGCTGTACTCGAGTGAGACAGAAAGTCACGGGATGTGTGAATGTGTTTATAGTCTAGCCGGCCATGGCGTAGCCGAATAGGCTAAATATACTTATGAATACGATATAAGTGTATAAGGGCATCTTATGGAGGTAGTTGTGTGGGTGTTGCTGATGGACATTGTTTGCGTTTTTGGTGGTGCGCACTAGGGCGCTTAAAGTTGGATGGATGGACTGACAGTCAGCTGAGTTCGTCCCCAACAGTGACGCAACCACACAGCCGCAGCCAAGTGTGTGGTGGTGGTGTGTGTGTGGGGGGGGGGGGGGGGGGGGGGGGGGGGGGGGGGGGCGTGCTGGTATGTGTGTGTGGTGGCTGAGGTGGGTGGGGGGAGGGGGGATAACATCAGCTGAGCTCATTCTCAACAGCAACACAACCACAGAGCTGCAGTCAAGTGGATGGTGGTGGTGTATGTCCGTCTGTCTGTGTAGGGTGGGGTGGGGTGGGGTGGGCATGGGCATGGGTGTGTGTGTAGGTGTGTGTGTTGGGGTGGGGTGGTGGTGGTGTCTGTCCGTCTGTCTGTGTGTGTTGGGGTGGGGTGGTGGTGGTGTCTGTCCATCTGTCTGTGTGGGGTGGGGTGGGGTGGGGTGGGGTGGGGTGGGGTGGGCATGGGCGTGTGTGTGTGTGTAGGTGTGTGTGTTGGGGTGGGGTGGTGGTGGTGTCTGTCCGTCTGTCTGTGTGTGTTGGGGTGGGGTGGTGGTGGTGTCTGTCCATCTGTCTGTGTGGGGTGGGGTGGGGTGGGGTGGGCATGGGCGTGTGTGTGTGTGTAGGTGTGTGTGTGTTGGGGTGGGGTGGTGGTGGTGTCTGTCCGTCTGTCCGTCTGTCTGTGTGGGTGGGGTGGGGTGGGCATGGGTGTGTGTGTAGGTGTGTGTGTTGGGGTGGGTGGTGGTGGTGTCTGTCCGTCTGTCTGTGTGGTGGGGTGGGGTGGGGTGGGGTGGGGGTGGGGTGGGCATGGGCATGTGTGTGTGTGTAGGTGTGTGTGTTGGGGTGGGGTGGTGGTGGTGTCTGTCTGTCTGTCTGCGTTTGGGGTGGGGTGGGCATGGGTGTGTGTGTAGGTGTGTGTGTTGGGTGGGGTGGTGGTGGTGTCTGTCCGTCTGTCTGTGTGTGCGTGCGTGGGTTGGGTTGGGTTGGGTTGGGTCGGATTGGGTTGGGTTGGGTTGGGGGGGCATGGGTTTGTATTTATGTGTGTGTATATATACAACACAAGGACTTCCCCCAATCGGACACCACATTTCCCCCATTGGCCACAATTGGTTTCGGGCTTGGTCAGCCTAGCGCAGATGACGCACTAATAATACAACCTATGTCACTGTACATCAGCAGTGGGAGGGTGTGGGTATACCACACACAAAGCGAAGGAACCGTACCATCCATGGCACATCTCATGACCCATACACCAACGTATGTCACGACACATCATGAGTGCGCAGGTGTGGGTGTTTCACACACAAAGCGAAGGAAGCGTACACTCGACGGCTCACCTCATTACCCATACACCAACGACACATCATGAGTGCTCAGGTGTGGGTGTTTCACACACAAAGCAAAGGAAGCGTACACTCCATGGCTCACCTCATTACCCATAAACCAACTTTTGTCGCAAAACATAAGCAGTGCGCGAGTGCGGGTGTATCATACACAAAGCGAAGGGACTGCATAATCCATGGCTCATCTTCGGCATCTCATCCAGCAGAATGTCCAATGATATAGACACAGCCTCGGGTGCACCCATCACCCATAAACAACGTCAAGACACATGTGCAGTGCACGGGTGTGGGTGTATCACATGTGCAGTGCACGGGTGTGGGTGTATCACATGTGCAGTGCACGGGTGTGGGTGTATCACATGTGCAGTGCACGGGTGTGGGTGTATCACATGTGCAGTGCACGGGTGTGTGTGTATCACATACAAAGTGAAGATACTGCAAAAACCATGGCTTAACTCTGGCATCTCATCCAGCAGCATTTCCAATGAGTTAGACCCAGCCCCGGATGCACCCATTACCCATAAGACAATCTCACGACACATCAGCAGTGCACGGGTGTGGGTGCATCACACAAAGCAAAGGAATTGTACACTCCCTGGCTCATCACATTACCCATCAAACAACTGATTTCATGACACATCGGCAGTGTGCGGGTGTGGGTATGCCACACACAAAGCGAAGGAACTGCACAATCCATGGCACATATCATTACCCATAAACCAACTTATGTCACGACACATCATGAGTGCGCGGGTGTGGATATGCCACAAACCAAGGGAAGGAATCGTACCATCCATGGCTCACCTCATTACCCATAAACCAACTTATGTCACGACACATCAGCAGTGTGCGGGTGGGGGTGTATCACACACAAAGCAAGGGTACCCTACAGTCCATGGCTCACCTCCGGCATCTCATCCAGCAGCATCTCCAATGAGTTAGAGACAGCCTCGGATGCACCCATCACTTCTTTTGCATCCTGAACAGAATTCATGGTGGCAGCGTCAGTTCTAATCCTGTGAACACAATGTATGCTCTCACACAAACTCTCTCTCTCTCTCTCTCTCTCTCCCTCTCTCCCTCTCTCTCTCTCTAGTGAGTTAGACACAGCCTCTGGTGCGCCCATCACTTCTTTTGCATCCTGAGCAGAATTCATGGTGGCAGCGTTAGTTGCTAGTCATGTGGACACTCACACTCACACATTCAAACTAAACCTGTCCCTGCCCTTATCTGTGCCCCCAGCCCCCTGCCCCTATCTCTGGCCCCTGCCCCCTGCCCCTATCTCTGCCCCTGCCCCCTGCATCTCTAATGAGTTAGACACAGCCTCGGATGCATCCATCACTTATTTTGCATCCTGAGCAGAATTCATGGTGACAGCGCTAGTCATGTGGACACTCACACTCACACATTCAAACTAAACCTGGCCCTGCCCCTATCTCTGCCCCCTGCCCCCTGCATCTACAATGAGTTTGACGCAGCCTCTAATGCGCCCATCACTTCTTTTGCATCCTGAACAACAGAATTCATGCTGACAGCGTCACTTGCCAATCATGTGGACATGACACACTCACACACACTCACACACACATTCAAACTAAACCTGCCCCCACCCCTATCTCTGCCCCATCCCCCTGCCCCCTGCATCCCCAATGAGTTAGACAAGCATCCACTGCGCCCACAACTTCTTTTGGATCCTAAAACAGCATTTATGGCGACAGCGTCAGTTGCCAATCATGTGGACACACACACACTCACACTCACTCACCCTCACGCTCACACACACTCACACTCAAACACACTCACACACACACACATATTCACACTCACACACACTCACACTCACACACACTCACACACTCACACACACTCACACACACCCACACTCACACACACTCACACTCACACACACTCACACACACACTCACACACACTCACACTCACACACACACTCACACACACACACTCACACACACTCACACACACTCACACTCACACTCACACACACTCACACTCACACTCACACACTCACACCCACACTCACACACACACTCACACTCACACACACTCACACTCACACTCACACTCACACACACACACTCACACACACACACACACACACACTCCACACTCACACACACACACTCACACTTACACACACTCACACACATTCACACTAAACCTGCGCCTGCCCCTCTCTCTGCCCCCTGCCCCCTGCATCTCCATTGAGTTAGGCACAGCTAATATCATATGATGCCGGCAGTCTGACCAGGCTAAAGTTATAATACCATTTATATACAATATCATATGATGCAATTTGTATGATATCATATGATGCCATACTCGCCTTTGATCAAAATCATATGATATGCTGGTCTCTACACATCTACCACCAGCAGACCACAACAAAATAAAACCATCACTACCCACTTGCCGCCTATCATCCTCTCTACATAAACACATATCTGAAGAGCATCAAAAATAAATAATAAAACAAATCTATATATATAAAGAAATCATGGTCGTGGTCGTGGTCGTGGTCGTGGTCGCGGTCGTGGTCGTGGTCGTGGTGGTGTCATCATCGCGTACCCACGTGCCATGGGCGTGCGAAGTGTAACCGACTTGCAACCGACTTTCCGTACACCCAAGTCTTCGCCCAGTGGTTTCAATTGCCGAAACAGCAGATGCGCTAAGCTATGCGCGCGCGCTCATTTCATGTCCACAACTGCCTCCTATACTGCGACTGCAATGAATTGCAATGAAATGAGTGAGGAGATCCTCTCCTCGGAGGTCATTTGCTGACCCTCAGATCGCTTTGCATGGCGCTCGGAATAATAGTTTTCAGTGTATTGCTTCACGGAGCGACCTGCGGCTCATGCTCTAGAACTTTCACTTCGGCTCATGATTCGGCTGGCCCTTGACTTTCACTTGGCTCACGCATGCGCACTTCTTTCCTTATCTCAGCATTACATTCGTCATCGCATTATGCTATCACATAGCCTGAGTCGCTATCACATCGCCTGATTCTTGATTGAAGGTAGTTGACTTCCATTCTCCAGCCTTTCTGCAGGCTCTATTGATAAATTCATCTTGCCGCGAGCTTCGACACAGGCGCGGCTCATGGTATCTCTGCACGATCTAAGTCCCTGCAACCCTGTGACGTTCTCCCGACGTCCAACTTCCTTCTTGCTGCGTGCTCCTTGCACCGCGTGCAATACCTCTTCAAGATCTTCCCCCCCACCCCACACCACTCACACCCTGCAACGATAAGGTTATTTTCGCGCTGAGCTGTAGCGAGTGCGTGACAGAGTTGACCGAGCGAAGGCCCTTTTGGGAAACAGCTTGCACGCCCAACTAGGTATCTATGCGCGAAGAGGAAGCTACAGGTAAGCCCCTCTGCTCTCGCGCAATTCCGATCTTTCAAGCTGAGTCTGAAACTGCGCAGACGTTCGTTTGCAATTTCCAAAAGTCTTCGCATTTCCGCGTCGTCTGACGAAACGTCTAAACGTCTGCGCGATTTCGAACTCAGCTGGAAACATCATAATCGCTTCTGTTAAACCCATCTGCTAAAGTGGCCGAGAGAAGATCAGATTAATGGGAACGGAGAAGCAGGGAAGTGCGTGGGTGTTGGGGGGTAAAGGGGTGAGGCAAATTTGAGATTGGGCCTGGATCGAGGTTTGGGCAGAGTGGGGACTGTGTGTGGGGGGGTGGGGGGTGGGGGGGTGGGGGGGGATGCATGGGGAGGGATTAGTGTGTGTTTAGTTGGTACTGGGGGGGGGGGGGGGGGGGGCAGATGCGTCAGCATTTGAAGTGGGGGAAACATGATGACTGTGTTTATGAGAGGGGTGGAGGTGAGGACATATGTGTAGCCCATTCTGTAACCCAGCCTCACGGGCACCCTATTATGATTGGGGTAGGGGGGGTAGGGGTGATGTGTGTCTGTGTGGCCACCGGCCACACGGGCTACCGTACTAGTAAATAAATACACAAATAAAGAAATAAATCTAGAAATAAATAAATAAAGACCTGAAGAGCATCCAAAATAAATAATAATACAAATAAATAAGAAATACACAAATAAATAAAGAAAGAAAGAAAGAAAGAAAGAAAGAAAAGAAAGAAAGAAAAGACATAAATACATACCTGAGGAGCATATAAAATAAATGAACAAATGACGGGGGGGGGGGGGGGGGGGGGGGGGGAAACTTCTAACCAAAATGACCCCATCGTCCAACTTTGTAGATATCATAGAGAGGATGAAAGAATCCGGTTTTATTTTCTTGATTTGGCCCAGTAGAAAAAAGTAACCGCCTCATAAGTTTGGGGCCGTGGGGGGGGGGGGGGGGGGGGGGGGTCAAGCAAAAAATCCGACATTTTCAAAAAATTAGGTACTTTCCAGGCACTTTTTTCTAGCCCTCAGAATGACATGGGAGTGGAACTAGGGTGTTCTTCTACTAAATACCAGCCCAAAAATGCTTTTGGGGGAGAGACCCACCACATACTTTGCCCAGGGCATATGGGGGGGCGGGGGATCCAGGGTCTCTCTCTCTCTCTCTCTCTCTCTCTCTCTCTCTCTCTCTCTCTCTCTCTCCCCTCTCTCTCTCTCCACACACAACGCCCTAACCAACATTTGTACAACGACGTACAGAGCGAGGCCTTATTCTTCTTTTTCCCTTCCCGTCACTGTGCGTCTGTTTTCATTCTG
>CM039463.1:40383175-40388324 GCA_022414725.1 Microglena sp. YARC
GTGTGTGTGTGTGTGTGTGTGTGTGTGTGTGTGTGTGTGTGTGTGTGTGTTGTGTGTGGGTGGGTGGACACATACATCCTACACATACGCCTCCACCCACCCCACACACAAAGCACATATACAGACACCATACGCCCACCCACACATGCAAATACACACATACGCAAAACACACATATACACACACAAACATAAAACCTTGCAGCAAGGGTGCACCAACAGCCTTCAGCACTTCCCACCACACTTTTATCTGGCCTGCCCCTACTGCCTACCCACTAAACATCTGACCTCCCCCCCCACTGTCACCACCACACCACACACAACCCAACCTCACCGTCACCGGCCACCCATAGCTAACCCACCGCCCCCACCAGTACCAAACAGACCACCGCCATCACCCCTACCCCCACCACGACACTCACCATTCACCACCCCCCCATAGCCGCCAAACCCCAACCTCCCCCGAATGCGCCTACCAACCACCTGAACTTTGTACACCCAACCATCTTGGTACCATCCACCTTCCACCATCACCTATTAAAGTGCACGGGCCACCACCACAACACACCCGCCACCATCGACACCACGACTACCACGGAAACACCCACCACACACCCCCCCAACCACTACCACCCCATCACCCCCACCATCCTCCCACCACCACCCACACCATCAACCCCCCACACCACGGGATTCCACCACCACACAAATCACCCACCACAACCCATACCACCACCCACACACCACATACACCTCACTCCACCCCCCAACCACACTTCCACCACCATCCCACACCCCCCCCCACCATCACCACGCCCACCACCACCCACCACCACCACCATTCATCACCCCCCCCCACACACACACCCACTCACCCCCTCCCACCACCACCACCATCACACCACCACCACCGACTCACCACCACCCACCACCACCACCACACAGCACCACCCCACCCCACCACCACCACCAAACCAATCCACCCCCCACCACACCCACCTTGCAGCAAGGATCACCAATAGCCTTGCTGCACTTCCCATCACACATCTGCCTTGCCCATCACTTGTCCTACCCACTAAACATCTTGAACCCCTCACGCCAACCTCACCTCCCCCCGCACCACCCCCACAATACCACCATCACCCCTCCCCACACACACTCCACCACTACACCGAAACCATCACATCACCCCCACCACACCACCGACCCCACCCACACACACATAAACACACACACACCACCACACACCATCACCACCACCACCAATCCCCCAACACACACTCACCTTGCATTCCAAAGGTTTACCAAAAAGAGCCGTTGAGCACGCGGGTATGACAACAAAGTCCTCAAAGACATCACAATTTTTCTTCTTCTTTTTATTGAGGGCCTCATGCTTCTTTTTATTTAGAGACACTCATGGGGGTTTCTTTTTCTTTAGAGACAACTTCATGGGTTTTTTATCTAAGAGACATGGGGTTCTTTTTATATTTAGAGAACTATGGGTCCTTTTTATTTAGAGACACTCATGGGGTTCTTTTTATTTAGAGACACTCATTCGGGTTTTTTATTAGGACACTCATGGGTTCTTTTTTATTAGAGACACTCATGGGTTTTCACTTTCACAGACATTTAGAAGACACTCATGGGTTCTTTTATTTAGAGGACACTCATGGGTTCTTTGGTATTTAGACACTCATGGGTTCTTTTTATTTAGAGACACTCAGATGGGTTCCTTTTTAGATTGAGAGGACACTCATGGGTTCTTTTTATTTAGAGACACTTGGGCTTATTTATTTGAGACACTCATGGGTTCTTTTTATTTAGAGACACTCATGGGGTTCTTTTTATTTAGAGACACTCATGGGTTCTTTTTATTTAGAGACACTCTGCGGTTCTTTTTAATTGTGAGACACCAATGGTTCTTTTTATTTAGAGCACTCATGGGTTCTTTTTTAACTTTAGAGACAACTCATGGGTTCTTTTTATTTTAGAGACACTCATGGGTTTCTTTGTCTTTTTATTTAGAGACACTCATGGGTTCTTTTTATTTAGAGCCACTATGGTTATTTTTATTTAGAGACAGGACTCATCGGGTTCTTTTTATTTAGAGACACTCATGGGTTCTTTTTATTTAGAGACACTCATGGTTCTCCTTTTTATTTAGAGACACTCATAGGGTTCTTTTTTATTTAAGAGACACTCATGGGTTCTTTTTATTTAGAGACACTCATGGGTTCTTTTTATTTAGAGACACTCATGGGTTCTTTTTATTTAGAGACACTCATGGGTTCCTTTATTTAGAGACACTCACATGGGTTCTTTTTAATTTAGAGAACTCATGGGTTCTTTTTTATTAGAAGACACACTCATGTTCTTTTTATTTAGAGACAACACTCATGGGTTCTTTTTATTTTAAGACACTCATGGGTTCTTTTTAATTTAGAGAACCTCATGGGTTTCTTTTTTATTTAGGACACTCAATCGGGTTCTTTTTATTTAGTTTAGAGACACTCATGGGTTCCGAATAATTCCAAGCCAACAACTTAGAGTCCCCACCCTCAACACCCCCCAACACTCCCCAATTCTGCTTCAGCAACCCAAGCAAACCCAACCCGAAGCCAACACAAAACACACCCACCTTTGCATCAAAGGTTTACCAATAGCCTTGAGCACAGCGTGTGATGACAAAAAACGTCCTCGAGGAGCCACACATTTATATGTTTCCTTTTTCTGTTTCTTTTGGGCCACTCACGGGTTTGCATTCAAAGTCAAGCAACCTGGTTAGAGTACGACACACAACACACACAAACACATACACACATACCCCCCCCCCCCCCCCCCCCCCCCAACACACCCCACATCCATCACACACAAACAGCACTCCCTCCCACCCACCCACACACAACACACACACACACACACCTATGACACACACATCCGTTGCCATTGCACATCAAAGCTTTACCAATAGCCTTGAGCAACCTTCCTACCACACATCTGGTGCCTCTCCTACTGCTACCCACTGAAGAATCCCCACTCCGCCCCCCCCTCACATCCCCCCCCCCCCCGCCCCCACACCACACAACACCAACCAGTCACGACCCTCCACACACGCTCCCACACCACACCCCCATCCATCACCCCCACGGCCCGACCCAGTCCACCCTCCCAACACAACACCACACCTTGCATAACAGGTTTACCAAATTTATAAATTCTAGGCGCCTTGAGCACTCGGGGATGACAGCTCCAACTGCAAAAAATCCACTTGCGGATCGCAGGACATGACAACTTTGTCGCAGACTCAATGCCAAGCCCAAGCCAAACCCAAAGCCAAGCCAACAACCAACCTTTGCATCAAAAGGTTTACACGCGGATACGCCCTTGAGTACATCGCGGGATTGAGAGAGCCTCTCCAACAAAATCCTTGAGGACATGACCACTTGGCGCTCTTGGGCACTCATGGGGTCGCTTTCAAAGTCAAACTCGTCACTGTCTACACCATCTGTAGGGTGTGGGGGGGCTCGGCTCTGGGGAGGGATGGCCGTACAAAAAGGTGTGAGTGTGTGATGTGTGTGAGGTGTCGCAGGGTTACCCCAGGATGTCGAGGGGGGGGCTGGGGGGAAGGGGCTGGGGGGAAAGCTGCGATGACCATTTGGCGCTCTTGGCCACATCATGTGAGTCGCTTTAAAAGCTCACTCATTGTGAGTCTTCTCTGTCTACCAACATCTTCGGGGTGGACGCGTGGGAGCGGTGGGTGGGGTCGTTGGGAGGCAACAGATTGAAGGTTGGGATAGGGAAGAGAGGTGACGGGAACGGGATCAAGGGGGAGGTCCATGAGGTGAAAGGGATATTTGCAAGCAGTTGGACTGGGCAAGGCTGCATGACCACTAAGGCCGCTCTTGGCCACTCATGGGGCGCTTGTCGAAGTCAAACTCCGCAACTGTGCTACACATCGGTGACGCGTGGGGGTGGTGTGAGGGGGGTGGGGGGAAGATTATCGGCGTTGGGAGAATAGTAAGACGTAGGTGGGGGATGGGGCGATGCAGGTAGAAGGGTATTTGGCAAATGCAGTATGACTGGAACCGCATGACCATTAGAACGCTCTTGACGAATCATCGGGATACTTTAAAGTTCAAACTCGTACACTGGCGTCCACCATCTGTTGGGTGTGGTGTGTGTGGTGTTGGGTGTGGTGTGGTGTGGTGTGGTGCTGGTGTGGTGTGTGTAGGTGTGTGGGTCGTGTGGGTGGTGGTGGTGGTGGTGGTGGAGGGGGGGGGGGGGGGGGGGGGAGGGGGGGGGGGGGTGAAGGCTGTCATGACCACTTGGCGCACTTGGCCACTCATGGGATACTTGGTCTAAGTCAATCTCGTCACTTGTCGTCAGCCATCTGTGTGTGTGTGTGGTCGGAGGGGTGGGGGGTGGTGGGAGGGGAGGGGGTGGGGGGAAAGGATCGGCGTGGTGTGTGTGTATGATTGTGTGGTGTGGAGGTGGGGTGGGGTAGGGGTGGGGAAACTCTGTCAGGACATGACCCTTGCGCCGCTTGGCCATCATGGGGGTCGCTTTCCTTAAGTCAAACAAGTTACTGGTCTACACCATCTGATGGGTGGGAGGGGGGGGGGGGGGGGGGGTAAGTTTGGGATTGGGCGTGGCGAGGGTGGACCACTTGGCCATTCATGGGGTGCTTTCATAGTCAACAAGTCAACTGGTCCACACAGCTGATGGGGGGGTCAGTTTGTATGGGTGGGGGGGGGGAAGAATGGGGGGGGGGGGGGGGGGGGGGGGGGGGGGGGGGGGGGGAATACTTGTGCACTCATGGGATATAATCCACAATTAAACTTGTCACAGTCGTCACCATCTGAATGTGTGTGCGTGTTGGTGTGTGTGTCGGGTGTGTGTGTGTGGGAGATGGGTGGGGGTGTGGGGGAGGGGGCTAAATGAGGAGGACAACTTGTGCGACTAGTGTTGGGGTAGAGCATCCCAATCAAACTTGTACTCGTCCGTCACTACTGTGGGAAGGGGGGGGGGGTGGGGGGCAGGGGGGGGGGGGTGTGTTGGCTTAGAGGGGTCGTATTACAGGGGTAGGGGTAGGAAGCCGGTATAGGCTCAGGTTGGGGTGTTGCGTGAAGGGTGCTCGGAGCGTGAGTCTG
>CM039463.1:40389324-40419324 GCA_022414725.1 Microglena sp. YARC
TTCAAACATGCTGTATATTCAATATGTGTATAGTTCAATATGCCGGTATATTCAATATGCCTGTATATTCATTATGCTGCGGTATATTCAATTATGCTGCGGTATATTCAATATGCTGTATATTAATTTTGACCTGTATATTCAATATGCTGCCGTATAATCAATACTGCTGCCGGCTATAATTCAATATGCTTGTATATCCAATATGCTGTATATCATATGCTGCCGGTATAGTACAATATGCAGTATATTCAATATGCTGTATTATTTCAATATGCTCTATATTCATTATGCTGCCTGTTATTCAATATGCTGTATATTCAATATGCTTGCGGTATATTCCATATGCCTGCGGTTATATTCACATATGCTGCGTATATTTCAATTGCTGCGGTGATTCACATATTGCTGCAGCTATATTGAACTATGCCTGCGTAATTAAGCTGCGGTATATTCAATATGCGGTATATGCGGTATATGCTGCGGTATATTCAATATGCCTGCGGCTATATCAATATGCTTTGCGGTATATTCAATATGCTGTATATTTCAACTATGCTGCTGGGTATATTCAATATGCAGTATATTCAATATTGCTGCTGGTATATTCAATATGCGGTATGATTCAATACTGCTGTAATTATTCATTATGCTGCGGTATATACCCAATATGCTCAGTAATTATTCAATATGCGGTATACGTTTCAATATGCTGGTATATCCATTTATGCTGCGGTATATTCAATATGCTCGCGGGTATATTCAATATGCTGCGGTATATTAAATATGCTGCGGTATATTCAATATGCAGTATATTCAATATGCTGCGGTATATTCGATATGCGGTATATTCAATATGCTGTACATTCAATATGCTGTATATTCAATATGCTGTATATTCAATATGCTGCGGTATAGTCAATATGCGGTATATTCAATATGCGGTATATTCAATAGCTTGTATATTCATTATGCTGCGGTATATCTCAAAATATGCTGCGGTAGTATTCAATAATTGCTGGTAATAAGTTCATTTAATGCTTGCGATATTCAATACGGCCTGATATATTTATATGCGCGTATATTCAATATGCCTGCGGTATAGTTCAATATTGCGGGTATATCCATTATTGCTGCGGTATATCCATATCTGCATATTATTCAATTGCTGCGGTATTATTCAATATGCTGCGTATATTCAAGTATGCGGTATATTTCCAATTTTGCTGTATATTCATTATGCTTGCGCGTTATCTCCAATATGCGCGAATATTAATATCTATAGACTAGACAGGAATATTTCAATATGCTGTATATATCATAGTGCTGTAATATTCATAATGCTTATATTCAAATAGAGATAGGATATTTCTGACTGTACAAATAATGCGTAGTATTCATATGACTGTTATATAATCAATGCCGGATATAATATTACAAGACTAGACGTATTTTCAATATGGGCGAGAATAATAAAGTCAAGATGCTTATATATACAAATATGCAACGAATATATAATACGATATGCTCCGTCTATATTCAATATCTGTTAATTCAAATAAATGCTAGCGTAATATTCCATATAAGCATAGCTATAATTCAATATGCGGTATATTCAATATACGCGGTATATTCAATATTGCTGTATATTTCAAATATGCGGTATATGCGAATATGCGTATAATATAACAATATACATATAATTAATTAATAATATAATAGCTAGTATATCATATAGCATGCGAGGATATTATTCAATATGACTGCGATAATATTCAAATCATGCATGCAGAGATAACGATCACATAAGCAAATAACAACATCATTACATGACAACACCTACTCAGACTATGCCACACTCAGGCGATGACAGACCAATACAGCCGATAGAATACACACATATATATGTACTGGATAAATACATATATACATAACATACATATAGCATACGACCGTGCTAAAGAAAATCACCTCACAATCAACTGACTGTCGAGCTGGCACGGTCGCTGACAAGAGCCTAAATAACATAGTCAAAATGGGTCAATGATCATTATGCCGGTATATTCCATAATGCTGCAGCTATATATCAATGATTGCTGCGGTTTATATTCAAATATTCGCTGCGGTAATATTTCAATACTGCCCCCTGTATATTCACCTTATGCTGGGGGTATATTCAACGATAACTGCTTCGCACATTATATCTCATATATTGCTGGCAGGTATTTCTCAAATTTCATCGCTGTATATTCAATATGCTGTATATTCAACACTATGCCTGTACCTATTCCACATATGGGGATTATTCAATACTGCCTGTATAAATCCACATTATGCTGCTGTGTATTCAATATGCTGTATATTCAATATGCTGCGGTTATATTCAATATGATGTATATTCATATGATGTAATATTCCAATATGTGTATACTTCAAAGCTGCGGTATATTCGATAATGCGGTATATTCACATATGCTGGCGGTATATTCAATATGCTGCGGTACCTACTTCAATATGCTGGCGGTATATCAATATGCTGCAGTAATACTCTGAATATGCTGCGGTATATGCTGGCAGGTATATTAATTGCTGTATAGGTTGCATGGCAGTATATGCGGTATATGCTGCGGTATATTCAAATATGCTGTATTAATTCAATATGCGTATATTTGCAATAATACGCAGGTATATTCAATATTGCTTGCGTGATATCCAATAATGCAATATGCTGCGCTATATTCAATATTGCTGTATATTACAATATGCTGTATACGGACGACTGTATATTTCAATATTTGCTTGCGGTATATTCATATGCTGCGGATATTCAATATGCTGCCTGCGGTATATTCAATATTGCTGTATATTCAATATGCTGTATATTCATGCTGGCGGTATATTCAATATATGCTGCGGTATATTCAAGTATGCTGGTATTCCAAAATCTGCTGCGGTACTATTCACCCATGCCTGTATATTCAAATATGCTGTATATTCAATTATGCTGCGGTATATTCAATATGCTGCGCTGCGTAATTCAATATGCTGCGGTATATTCAAATATGCCGCGGTCATATACAATTGCTTGGTTATATTTCAATACTGCTGCGATATTCATTATGCTGCGGTAATATTCCATATGCTGTATATCCAATATGCTGCGGTATAATCAATATTGCTGTAATCAATATCATATGGCTGGTATATTCAATTGCATTCATTATGCTGCGTATTCAATATTCTGTATATTCAATATGCTGCGTATATCATATATGCTGCGGTATAATACATTATGCTTGCGGTATATTTCATTATGCTGCGGTATACTTAATATGCTGTATATTCAATATGCTGCGGTAATAAAATTCAATATGCTGTATATTCAATATGCTGTATATTCTAATCTGCGGTATATTTTAATATTGCAGTATATTCAATATGCTGGATATTCAATATGCTGTATACTTCAGTATGCGGTATATACAATTGCTGCGGTATATAATATGCTGTATATTCAAATATGTATATCTCAAATATTCGGTATATTCAATATGCGCGGTATGTTCAATATGGCTGTAATATTCAATAATGCTGATATTCAATATGCTTTAATATCAATATAGCCTGTATATCAATATGCTGTATATTTATAAGCTGCTTGTATATCATTATGCTGCGGTATATTCATTATGCTTTATATTTCATATGCGGGTATATTCATTATACCGCGGTTATCAATATGCTGTATATTTCAATATGGCTGTCATATTATGCTGCCGGTAAATTTCAATATGCTGGGCGGTATTACTTCAATAAGCTGCGGTATATTCAATATGCGTATATTCAATATGCTGTAATCAAATATGCTGTGTATATTCAAATATGCTGCTGTATATTCATATGCTGCAGTTGCGATATACTTCAATATCGCTGCGTATATTCAATATGCTGCGGTATATTCATATGCTGCGGTATATCTCAATATTGCAGTATATTCAATATGCTGCGGTATATTCATTATGCTGCGGTATATTAATTATAGCCTGCGGTATATTCATATGCTGTATATTCAATATGCCTGCGGTATTCAATATGCGCTGTATTCAATAGTGCTGTATATTCAATATGCTGTAAATATTCTATACATTATGCTGCTGCGGTATTTCAATATGCAGTATATTCAATATGCTAGATGCGTTATATTCAATAATGCTGGGATATAATCAAGTTAATGCGGTATATACAATATGCTGTATATTCAATATTGGCGGTATATTCACAAAATGCTGTAATATTCAATATGCAGTAGTATGTCATATGCCTGGCGGTATGTTTCACTATGGCGGTATATCAGATATGCTGCCGTATATTCAATAATGCTGCGGTATATTCATTAGGTGTCGGATATATTCATTATGCTGCGGTTATATCGATATATTGTATACTCTCCGAATAATGCTGCGCGGTATATTCGATGCTGTATTATTTCAATATGCTTGTATATTCTAATGACTGGCGTATATTCCAATAATGCAGTATATTCAATATGCTGGATATTGAATATGCTGGCGGGTATATTCAGTATGGCGGTATATTCACATATTGCTGTACATACAAATATGCTGCGGTATATTCCAATATGCTGTATATTCAAATGCTGCCGGTATAATTCATATGCGGTTATATTTCAATAGCTTATATTCATTATGCTTGTATAAGTTCATAATGCATGGCGGTCGAAATAGCTGCTATAATCATCATACATCATGCTGCGGGTATATTCAATATGCTGCGGTATTATTCAATTTTATAAGCTCTTTATATCATTTGCCGCGGTAATATTCATATGTTTATATTCAATATGCTGTATATACATTAACCGCGGTATTACATTATGCTGTATATTCAATATGCGTATACATCATTTGTATAATTCAATATGCGGTATAATTTTGCCGGTATAACTTCAATAATGCTGTATATTCAATTATGCTGTTATATCCGAATATGCTGTGTATTCATATGCTTGACATTATATTACCATATGCTGTATATTCCAATATGCGCGCACTCGTATATTCAATATGCTGCGGTATATTGCAATATCAGTCGCATATTCATATGCTGCGGTAATAATTCAATTATGCTGTATAGTTCATGCTGCATCAATATGCCTGCGGTTATATTCAATATGCTGTTATATTCATATGCTGTATATTGTCTATATGCTGGCGGTATATCAATATGCTGTTATATTCAATATGGCTGGAATCATCAATATGCCCTGTATATTCAGTATGCGGTAATATACATATTGCTGGCAGTATATCCAATAATGCTGCGGGTATATTTCAATATGCGGTAGCTATCAATATTGCTGCGGTATGTCAATATGCTGTATCAATTCTGGATATTATGCTTTATTATTCATGCTGTATATTCATATCAATATGCTGTATATTTTATAAGCCTGCAGTATATCAAATATACCGGGTTATAATTCATTACTGCTGGATCATATATCAATATGCGGTATATTCAAATATGCTTTATATCAATATGCTGTATATTCATTATACCGGCGGTATATTTCAATAGCTGTATATTTTATATGCTGTATAATTATTATGCTGGCGGTAATTCCAATATGGCTCGCGGTATTATTATATGCTCGGTATATTAATATGCTTGTATAATTCAATATGCTGTATATTCAAATATTGATGTATTCCAATATGGCTGCCGGTATACTTCAATATCTGTATATTCAATATGCTGTAAATATTCAATAATGCTGGCGGCATATATTCAAATATTGCTGCGGTATAACTTCAAAATTCTGCGGTATACTTCAATTGCTGGCATTGCTGTATATTCCATTATGCTGCGGTATATTCAATTATTGCTGCGGTATATTCAATTCTAGCGGTTATATCAATATGCTGTTCATTATGCGCGGTATATTTATATTCAATTCAATATTGCTGCTGTATAATTCAATATGCTGTATATACAATATTGGTATATTCAATCATGCTGTACATTCAATAATGCTGTTATATTCAATATGCCGTATATTCAATATGCTGGTATATTAATTTATGTGTCAAATATCTCATTATGCTGCGTATATTCCAATATGCTGCGGTATACTCGTAATATGCTGCATATCAATAGTATATTCAATATGCTGGTATTATTCAAATATATATTCAATATGCCGCCCGTATATTTCAATATTGCATACTTCAAGGTTACTTGCTGTAATACTTCCAAATGGTGTCACCACTTCATACGGCCTTCCGCGGCGCTATACTCCAATACCTGCGTCTGCTATCAACTGCTAGATACACAATATGATCGCCGATGTATACGACACTTCAATATGCAATATATTCAATATCACGGTATAAAATTCAACTATCGCATGTCACTATAACATGCCAACATACTCTAATAAAGCTGGTTATATTCAATATGCTGTATTCTATTCATTAGATGCGTACCCTCACAAACCCATTTACCATATACATTCGACGTCATATCTCTGACACTATGCAAGGCCGGCTCGATAATTTCGAAACTTATACGCTTCGTAATAGTCCCAATATCGCTGCTCCGCTGTATATTCAATATGCTACTGGTATCAATTTCAATCGGCGCCGACGCCAATTTCAAATGCTTGCGGTATATTCGGAAATATAGCTGAATTATTATAAATGTCCTACATTCATATAAGCTGCCTGTATAGTTCCAATATGCTGACATACTAATTCACGCCGATAGTCCCTCTGCGGGTATCTACCTATATATTCCACAAATGTGTTCGGTATTTCATATAAGCCGCGCAAAGTGAATTATCCAATACTGTCACTCACGGTTCAAATTATGACACAGCTGCAGGCCTATGACCGCCAGCACTCAATCCGCGCCAGGCCGTATGCCACTGTATTACTTACCGCAGAACCTCATCTCTATATGCTAAAGAACGGTATATTCAATAGCTGCGCGAACAACCACATATTCAGCCTCCTATATGCTACGAGTATGGCCTGGCGGGACAAGAAATTCCGAGCTGTATATTCAATATGCTGCATGTTAATTGGTATATTCAATATGCTGCGGTATATTCAACGTATGCTCGCGGTATACTTCAAGTGATGACCTAGGGCCCCTGATGCTGAGTCATGAGAGTACCCGCTTGATGATTATTATTAACCACGTCTTATGATATGCTGTATATCAATATGCTGAATAGTGCGGTATACGTACATTCAATATGCTGCGGTATTATTATATGCTGTATATTCAATATGCTGTACATTCAAAGGTATGCTGCGGTATATTCAATATGCTGCATATTCTTTATTATATGCTGTCAATTGCTACGGTTATAATGCCAATCTGAATACACATGCTGGTATATTCAATATTTAATGCGGTATATTCAATATGCAGTACTGCCAATGATGCTGCGTGCCCTATCATCTTACTATGCATGCTGCGTATATTAATATGATTATATTCAATATGTGCATCATTCAATATGCCTGCTCGATATTCAATATTGCTGTATATACAATATTGCTCGGTACCTAATTCAATCGCTGCCTTGTATGCTGCGGTATATTTCACCTTATTCAGTATAATTGAATATGCTGCGGTATATGTATATTCATTGCTGTATATTCGGTATATGCGGTATATGTTATATTCAATATTCTGCGGTATATCTCATAGTACTGCTGCAGGTATATTCTATAGTGTAAAATATGCTGACGGTATATTCCAATATGCTGCGGTATATTCAATAGTGCGGTATATTCAATATGTTACCTGTATATTTCAATATGCTGCGGTATATTCATTATATTCAATATGCTGTATATTCATATGCGGTTAAATCAAATATGCGGTAGTTCAATATTGCGCCGGTATATTCAATATGCTGCGTTATCGTTCAATATGCTGCGGTATATTCAATATTGCGGGTTATATTCAAATATGCTGCGAATATATTCAATAATGCTGCGGTATATTCATATGCGGATAATATTTCAATATGCTGCGCTCGATGCATTATATTCCCTAATATGCTGCGTGTATACTTCAATATGCTAAGGCATTCAATATGCTCTGTGCGGTATATATTCAATATGCTTGTATATTCAATATGCTGTTATATTCCAATATGCTGCGTAATATTCAATATGCATTCAATATGCTGCGTATATTCAATATGCTGTATATTTCAATATGCTGTATATTTCAATATTGTATAGGGTTCAATTATTGCTGCGGTCTTATAAAGTGTGCTCGGTATTAAGTAAAGTATGCTTGTATACTTCAATTATGCTGCGTATTTACAATATTGCGGAATATTCAATGATCGCGGTATAACAATATATTCAATATGCTGTTCTATAATTCATATTATGCATGCCGGTATCAGCAAATTTCATATAATGCTGTATACTCAATAATTGCTGTATATTTCAGTTATATGCTACGTACTTCAATATGCTTGTGATATTCAATATGCTGCGGTATATTCAACTATTAGACGGTATTTCAATATGCTGTACTATTCAATATGCTCTGTTATATTCTTTGAATATGCTCGGTATATTATATGCTGTATATTCAATATGCTGCGGGTACATATATTCAATATGCTGCGGATATTCAATATTCTGTGCAATATCCGTATATTCAATATGTCCAATATGCGTATATTCAATATGCTGCTGATATATTATTATTTTCAATTATGCTGCGGTATATCGAGTAATAAAATAGGATGTCAACTATCAAATATGTGCGGTATATTCATGCGGTATATTCTAAATCAATATGCTGCGGTATATTTCAATATGCTGCGGTATACATATGCTGCGGTCAGTATATCAATATGCTGGCGGTATATTCAATATGCGGTATATTCAATATGCTGTATATTCAATATGCTGTATTCATATTCAATATGCTGCCGGGTCAATATTCAATATGTATATTCTGTATATATCATTTGCTGCGGTATATGCGGTATATTCAATATGTATATTCAATATGCTGTATATTCAATATGCTGCGTATATTCATATCTAGTGCGGTTATATTCTTATGCTGCTTGTTCAATATTGCTATATTTAATATGCTGCGGTATATTCAATATGCTGCGGTATAATACGTTCATATATATATTCAATATGTGTATATTCAATATGCTGCGGTAATAGCTAAATATTCAATATGCTGCGTATATTCAATATGCTATACAAATATCTCAATATGCTGTTATTTCAATATGCTGCAATAGTGCTGTATATTCATGTCTCAAACTGTATGTACTCAATATGTATATTCAATTGCTGTATATTCAATATTGCTGTATATTCAATATGCTGCTGCGTCGTGGTATATTCAAATATATTCAATATGCTGCGCGTATATTCAATATGCTGTATATTCAATACTGCATGCGTGTGCTGTATATTTTATATGTATATAATATGTATATTCTCATTCAATATGCTGCGGTATATGCTGTATATTCATGCTGTATAATTCAATATGCTGTATATTCAATATGTGCGCGTATATATATCTATTTTCTCAAATATGCTGTATATATTCAATATGTATATTTCAATATGCTGTATATTCAATATGCTGCTGCGGTATATTCAATATGCTTGTATATTCAATATGCTGTACTATATTCAATATATGCTTATATTCATATGCTGCGTATATTCTGCGGTATATTCAATATGCTGCGGTATATTCAATATGCTGCGGTATATTCAATATGCTGTATATTCAATATGCTGCGGTATATTCAATATTCATATATGCGGTATATTCAATATGCTGCGTATATGTTCAATATGCTGCGGTATATTCAATATGCGGTATATTCAATATGCATGTATATTCAATATGCTGCGTAATATTCAATATGCTGCGGTATATTCAATATGCTTATGCTGTATATTCAATATGCTGCGGTATATTCAATATGCTGCGGTATATTCAAATATGCTGCGGTATATTCAATATGCTGCGGTACTATTCAATATGCTGTATATTCAATATGCTGTATATTCAATATGTGCATGCTGTATATCCAATATCAATATCGCGGGTATATTCAATATGCTGTATATTCAATATGCTGTATTAATGCTTATTCAATATGCTGCGGTATATTCAATATGCTGTATATGTATGCTGTATATTCAATATTTATAATAATGCTAATAATCAATATGCTGTGTATTCAATATGCTGTATATTCAATATGCTGTCATATTCAATATGCTGTATATTCAATATGCTGTATATTATATGCTGTATATTCATATGCTGCGAGTATATTCAATATGCTGTCAATATTCAATATGCTCGGTATATCGGTATATATGCTGCGGTATATTCAATATGCTGCGGTATATTCAATATGCTGCGGTATATTCAATATGCTGTATATTCAATATGCTGCGGTATGCAGTATATTCATATGTATATAGTCAATATGCAGGTATATTCAATATGCTGTATATTCAATATGCTGTACATCAATATGCTGTATATTCAATATGCTGGTATATTTCATTATGCTGCGGTATATTCAATATGCTGCGGTATATTCAATATGCTGTATATTCAATATGCTGTATATCATATGCTGCGGTATATTCAATATGCTGTACATTGATATATTCAATATGCTGTATATTCAATATGCTATTATGTATATTCAATATGCTGCGGTATATTCAATATGCTGCGGTATATCTATGCTGTATATTCAATATGCTGCGGTATATTCAATATGCTGTATATTCAATATGTATATTCTGCGGTATATTCCAATATGCTGTTTTCATATGCAATATGCTTCGGTATATTCAATATGCTGCGCGTATATTCAATATGCGTGTATGCTATTCAAATATTGCTGCGGTATATTCAATATGCTGTATATTCAATATGCTGTATATTCAATATGCTGCGGTATATTCAATATGCTCGTATATTCAATATGCTGTATATTCAAATATGCTGTATATTCAATATGCTGTATATTATATTCAATATCAGGCTGCGGTATATTCAATATGCTGTATATTCAATATGCAATATGATATTCAATATTGTGTATATTCAATATGCTGCGGTATATAATATATTCAATATGCTGTATATTCAAATTATGCTGTATATTCAATATGCTGCGGTATATATTCAATATGCTGTATATTCAATATGCTGCGGTATATTCAATATGCTGCGGTACATTCAATATGCTGTTATATTCAATATGCTGCGGTATATTCAATTATGCTGCTGTATATTCAATATGCTGGTATATTCAATATGCTGCGGTATATTCAATATGCTGCGGTATATTCAATATGCTGTATATTCAATATGCTGCGGTATATTCAATATGCTGCGGTATATTCAATATGCTGTATATTCAATATGCTGCGGTATATTCAATATGCTGCGGTATATTCAATATGCTGCGGTATATTCAATATGCTGTATATTCATTATGCGCGGTATATCTGCGGTATATTCAATATGCTGCTGGTATATTTCAATTATGCTGCGGTATATTCAATATGCTGCGGTATATTCAATATGCTGTATATTCAATATGCTGCGGTATATTCAATATGCTGTATATTCAATATGCTGCGGTATATTCAATATGCAGTATATTCAATATGCTGTATATTCAATATGCTGCGGTATATTCAATATGCTGTATATTCAATATGCTGCTGTATATTCAATATGCTGCGGTATATTCAATATGCTGCGGTATATTCAATATGCGGTATATTCAATATGCTGTATATTCAATATGCTGTATATTCAATATGCTGCGGTATATTCAATATGCTGCGGTATATTCAATATGCTGCGGTATATTCAATATGCTGTATATATGCGGTATATGGCTGCGGTATATTCAATATGCTGCGGTATATTCAATATGTATATTATATGCTGCGGTATATTCAATATGCTGTATATTCAATATGCTGTATATTCGGTATATTCAATATGCTGTATATTCAATATGCTGCGGTATATTCAATATGCGGTATATTCAATATGCTGCGGTATATTCAATATGCTGCGGTATATTCAATATGCTGCGGTATATTCAATATGCTGCAGTATATTCAATATGCTGCGGTATATTCAATATGCGGTATATTCAATATGCTGTATATTCAATATGCTGTATATTCAATATGCTGCGGTATATTCAATATGCTGTATATTCAATATGCGGTATATTCAATATGCGGTATATTCAATATGCTGCGGTATATTCAATATGCTGTAATATTCAATATGCGCGGTATATTCAATATGCTGTATATTCAATATGCTGTATATTCAATATGCTGCGGTATATTCAATATGCTGTATATTCAATATGCTGTATATTCAATATGCTGTATATTCAATATGCTGCGGTATATTCAATATGCTGCAAATGGTATATTCAATATGCTGTATATTCAATATGCTGTATATTATATGCTGCGTATATTCAATATGCTGCGGTATATTCAATATGCTGCGGTATATTCAATATGCAATATGCGGTATATTCAATATTGCTGTATATTCAATGCGGTATATTCAATATGCTGCGGTATATTCAATATATTCAATATGCTGGTATTATTCAATATGCTGTATATTCGGTCAATATACAATATGCGCTGTATATTCAATATGCTGTATATTCATTCATGCTGTATATTCAATATGCTATGCTGTGTATTCAATATGCTGTATATTCAATATGCTGCGGTATATTCAATATGCAGTATATTCAATATGCTGCGTATATATTCAATATGCTGGTATATTCAATATGCTGCGGTATATTCAAATATGCTGCATGTATATTATATGCTGTATATTCAATATGCTGTATATTCTATGCTGTATATTCAATATGCTGCGGTATATTCAATATGCTGCGGTAATATTCAATATGTATATTCTAATATGCGGTCAATATGCTGTCAATATTCAATTATGCTGCAATATGCTGTATATGCTGCGGTATATTCATTATGCTGCAGTATATTCAATATGCTGGGATGCTGCGGTATATTCAATATATGCTGCGGTAATATTCAATATGCTGCGGTATATTATAGTAAATATGCTGCGGTATATTCAATATGCTGCGGTATATTCAATATGCTGTATATTCAATATGCGCTGTATATTCAATATGCTGTATATTCATTATGCTGTATATCAATTGCTGTATAATTACATTCAATATGCTGCGGTATATTCAGCATATGCATAGCAATATGCTGCGGTATATTCAATATGCTGTATATTCAATATGCTGCGGTATATTCAATATGCTGTATATTCATTATGCTGCGGTATATTCAATATGCTGCGGTATATTCAATATGCTGCGGTATATTCAATATGCTGCGGTATATTCAATATGCTGCGGTATATTCATTATGCTGCTGTATATTCAATATGCTGTATATTCTATGCTGCTCAATATGCTGTATATTCAATATGCTGCGGTATATTCAATATGCTGGCGGTATATTTATGCTGTATATTCAATATGCTGTATATTCAATATGCTGTATATTCAATATGCTGTATATTCAATATGCTGTATATTCAATATGCTGCGGTATATTCAATATGCTGTATATTCAGTAATGCTGCGGTATATTCAATATGCTGTATATTCAATATGCTGTATATTCAATATGCTGCGGTATATCAATATATTCAATATGCTGTATATTCAATATGCTGCGGTATATTCAATATGCTGTATATTCAATATGCGTATATTCAATATGCTGTATATTCAATATGCTGCTGCGGTATATTCAATATGCTGCGGTATATTCAATATGTTTTCAATATGCGGTCATTATATGCTGTATATTCATGTATGCTGTATATTCTGCGGTATATTCAATATGCTGTATATTTCACAATATGCTGCTGCGGTATATTCAATATGCGGCGGTCAATATTCAATATGCTGCGGTATATTCAATATGCTGTATATTCAAGTATGCCTGCGGTATATTCAATATGCTGTATATTCAATATGCTGCGGTATATTCAATATGCCTGCGGTATATTCAATATGCTGGTATATTCATTATGCTGCTGTATATTCAATATGCTGCGGTATATTCAATTATGCTGCGGTATATTCAATATGCTGTATATTCAATATGCTGTATATTCAATATGCTGCGGTATATTCAATATGCTGCAATGTATATTCAATATGCTGCGTATATTCAATATGCTGTATATTCAATATGCTGCGGTATATTTCAATATGCTGCATTCAATATTATTCAATATGCTGTATATTCAATATGCTGCGGTATATTCAATATGCTGTATATTCAATATGCTGCGGTATAATTCAATGTGTATATTCAATATGCTGCGGTATATTCAATATGCTGTATATTCAAATAGGCTGTATAATCAATATGCTGCGGTATATCAATATGCTGTATATTCATATGCTGCGGTATATCAATATGCTGTATATTCAATATGCGGTATATTCAATATGCTGTATATTCAATATGCTGCGGTTATTCAATATGCTGCTGTATATATTCAATATGCTGTATATTCAATATGTATATTCAATATGCGGTATATTCAATATGCTGCGGTATATTCAATATGCTCGTATATTCAATATGCTCTGCTGTATATTCAATATGCTGCGGTATATTCAATATGCTGTATATTCAATATGCTGCGGTATATTCAATATGCTGCATATGCTGTATATTCAATATGCTGCGGTATATTCAATATGCTGTATATTCAATATGCTGTATATTCAATATGCTGTATAAATTCTCAATTGCGTATATTCAATATGCGTATATTCAATATGCTGTATATTCAATATGCTGTATATCAATATGGTATTTTCAATATGCTGCAATATGCTGCGGTATATTCAATATGCTGTATATTCAATATGCTGTATATTCAATATGCTGCGGTATATTCAATATATATTCAATATGCAAATTGCTGGGTATATTATATGCTGCGGTATATTCAATATGCTGCGGTATATTCAATATGCTGTATATTCAATATGGTATATTCAATATGCTGCGGTATATTCAATATTGCTGTATATTCAATATGCTGCGGTATATTCAATATGCTGTATATTCAATATGCTGTATATTATATGCTGTATATTCAATATGCTGTATATTCAATATGCTGTATATTCAATATGCTGTATATTCAATATGCTGCGGTATATTATAATATATGCTGCGGTATATTCAATATGCTGTATATTCAATATGCTGATATTCAATATGCTGTATATTCAATATGCTGCAGTATATTTCAATATGCTGCGGTATATTCAATATGCTGTATATTCATTATGCTGTATATTATATTCAATATGCTCGGTATATTCAATATGCTGCGTATATTCAATATGTCGGTATATTCAATATGCAATATGCTGTATATTCAATATGTATATTCTGTATATTCAATATGCAGTATATTCAATATGCTGTATATTCAATATGCTGTATATTCAATATGCTGTATATTCAATATGCTGCGGTATATTCAATATGCTGTATATTCAATATGCTGTATATTCATATGCTGTATATTCAATATGCTGCGTATATTCAATATGCTGTATATTCAATATGCTGTATTCTATGCTGTATATTCAATATGCGGTATATTCAATATGCTGCGGGTATATTCAATTGCCGGTATATTCAATATGCTGTATATTCAATATGCTGCGGTATATTCAATATGCTGCGGTATATTCAATATGCTGTATTCAATAGTATATTCGCTGTATATTCAATATGGCATATTCAATATGCTGTATATTCAATATGCTGTATATTCAATATGCTGTATATTCAATATGCTGTATATTCAATATGCTGCGGTATATTCAATATGCTGTATATTCAATATGCTGCGGTATATTCAATATGCTGTATATTCAATATGCTGTATATTCAATATGCTGTATATTCAATATGCTGCGGTTATATTCAATATGCTGCGGGTATATTCAATATGCTGTATATTCAATATGCTGGTATATTCAATTGCGGTATATTCAATATGTATATTCAATATGCGGTATATTCAATATGCTGCTTATATTCAATATGCTGTATATTCAATATGCTGGTCAATATGCTGCGGTATATTCAATATGCTGCTGGTATAATCAATATGCTGTATATTCAATATGCTGCGCGTATATTAAATTCAGTATATTCAATATGCTGTATATTCAATATGCTGCGGTATATTCAATATGCTGTATATTCAATTGCTGTATATTCAATATTCATATTATGCTGCTATTCAATATGCTGTATATTCAATATGTTGTATATTCAATATGCTGCAATATGCTGTATATTCAATATGCTGTATATATTCAATATGCTGTATATTCGCAATATGCTGTATATTCAATATGCTGTATATTCAATATGCTGCGGTATATTCAAATATGCTGGGTATATTCAATATGCTGGCGGTATATTCAATATGCTGTATATTCAATATGCTGTATATCAATATATTCAATATGCTGTAATTATATGCGGTATATTCAATATGCGGTATATTCATATATGTATATTCAATTATGCTGTATATTCAATAGTATATTTCAATATGCTGGGCGGTATATTCAATATGCTGTATATTCAATATGCTGTATATTCTGCGGTTATTCAATATGCTGTATATTCAATATGCTGTATATTCAATATGCTGCGTATATTCAATATGCTGTATATTCAGATATGCGCGGTTATATTCAATATGCTGTTATTTCAATATGCTGTATATTCAATATGCTGCGGTATATTCAATATGCTGTATATTCAATATGCTGTATATTCAATATGCTGTATTATTCAATATGCTGCGGTATATTCAATATGCTGGGTATATTCATATGCGTATATTCAATATGCTGCGGTATATTCAATATGCTGCCGGTATATTCAATATGCTGCGGTATATTGCAATATGCTGTATATTCAATATGCTGTATATTCATGCTGTATATTCAATATGCTGTATATTCAATATGCTGCATATGCTGTATATCATATCATAATATGCTCGGTATTATTATTGCTGTATATTCAATTATGCTGCGGTATATTCAATATGCTGCAGTATATTCAATATGCTGCGGTATATTCAATATGCTGTATATTCATTCATATGCTGCAGTATATTCAATATGCTGCGTTATATTCATATATGCAGGTATATTCAATATGTATATTCCTGTATAATCATATGCTGTATATTTATATGCTGTATATTTCAATATGCGGTATATTCTGCGGTATATTCAATATGCTGCGGTATATTCAATATGCTGCGGTATATTCAATATGCTGCGGTAATATTCAATATGCTGCGGTATATTCAATATGCTGTATATTCAATATGCTGTATATTCAATATGCTGTATATTCAATATGTATTTCAATATCTGCGGTATATTATTCAATATTGCTGCAAATGGTATATTCAATATTGCTGTATATTCAATTATGCTGGTATATTCAATGATGCTGCGGTATATTCAATAGGCTGCGGTATATTCATTCATATGCTGTATATCAATATGCGGTATATTCAATATGCTGTTTATTCAATATTGCTGTATATTCAATATGTATAATTCAATATATGGCTGTATATTCAATTTATGCTGTAATATCACTCTGTATATTCAATAATGCTGTATATTCATATAGCTGTATATTCAATATGCGGTATATTCTGTAATATGCTGTAATATGCTGGCGGTATATTCAATATGCTGTATATCTGTATATTCAATATGCTGCGGTATATTTCAATATGCTGCGGCAATATGTATTATTCTATATGCTGCGGTATATTCAATAATGCTCGGTATATTCAATATGCTGTCGGTATATTCCTGTATTCAATATGCTGGCGCGGTATATTCAATATGCGGTATATTCAATATGTGGTATATTCAATATGCTGTATATTCAATATGCGTATATTCAATATGTATATTCTGAGGTATATTCAATATGCTGTATATTCTTAATATGTGTATATTATATGCTCGGTAATAATATGCTGTATATTCATTAATGTGTGTATTCATTAAGCTGTATATTCACTAAGCTGTATATTCAATATGCTGTATATTCAATATGTGGTATATTCAACATGCTGTATATTCAATATGCTGTATATTTAATATGCGGTATATTCATTAAGCTGTATATTCATTAAGCTGTATATTCAATATGCTGCATACCGTATTCAATATGCTGTATATTCAATATGCTGTATATTCATTAAGATGTAGATTCCTTAAGATGTAGATTCATTAAGATGTTCTATTCATTAAGATGTTCTATTCATGAAGATTCTATTCATTACGATTTTATTTCATTAATTAAGATGTTCTAATCATTGGATGTTCTAATCATATAATTTATCTAATCATACAATTTTTCTAATTATATGATTTTGTTTAATCAAACGACTCTTTTAATCATACAATGTTTTCTAATCATGCAATTTTCTAATCATACGATTTTTTAATTATATGATAATATCATACATTTGATACAAGGGTTGATATTATCATACGTAGATATTAATTATATTAATACGGAGTATAAAAAACAAAAGGGGGGGACACCTATCCTTAAAAAAACCTGAGGGGGCTGACCCCCCTCCCCCCCCCCCCCATTTAAAATCGTAATACCCCCTTTTTGAAAAACTTAGATATGGATTGTGGGGGTTTACATTATGGCGCACATAATGGCATCCTCGGAATTCCCACTAAGGGATTGTCTAATAGTCAAAAATCAGTTTTTCCGACCCCATATCACCCAACAAAACCCACCCACCCGCCCACCCACTCAAGGGGGTAGATACTTATTGCATAAGGTCCAAAGTGGTGCCAATTGGACTGCTCTTGCCAAGGCCTACTCATGAGTGGTCTCAGAATGTCATTTGAGGTCTGAGTAAAAGTTAGAAAAAAAACTGAGGAAGGCTGACCCCATTCACCCACCCACCCAAGGGGTAGATACTTATTGCACAAGGTCCAAAGTGGTGCCAATGGACTGCCCTTACCAAGGCGTACTGAACGGTGGTCTCAGAATGTCATTTAGAGGTCTGAGTAAAAAGTCAGAAAAAAAACTGAGGAGGGCTGACCCCCCCCCCCCCCCCCCCCCCCCCTAAATGAGGTGCTCAGAATGACCTGAAAAATGTCTCATGTAATCGCAATGATACATGCGATTACAGCCCCATTATCAGAAAAAACAATCGGAGAATTCAAAATTTGGAGGCCTTGGACACCTCCTGATTAATATGTAAATTAAATCTTATTAAAATATATATTGATTACCTCAGATCTAATATTATTGATATGTATATTATATTATTATGTATATTTATGCATATACATATATAATACATAGTTTGATTTTTTGTTTTATATATAATTTTATATATATATAGAGAGAGAGAGAGAGAGAGAGAGATAGAGAGAGAGAGAGAGAGAGAGAGAGAGAGAGAGAGAGAGAGAGAGACAAGTTAGGCAGGCTAGTAGCAGGCCATACCCCGCCCCACCCACCACATACACACCCACACACAAAAATGCATCCTACGTAGCACTTTACTTTCTCTTATTCCCTTGACCTCCACACACACACATAAACACACACATACACACCACTCACTCACCACGCACACACATGCACACCGCACACAGACGCACATACACCAAAGATGGACTATATCAACAAGATGGAGAACGGACAACCGGTGCTGATGGTGCACCCTCCTGATACCCATTCCCAACCCCACCCGACCACCCTCCCCATCCTCCCGAAGCCCATTCCCAACTCCACCTGACCACCCTACCCATCCACATATGCAGATACTTGTGGACTATATCAACAAGATCGAGAACGGACAACCTGTGCTAATGGTGCACCCTCCTGATGCTGCTGGTGCATCTGTCAGAGGCATGCCCGCTGCCACCAACACCATGGGTGGGTGGTGTGTGGCGGCGGTGGCAGGGAACTTTGGGGGGGGGGGGGGCAAGGTGGAGGGAGGGGGGGGGTACACTCAGGGTGGGGGGGTCAAGGAGAGAGGGGGGTACACTCAGGGTGGGGAGGGTCAAGGAGGAGGGGGGTACAATCAGGGTGGGGGGGGCAAGGAGGAGGGGGGTACAATCAGGGTGGCGGGGGGGGCAAGGAGGAGGGGGTACAATCAGGGTGGGGGGAGGTCAAGGAGGAGGGGGGTACAGATCAAGGTGGGGGGGGCAAGGAGGAGGGGGGGTACACAACTCGGGTGGGGGGGTGCATAGGAGGAGGGAGGGGTACATCAGGGTGGGGGGGCAAGGAGGAGGGGGGTACAATCAGGGGGCGTACATACATTGGGCAACATGAACACGGGACCTACGCCCAATTATGGGGGGGCCCAACACTGGGAATTACGGGGGTTGGCGGCGGCTTCCAGGGGGCGGGGCCTGGAGGACAGGTGGGGGGCAGCGGCTACAGCCAGGGGTCGACCCCGGCTTATGGGGGGCCTAATGGACAAGGGGGGGGCTTCCAGCAGCAAGGCCCACCTGGAGGTGGCGCTCAGCCACCTGCTAATAAGTTCTGGTAAAAGTACCGAGAATGCCTGGTGGGGCGTGGTATTAAGTTTTCGGCAACCTTTTCTGCATGCATTGGCACCCCTATCACCCGAAAGGGCACTCTTTGAGGCCAAAATAAAAAAGGTGTCGAAGACCCCCCGAAGCTGAGAGCAACCTGCTAAGTTTCTGGCAATGGGGCACGGTGGTTCTGGCTGACTGAAGAGCAAAGGGTTAGGGGTTGCATTGTTACATGGTTTTCTCAGCCAATTCTATGGCGGTTGCTCGCCGTCTCCATGTTGTTGCTGACTGAATAATGCACTAGCAATCGTGGGCAATAATAGCACTTCTGCCCCAAGCTCACGAGTAAAAAAGTATAGTTTTGATGATGTTTGCGTTTCGGGGGCAAAAAGCTGCTAGTAGCACCCCAACCAGGGTGCTTCAGGAGGAACCCCAGCTCTGCTGCTTCTACTACTAAAGAAAGATTCACCTCCTTCAGGAAATCTCTAGTCTGCTGACTGAATAATGCACTAGCAATAAACTATAATAATAGCAGCAGCCGGGCAATGCAATGTAATCGTGGGCCATGCGAATGCTTTTGCTCTGAGCTCCCGAGTGGAGTAATGATACACACACACAAGAATAGAGCAGTCTAGTTTTGGGGATGGTTGGACCCCCCCCTCCCCCCCCCCTCCCCCCTTGAATGTAGTGGAGCGGGCTTGTTACATACTTACATGTATACAATGGCCAGTCGAAACCAAATGAAACTAACATGGCAGCCATTCTCCAGTATATACACTTGCATGCAAACGGGAGGGTTCCCTCAATCTCACGCCTGTGGTACGGCGAACTAATTTTCAATTTTACAATGGCCTGTCGATAACATTGCAATGTAATATATTTGGCCTACCCCTGGGGTGTAACAATCATACATACCAAGATCTTCCACGAGACAAGTGGTCGAAACTAGGGTTTTCCAGGAGGACCCCGAGCTCAGCGCCTTGAGACGCGATCAATTTCACACCTAACGTACTGAGACGCAACCGACCCATAGCCTGCATCCTGAGATGCAACGGACCTTTCCTACGTGTGTGTGTCCCCGCCAGGTTACGCATGAGGACTCATATGGCTGATAAGAAGTAAAGGCATGCGGTGCGAGGCACAGCACATTTGTGATGGCCTGTTTTGCTCCAGAGTATGACGCTGCAGTGTTTGCTCTCCTCATGCAGCAGTTTACCGGTACCATTAATTATGTATATAAAGGGAGGGATAGGGGGAAGGGGAGGGGGCATGAGGGGAAGGGAGGGGTAGTGTAGGAAAAAGGAGTATAGAAGGCGTAGGTCAGAGGCGTGTATGAAAAAGCGAGGCATCATACCGGTACTTATTGTCGTTTTCTGACATTAGTATAAATAAATAAATAAGTAGTCCGCCACTACACCTTATTATGAGGCGTGAGGTTGAGGGGACGAGCGTATTGGCTTGCACTGGGGCCAAACACCAGTACGCATTATGATCAGAATATGATATGATTACATTGTATTGTCATATGATAGGCAGACCACCGTAGGCAGGCCAGTGTTGGCCCAAGGCAGGCCCACTCCACAACATCCTGCAGGGTGGGTAGGGGTGGGGGTGGGGGGGAAGGGGGTCTTCCACCCATCCTCCCAAAAGCGAAAGTGTAGATAGATGAATCATACATTTTCTCCATGATTGTAGTCACTAATGAATTAAAATGCTTGTGCTCCCTGGTTTGCTCCCGTTACTCCGTCTCTCCAGGCGTTTGAACGATTCCGGCCACCTTGGGTCCCAAGCATTGGGCTCATAGTTGGAGTGCGTATGAATAGAAGTTATTAGGCATCGCAGCGCCAAGATCCTTCGCAAAAGTTATGCAATGTTTTGTTATCTTATATCGCTACGAGTAGCTACTCACTCCTCTACTTTCGAAATCTCCCAACCTCCCTCCTCGCCATGGACCGGCTACTCGCCTTTTCTCGCTGTCTGCAGATCAAGTTTCTTAACTTTTCGCCCCCTGCCCCGCCCTGCCCTGCCCTGCCCTTGAATGCTAAAGCGTTTTCCCGCGTCGCTTGCGACACGCGCTTAGGACTTGTCGACCCTCAATTTGCGATGCAAATCTTGACCCCCATGCTACGCTCTTTAGAACGCTAGATAGCAGGATTATTGCTACATGAGTTGAGCTTGTACCTCCCATTCGTAGATTAGGAAGGGGTTGACGCTCGCGCTCGGAACCGCAGGAGCTCGCGGACTGGGGTCTACAGCCCCCTCAATGTGAAGTCTCGGTGAGTTGGCATTTGAAGACCCTACTGGACGAACTCGATTGAAGTCGCCGAGCAACAGCCTGGTTATCTTTAAAGCGCATGGCCTTCTCAACTTCCTGTAGCAATCAGTCAATCAGATAAATCATTTGGAGCATCAGCACCGCGGTCTAGAAAAATATTTTCCCAGTACCCGATTTCAGCCCGTTTTGTGATTGCGCACATGGAGGGCAGTGCAAAAACCATTACATAATTCAGAGCCCACATTCAGTCATTCACTGCATGATGCGCGCCACGATAATGGTGCTGTCTCCCACGTCGTTCAATGCATTCAGTTCCCTCCTGCCCTCCCTCTTCTCCAGCTGGTGGACCAGGGGGGTAGTTGGGAGGGGGCCCATGTTGCTGCACGAGCTTGCTGCTAGGGTGGCCAGCTGGTTGGAAACCTGCATACATGTCAAACCAGCTTGGCCTGCATACTGCAGGCGGCCAGGGTGGGTGGGTGTTGGTGTTGATGTTGGGTGTTGGTGATGTTGGTGGGTGTTGTTGTTGGTGTTGGTGGCTGGGTGGGGGGAGGGGTTTTGTACTCAAGTCATGCTTGCATCCCGCGAAGCCAGGGTGGCCAGCTGGTTGGATACCTGTGTACATTTCAAAGTAACTTGGCCTGCATACTGCAGTGGGCCAGGGTGGGTGGGTGGTGGTGTTGATGTTGGGTGTTGGTGATGTTGGTGGGTGTTCGTGTTGGTGTTGGTGGGTGGCTGGGTGGGGGAAGGGTTTTTGTGCTCAAGTTATGCTTGTATCCCGCAAAGCCAGGTGCCAGCTGGTCGTTGGATACCTGTGTGCATTTCAAAGTAACTTGGCCTGCATACTGCAGGGGGCCAGGGTGGGTGGGTGGTGTTGTTGATGGGTGTTGTTGGTGGGTGGTGGTGTTGACGGGTGGGTGTTGGTGTTGTTGGTGGGTGTTAGTGTTGATGGGTGGGTGGGTGTTTGTGTAGGTGGGTGGGTGGATGTTGGTGTTGTTGGTTGGTGGGTGTTGGTGTTGATGGGTGGGTTTTTGTTGTTGGTTTGGTGTTGTTGGGTGGATGGCTGGGGGGGGCGGGGGGGGGGGGGGGGGGGGGCCCGCGAAGCCAGGGGGGCCAGCTGGTTGGGAACCTGCGTACATTTCAAACTAGCTTGGCTAGCCTACTGCAGGGGCCAGGGTGGGTGTTGGTGGTATTGTTGTTGTTGGTGGGTGGTGGTGGCGGGTGCTGTTGTTGTTGGTGTGTTGTTGGTGGTGGTGGGTGGGTGTGTTTGTGAATGGTGTTAGTGTTGATGGGTGGGTGGGTGTTAGTGTTGGTGGGTGGGTGTTTGTGTAGGTGGGTGGGTGCCCATGATGCAACCAACCAGCTCTTACCTGGATCACAAACACAACACAACCAACCAACCAACTCTTACCTGGACCAACCAACCAATTAACCAACCAACCAACAAACACAACCAACCAGCTCTTACCTGGATCACAAACACAACACAACCAACCAACCAACTCTTACCTGGACCAACCAACCAACACAACCAACCAGCTCTTACCTGGATCACAACCACAACACAACACAACCAACCAACCAACCAACCAACACAACCCACCAGCTCTTAACTGGGTCCAAACACAACCAACCAACCAACCAACACAACCAATCAGCTCTTACCTGGGTCACAAACACAACACAACCAACACAACAGACAAAAAAACATAACCAACCAAACAACCAAACAACACAAACAACCAGCTTGTACCTGAGTCACAAACACAGCCAACAAACCAACATAACCGATCAACCATCATAACCAACCAGCTCTTACTTAAGTCACAATACGACCAACCAACCAGCCAACCGACCGACATAACCAACCAACAAACCAACCAGCTCTTACCTGAATCACGATCACAACCAACAAACCAACCAACACACACAACCAACATAACCAACCAACCAACCAGCTCTTACCTGGGTCACAATCACAACCAACATGACCAACCAACCAGCTCTTACCTCAATCACGATCACAACCAACAAACCAACCAACACACACAACCAACATTACCAGCCAACCAACCAGCTCTTACCTGAGTCACAATCACAACCGACAAACCAACCAACCTAACCAACCAACCAACCAACCAACCAATTATTACATGAGTGACAAACACAAGGTAGAGCTCCTTCCGCAGGTTGGTGCATGGGCTCCCGTGTAACCAGACCAACCAACATAACCAACCAACCAACAAATTATTACCTGAGTAACAAACACAAGGTAGAGCTCCTTCCGCAGATTTGTTGAATGGCCCCCGTGTAACCAGACCATGTCGAACAGACCGTGGGTGCCCATTATAAGGATGTCACACTGAAATGGAGGCAATATGTGTGTGTGGAGGGTGGGTGTGGGTGGTGGTGGTGGTGGGGTGGGTGGTGGGGTGGGTGGGGGGGTCTGGGTGGAGTGGTTGGTCTTTGTGTTCCATTCTGGCAGCTGCAATTATGACTTTGGTGTGTAAGCAGACGCATGTCGAATAGACTGTGGGTGCCCATGATCAGGATGTCACCTGCATAGAGGCAATATGTATGTGTGGGTGGGTGGGGGTATTTATATTTCTGTTTGGGTGTAATAACCAGACCATGTCGAACAGACTGTGGGTACCCATGATAAGGATGTCAACTGCATGAGGACAATATGTGTGTGGGGGGTGGGGGTGGGGGGTATTTATATTTCTGTTTGGTGTGTAAGCAGACCATGTCGAATAGGACTGTGGGTACCCACGATAAGGATGTCAACTGCATGAGAGAACAATATGTTTTGTGTGGGGGGTGGGGGTGGGTGTGTGGGGTATTTATATTTCTGTTTGGTGTGTAAGCAGACCATGTTCGAATAGACTGTGGGTACCATGATAAGGATGTTCACCTGCATGGAGGCAATATGTATGTGTGTGTGGTGTGGTGTATGTGGTGTGTGTGTCGGGGGGGGGGCGGGGGGGGGGTATTATATTTAGATTGGGGTGTAAGCAGACCGTGGGTACCCATGATAAGGATGTCCCTGCATGAAGGACAACGTGGTCACCCAATTATACACGGAATGAGCTCTCTTCAATTTGATTGATAGCTTCGGATTGGCAATTCCAATTCAATTGTCATTGTGTAACTTAATAGGTTAGTGGATGGGCTGCAATATAAGCAGACCATGTCGAGCAGACCATGCCGGGATTCATGTGACTGACAGCCTCCTCTGTACCCCCATCGGATCTACACCCCATCACCATCACCATCCTCATCCCCCATCCTTCTCCACCTCCTCCTCCTCTATAACCTACTACCATCTGCCATGGTGATAACAACCTAGGCACGCCCTGGACCAATTTGGCTTCTGGCTACACCTTCAACGGCTAGACTGTACAAAACAAAACTACAACTCCGCCGGCTACACAACACAGCCTCCTATGTGCCCCCCATCGGATCTGCACCCCAGTGGATGGGCACCCCATCCCCATCCTCATACCCATCACCATCTTTCTCCCCCTCCTCCTCCACCTCCCCCTCTTTCTCCCCCTCCTCCTCCACCTCCCCCTCTCCTCCCCCTCCTCCTATGAAACCAACTTCCATCTGCCATGGTGACAACAACCCAGTCATGCCCTGAACCTATTTTGCCTATTTGGCTACACCTTAACCGTCTAGACAGTACAAAACAAAAACTACGACTCCGCCGGCTACACAACACAGCCTCCTCTTTGCCCCCCATTGGATCTGCACCCCATCCCCTTCTCCATCACCATGCTTCTCCATCCTTCTCCCCCTCCTCCTCCTCCTCCTCCTCTACAACCTACTTCCATCTGCCATGGTGACAACAACCCAGGCAAGCCCTGAACCTATTTGGCTTCTGGCTACACCTTTACCGGCTAGCCTGTGAAAAACAAAACTACGACTGACCCGGCTGCACAACACATCACTCCTCTGTGCCTCCCATTGGATCTGCACCCCATACCCATCCTCATCCCCATCACCACCCTTCTCCATCCTGCTCCTCCACCTCTCCTCCTCCTCCTCCTCCTCTATTAACTACTTCCATCTGCCATGGTGACAACAACCCAGGCACGCCCTGAACCTATTTGGCCTACCTGCCTACACCTGTACCACGTAGACTGTAAAAAACAAAACTACGACTCACCTAGCTGCACAAGTCCCCCACTCCTCTGTGCCTCCCATTGGATCTGCTCCCCATACCCATCCTCATCCCTATCCACATACCCATCACCACCTTTCTCCACCTCCTCCTCCTCCTCCTCCTCCTCCACCTCCTTCTCCACCCCCTCCTCCTCTGTAACCTACTCCTATTTGCCATGGTGACAACAACCCAAGCACGCCCTGAACTTTTTTTGCCTACCTGGCTTCACCTTTGCCGTCTAGACTGTGAATAACAAAACTGCGACTCACTCACCTGCTCAACACAGCGCTCCTTTGGGCCCCCCATTAGATCTGCACCCCATCCCCATCCTCATCCCCATCACCATCCTCCTCCACCTCCTCCTTCTCCTCCTCAACCTCTCCTCCCCCTCCTCCTATAAAACCAACTTCCATCTGCCATGGTGACAACAACCCAGGCACGCCCTGGACCTATTTGGCCTACCTGCCTACACCTTTACCACGTAGACTGTATAAAACAAAACTACGACTCACCCGGCTGCACAAGTCCCCCACTCCTCTGTGCCCCCCATCGGATCTGCACCCCCTACCCATCACCATCCTTCTCCACCTCCTACTCCTCCTCCCTCTCCACCTCCTCTTTCTGCACCCCCTCCTATTTAACCTACTTCCATCTGCCATGGTGACAACAACGCAGGCATACTCTCGACCTATTTTGCCTATTTGGCTTCGTCTTTACGAGCTACACCTTTACCAGCTAGACTGTAAACAACAAAACTACGACTCACCCAGCTGCACACCACGACGCTCCTCTGACGCTGTTTTGGGATTATTGCCACCCTTAGACTGTATCCTACCTACCTACCTACCTACCTACCTACCTACCTACCTACCTACCTCATCTCTAAGCTGCACAGAGAATCTATCCCCTCCTGTACCAGCATTCTTGCCACACGTCGCATGAAGGGGTCCCTCCCGCCTGGAGGGTGACACTTACTATGTCTGCCATGGTGACTTTCCCCAGCTGCGGCGTACGGGAGGGTCCCCTTAACACCACGCCCCTCCAGGCGTTATCTTTTTTTTTTACCTACCTGCTTACCTAAATCAAACCAGGCATGCGACACACCGGGCTACACAACAAAACGCTCCTCTGTCACTGTTTTGGGATTATCGCTACCCCTGGACTGTAACGTACCTACCTACTTACCTGCCTACCTACCTAGTTACCTGCATACCTACTTACTTACCTACCTACTTACCTGCCTACCTACTTACCTGCCTACCTACTTACCTGCCTGCCTACCTAGTTACCTGCATACCTACTTACTTACCTACCTACTTACCTGCCTACCTACTTACCTGCCTGCCTGCCTACCTACCTACCTGCCTACATACTTACCTGCCTGCCTACCTACCTACCTACCTACCTACTTACCTACCTACCAACTCACTTTCCTACCTACTTACTTACCTGCCTACCTACCTACTTTCCTACTTACTTACCTACCTACTTACCTACCAACCTACCTACATAAATCAAACCGGGCACGTAACTCGCCTGGCTGCACAACACAGTGCTCCTCTGTCGCTGTTATGGGATTATAGCTACCCCTGGAATGCAACATACCTACCTGCATCCCTAAACCCTAGACTCTAAAACCCTAAAATCTAAACCCTACCTACATAAATCAACCCGGGCATGCGACTCACCAGGCTGCACAACACAGCTCTCAACTGTCGCTGCTATACCAGAACCCAGAGCCTGGGTGGGATGAGTGGGGGATGGCCAGCAACCACACGGTCTACCGTACTAGTACACACCTACCTACCTAAATCAACCCGGGCATGCAACTCACCAGGCTGCACAACACAGCTCTCCTCTGTCGCTGTTATACCAGAACCCAGGCCTGGTGGGATGGGTGGGGATGGCCAGCAACCACACTGTCTACCGTACTAGTACACACCTACCTACCTAAATCAACCCGGGCATGCAACTCACCAGGCTGCACAACACAGCTCTCCTCTGTCGCTGTTATACCAGAACCCAGGGCCTGGGTGGGATGGGTGGGGGATGGCCAGCAACCACACAGTCTACCGTACTAGTACACACCTACCTACCTAAATCAACCCGGGCATGCAACCCACCAGGCTGCACAACACAGCTCTCCTCTGTGGCCCCCATGGGATCTGCATCTCATCCCCATCCTCATACCCATCACCATCCTTCTCCATCCTTCTCCACCCCATTAGGCGGCACCTGTATTGGCGAGACTGTGAAAAATAAAACTGTGACTCACCAGGCTGCACAACACAGCTCTCCTCTGTGGCCCCCATGGTATCTTCACCCATCCCCATTCTCACCCCCATCACCATCCTTCTCCATCCTTCTCTACCCCCTCCTCCTCACCATTTGGCGGCACCTTTATTGGGGAGACTGTGAAAAATAAAACTGCGACTCACCAGGCTGCACATCACAGCTCTCCTCCGTCGCTCCCATGGGATCTGCACCCCCTATCAGGGAGTTCATGTTTGCGCTGCTCAAGTACCTGCAGGGGTGTGTGTGTCTGCGGGGGGGGGGGGGGGGGGGGGGGGGGGGTATGTGTGTGTGGTGGTGGTGGTGGAAGCTCCCATGGGATCTGCACCTCCAATCAGGGAGTTCATGTTTGAGCTGCTCAAGAATCTACAGGTGTGTTTGTCCTGCGGGGTGGGTGGGGTGGGGTGTGGGGGTATGTGTGTGTGGGTGATGGTGTGGTGGTGGGAAGCGCCCATGGATCTGCACTCCAATCAGTGCCATCCCCTACGGAGT
>CM039463.1:40421824-40482078 GCA_022414725.1 Microglena sp. YARC
AGGTGGTGGAACCAGGTTAAGCAGTACCCTTGACAGGTGGTGGCCAGGCTTAAGCAGTACCCTTGACAGGTGGTGGGCCAGTAAGCATTACCCTTGACAGGTGGTAAGGTGGACAGGTAAGCAGTACCCTTACAGGTGGTGGCAAGCCAGGGTAAAGCAAGTACCTACCCGACAGGTGGGTGGGCCAGCGTAAGCAGTACCCTTGACAGGTGTGGGCCAGGGTAAGCAGTACCTACCCTTGACAGTGGTGGGCCAGGGTAAGCAAGCAGTACCCTTGACAGGTGGTGGGCCAGGGGGTAATGTGGCAGTACCATACCCTTGACAGCGTGGTGGCCAGGGTAAGCGACAGGTAAGGTGACGTGGGCCGAGTAAGCAGTACCCTTGAACAGGTGTGGCCAGGGTAAGCAGTACCTACCCTTGACAGGTGGTGGGCCAGGGTAAAGCAGTACTACCCTTGACAGGGCCAGGTAAGCAGTACCTACCCTTGACAGAGTAAGAAGCCCGGGCAGGCCAGGGTAAGCAGTACTACCCTTGAGTTGGCCAGGTAAGGTGCGTGGGCCAGGCAGTACGTACCCTTGACAGGTGGTGGGCCAGGGTACCCTGACAGTGGTGGGCCAGTAAGCAGTACCCTTGACAGGTGGTGGGCCAGGGTAAGCAGTACGTACCCTTGACAGGTGGTGGGCCAGGGTAAGCAGTACGTACCCTTGACAGGTGGGGCCAGGGTAAGCAGTAGTACCCTTGACAGGTGGTGGGCCAGGGTAAGCAGTACTACCCTTGACAGGTGGTGGGCCAGGGTAAGCAGTAACCTACCCTTACAGTGGTGTGGCCAGGGTAAAAGCAAGTACCTACCCTTGACAGTGGGCCAGGGTAAGCAGTACACCCTTGAACAGGTGGTGGCCAGGGTAAGCTACTACCTTGACAGGTGGTGGGCCCAGGGTAAGCAGTACCTACCCTTGACAGGTGGTGGGCCAGGGTGCAGTACTACCCTTGTGGGCCCAGTCCAGTACCCCTTGACAAGTGGTGGCCAGGGTAAGCAGTAACCCTTGACAGGTGGTGGGCCAGGGTTACCTGACAGCAGGGTGACGTACCCTTGACAGGTGGTGGGCCAGGGTAACCCTTACCCACAGGTGGTGGGCCAGCAGTGACAATAACCTACCTTGACATTGTAGACTGGCCAGGGTAAGCACGTAACCCTTGACAGGTGGTGGGCCAACAGTACCCTTGACAGGTGGTGGGCCAGGTAAGCAGTACCTACCCTTGACAGGTGGTGGGCCAGGTTGACAGGTGGTGGCCAGGGTAAGGTAACGTACCTACCCTTAAGCAGTTACCCTTGGTGGTGGGCCAGGGTAAGCCAGTAAAAAGTACCTACCCTTGACAGGTGGTGGGCCAGGTAAGCAGTACCCTTGACAGGTGGTGGGCCAGGGAAAAGCAGTACCTACCCTTGACAAGGTGGTGGGCCAGGAAAAAAGCAGGGTACCCTTGACAGGTGGTGGGTCAGGGTAAGCAGTACGTACCCTTGACAGGTGGTGGGCCAGGGTAAGCAGTACCCCTTGACAGGGTGGTGGCCAGCATAAGCCAGTAAAAGCGTACCTTACCCTTGACAGGTGGTGGGCCAGGGTAAGCGTACCCTTGACAGGTGGTGGGCCAGGGTAAGCACGTACTACCCTTGACAAGGTGGTGGGCCAGGCGTAAGCAGTACGTACCCTTGACAGGTGGTGGGCCAGGGATAAGCACGTACCCTTGACAGGTGGTGTTCGCCAGGGTAAGAGCAGTACCTACCCTTGGACAGGTGGTGGGCCAGGGTAAGCAGCGCTTACCCTTGACAGTGGTGGGCCAGGGTAAGGGAAAGGTAAAGCAAGTACCTACCTTGACAAGGTGGTGGCCAGGGTAAGCAGTACCCTTGAACAGGTTGGGCCAGGGTAATGCAGTAACGTACCCTTGACAGGTGGTAGGCCAGGGTAAGCAGTACCCTTGACAGGTGGTGGGCCAGGGTAAGCAGTACCCTTGAACAGGTGGTGGCCAGGGTAAGCCAGTAGTACCCTTGACAGGTGGTGGGCCAAAAAGGGTAAGCAGTACCCTTGACAGGTGGTGGGCCAGGGTAAGCAGTACCTACCCTTGACAGGTGGTGGGCCAGGGTAAGCAGTACCCTTGACAGGTGGTGGGCCAGTAAGCAGTACCCTTGACGGTGGCCAGGGTAAGCAGTACTACCCTTGACAGGTGGTGGGCCAGGTAAAGCAGTAACTACCCTTGACAGGTGGTGGCCAGGTAAGCAGTACCTACCCTTGACAGGTGGTGGGCCAGGGTACCCCTAAGCAGTACCCCTACCCTTGACAGGTGGTGGGCCAGAAAGGTAAGCATACCCTTGACAGGTGGTGGGCCAGGGTAAGCAGTACGTACCCTTGACAGGTGGTGGGCCAGGGTAAGCAGTACCTACCCTTGACAGGTGGTGTAATCAGTACCCTGCCAGGGGTAAGCAGTACGTACCCTTGACAGGTGGTGGGCCAGGGTAAGCAGTACTACCCTTGACAGGTGGTGGGCCAGGGTAAGCAGTACTACCCTTGACAGGTGGTGGGCCAGGGTAAGCAGTACTTACCCTTGACAGTGGTGGGCCAGGGTAAAGCAAGTACATACCTTGACAGGTGGTGGGCCAGGGTAAGCAGTACTACCCTTGACAGGTGGTTGGCCAGGGTAAAGCAGATAACGGTGGTACATACCCTTGACAGGGTAAGGTACAGGTGGGCCAGGGTAAGCAGTAACAGCTACCCTTGACAGGTGGTGGTGCCAGGGTAAGCAAGTACTACCCTTGACAGTGGTGCCAGGTGTCAAGCAGTACGTACCCTTGACAGGTGGTGGGCCAGGGTAAGCAGTACCTACCCTTGACAGGTGGTGGGCCAGGGTAAGCAGTACCTACCCTTGACAGGTGGTGGGCCAGGGTAAGCAGTACGTACCCTTGACAGGTGGTGGGCCAGGGTAAGCAGTACCTACCCTTGACAGGTGGTGGGCCAGGGTAGCAACGTGGCAGGGTAAGATACATACCCTTGACAGGTGGTGGGCCAGGGTAAGCACGTACCTACCCTTGACAGTGTGGTGGGCCAGGGTAAGCAAGTTAGTACCCTACCTTGACAGGTTGGTGGGCCAGGGTAAGCGTACGTACCCTTGACAGGTGGTGGCCAGGGTAAGCATACTACCCCCCTTGACAGGTGGTGGGCCAGGGTAAGAGTACCTGACCTTGACAGGTGGTGGGCCAGGGTAAGCAGTACCTACCCTTGCGGTGGTGGGCCAGGGTAAGCAGTACTGTACTCCTTGACAGGACAACATGTGTGGCCAGGGTAAAGCAAGTAAACGAACCCTTGACAGGTGGTGGGCCAGGGTAAGGTACCCTTACAGGTCGGTGCAGGGTCCAGCAGTAAAGTAACCCTTGACAGGGTGGGTGGCGGGGGTGGGCCAGGGTAAGCAGTCACTAACTACGGTGCCTGTGTAAACAGGTGGTGGGCCAGTAAGCATTGGCCACACGTACCCTTCGGGACAGGTGGGCCAGGTAAGCAGTACGGTACCCCGCAGTGGGGTAAGAGTACCTGCAGTACCCTTGACATGTGGGCAGGGTAAGCAGTACGTACCCGTCTGACACAGCAGTTGACAGGTGGTGGGGCCAGGGGCAGTACCCTTGAAGGTGGTGGCCAGGGTAGCTTAGACTACCCTTGACCAGTAAGCAGTATTTACGCCTTGACAGGTGGGTGGGCTCAAGCAGTACGACTACCCTTGACAGGTGGCCAGGGAAGCAGTACCCGACAGGTGGTGGGCCAGGGTAAGGCAGTACCTACCCTGACAGGTGGCGCGCCATGAACCCTTGACAGGTAGGTGGGGGTAAGCAGGTAGGTGTGGTGCCCAGCAGTACCCTTGAACAGGTGGTGGGCCAGGGTAAGAGTTCTACCCTGACGGTGGTGGGCCAGGGTAAGCAGTACGTACCCTTGACAAGGTGGTGGGCAGGGTAGCCAGTTACGTACCCCAGGTGGTTGACAGGTGGTGGGTACGCTTGACAGGTGGTGGGGTAAGCATAACATACCATTAAATACTACCCTTGAGGTGGTGGGGCCAGGTGGTGGGCCAGGTGGTAAGCAGTACTACCCTTGACAGGTGGTGGGCCAGGGAAAGCGGTACCCTTGCAGGTGGTGTGGGCCAGGTAAGCAGTACGTACCCTGACAGGTGGTGGGCCAGGGTAAGCAGTACCTCTGACAGGTGGTGGGCCAGGGTAAGCAGTACCCTTGACAGGTGGTGCCAGGGTACGTAGCAGGTGGGTGGGCCAGGGTAAGTTACCCTGCGGTGGTGGCCAGGGTAAGGACTTACCCTTGACAGGTGGTGGCCGATGGTAAAGCAGTTACGTACCCTTGGCAGGTGATGGGCCAGGGTAAGCAGTACCCTTGACAGGTGGTGGGCCAGGGTAAAGCAGTACGTACCCTTGCAGTGGTGGGCACGGGTAAGCAGTACACTTGAAACCCACCTGTAGCACGCACTCATTTGCCAAGGCTTGGGCGAAGGCTCGACTCTGTACTCCCAGGCTACGTGTGGCCTGGGTTAGGCAGGCAGGGCAGGGAGGTTAGATTGAGGTGAGTGTCTGTGTTGTCCCAGGCTACGTGTGGTCTGGGTTAGGGAGGCAGGGCAGGGAGTTTTAGATTGAGTGTGAGTGTCTGTGCTGTCCCAGGCTTACGTTGTGGCCTGGGTTAGGAGGCAGGGCAGGAGGTTAGGTTGAGGTGAGTGTCTGTGTTGTCCCAGGCTACGTGTGCCTGGGTTAGTGGAGGCAGGGGCAGGGAGGGTAGGTTGAGGTGAGTGTCTGTGTTGTCCCAGGCTACGTGTGGCCTGGGTTAGGGAGCCAGGGCAGGGAGGTTAGGTTGAGGTGAGTGTCTGTGTTGTCCCAGGCTACGTGTGGCCTGGGTTAGGGAGGCAGGGCAGGGAGGGTAGGTTGATGTTGAAGTGTCTGTGTTGTCCAGCTGTGACGTGTGGCCTGGGTTAGGGAGGCAGGGCAGGGAGGTTAGATTGAGGTGAGTGTCTGTGTTGTCCCAGGCTACGTGTGGCCTGGGTTAGGGAGCCAGGGCAGGGGGGTTAGATTGAGGTGAGTGTCTGTGTTGTCCCAGACTACGTGTGGCCTGGGTTAGGGAGGCAGGGCAGGGAGGTTAGATTGAGGTGAGTGTCTGTGTTGTCCCAGGCTACGTGTGGCCTGGGTTAGGGAGCCAGGGCAGGGAGGTTAGATTGAGGTGAGTGTCTGTGTTGTCCCAGGCTACGTGTGGCCTGGGTTAGGGAGCCAGGCAGGGAAGTTAGATTGAGGTGAGTGTCTGTGTTGTCCCAGGCTACGTGTGGCCTGGGTTAGGTAGGCAGGGCAGGGAGGTTAGATTGAGGTGAGCGTCTGTGTTGCTCCAGGCTACGTGTGGCCTGGGTTAGGGAGGCAGGGCAGGGAGGTTAGATTGAGGTGAGTGTCTGTGTATTTCCAGGCTACGTTTGAGGTGTGTGTCTATGTGTGTGTCTTTGTGTGTGTAGGAGTGAGTGTGTGTCTTGTTGTCGCTCAGTATTTCCAGGCTACGTGGGGCCTGGGTTAGGTAGACAGAGCAGGGAGGTGAGTGTGAGGTGTGTGTCTATGTGTGTGTATCTATGTGCGTGCGTGTCTATGTGTGTATCTATGTGTGGGTACCTGTGTGTGTGTTTCTATGTGTGTATCTATGTGTGTGTCTATGTGTGTGTATCTGTGTGTGTCTATATGTGTGCCTATGTGTGTGTATCTGTGTGTGTCTATGGGTGTGTATGGGTGTGCCTATGTGTGTGTCTATGTGTGTGTCTATTTGTGTGCCTATGTGTATGTATCTGTGTGTGTCTATGTGTGTGTTTGTGTGTGTGTCTGTGTGTCTATGTGTTTCTATGTGTGTGTCTAATTGTGTGCCTATGTGTATGTATCTGTGTGTGTCTATGTGTGTGTCTGTGTGTGTGTCTGTGTGTGTCTATGTGTGTGTCTATGTGTTTGTCTATGTGTGTGTCTATGTGTGTGCCTAAGGTACTCTATCTGCCACCACATAGCATGAGCATCATCAGTCATGACCACTGACAGACTTCCTGCCATTGCCCTCTAGAACCCTCTTCCCTCCCCTTCCCTACACGCACATACACAACAAGCCCCACCCCCACCCCACACTCAAGCTCACGGGTACTCCATCCGCCACCACATAGCATGTGTTGCCCATAGCATGAGCATCATCAGGCATGGCCATTTTCGCATTTCCCGCTCTTGCCCTCCAGGGAGCTGGCGAGCTGCAAGTGGCGCCCTCCAGTCGCACCGGGCCCCCCCCCCTGCCCCTCCCCATGTGGGGGGCGTAGCCCAATGCCTGGCTGTGAGAGTGTTCCTGAGGGCTAGTGGTGTAGTGAGCACGTGGGTACTGCTGGCTGGCCCCCGGTCCGGCCTGGTGGGGGTGGGCGTAGCCCCCCTGGTTGGTGCGGGAAGCAGCAGCAGCAGCAGCAGCAGCGGCAGGGTTTGCGTAGCCATGCTGCCTGCTAGTGGTGGCGTAGGGCTGAGCTGGGGTGGTGGAGGAGGCGGAGGGGAGGGCTACCTGGCGTCCAGGCAGCTTCCCTCCCTGATGAGAGAAGCTGTAATCGAGGATTTGCTGCGGTCTGATTGAGTATGCCTCCCCGCTGGTGCTTCTGGACTGGTCCATCCCAGTGTGTTCCGGCTGGCGTACTGCCCCAGCTCCAACCACGGGACCCCAAAAGACAGACTTGCTTGCTATGGCAGTGGCTCTCTTGGCCCTGTCTGCGTTTGAAGTAGCATTATTGACAGGCTGGCTTGCCATGGCAGTGACCCCCTTGGCACCTGCTGGGTGTGTTGCTGCATTGACAGGCTGGCTTGCTATGGCACTAGCTCCCTTGGCTGCTGCTGGGTGTGTTGTTGCATTGACAGGCTGGCTTGCTATGGCACTACCTCCCTTGGCTGCTGATGGGTGTGTTGTTGCATTGACAGGCTGGCTTGCTATGGCACTAGCTCCCTTGGCTGCTGCTGGGTGTGTTGTTGCATTGACAGGCTGGCTTGCTATGGCACTAGCTCCCTTGGCTGCTGCTGGGTGTGTTGTTGCATTGACAGGCTGGCTTGCTATGGCACTAGCTCCCTTGGCTGCTGCTGGGTGTGTTGCTTCATTGACAGGCTGGCTTGCTATGGCACTAGCTCTCTTGGCTCCTGCTGGGTGTGTTGCTGCACTGACAGGCTGGTTTGCTATGGCAGCAGCCCCCTTGGCTCCTGCTGGGTTTGAACTAGTAGCATTGACAAGCTGGCTAGCCATGTTAGTTTTCCCCTGGGTTCCGGCTGGGTTTGTTGCTGCATTGACAGGCTGGCTTGCTATGGCAGTGGAACCCTTGGCACCGGTTGGGTTTGTTGCTGCATTGACAGGCTGGCTTGCTATGGCAGTGGAACCCATGGCACCGGTTGGGTTTGTTGCTGCATTGACAGGCTGGCTTGCTATGGCAGTGGAACCCTTGGCACCGGTTGGGTTTGTTGCTGCATTGACAGGCTGTCTTGCTATGGCACCAAACAAGGAACCCCACAAGACAGACTTGCTTGCTATGGCACCAAACAAGGGACCCCACAAGACAGACTTGCTTGCTATGGCAGTGGCTCTCTTGGCCCTGTCTGCGTTTGAAGTAGCATCATTGACAGGCTGGCTTGCCATGGCAGTGGCCCCCTTGGCACCTGCTGGGTGTGTTGCTGCATTGACAGGCTGGCTTGCTATGGCATTAGCTCCCTTGGCTGCTGCTGGGTGTGTTGCTGCATTGACAGGCTGGCTTGCTATGGCACTACCTCCCTTGGCTGCTGATGGGTGTGTTGTTGCATTGACAGGCTGGCTTGCTATGGCACTAGCTCCCTTGGCTGCTGCTGGGTGTGTTGCTTCATTGACAGGATGACTTGCTATGGCACTAGCTCTCTTGGCTCCTGCTGGGTGTGTTGCTCCACTGACAGGCTGGTTTGCTATGGCAGCAGCCCCCTTGGCTCCTGCTGGGTTTGAACTAGTAGCATTGACAAGCTGGCTAGCCATGTTAGTTTTCCCCTGGGTTCCGGCTGGGTTTGTTGCTGAATTGACAGGCTGGCTTGCTATGGCAGTGGAACCCTTGGCACCGGTTGGGTTTGTTGCTACATTGACAGGCTGGCTTGCTATGGCAGTGGAACCCTTGGCACCGGTTGGGTTTGTTGCTGCATTGACAGGCTGGCTTGCTATGGCAGTGGAACCCTTGGCACCGGTTGGGTTTGTTGCTGCATTGACAGGCTGGCTGGCCATATTAGCTTCACCCTTGGCAGCTGCTGGATTTGTTGCTACAATGACAGGCTGGCTTGCTATGGCAGTGGCTCCCTTGGTACCGGCTGGGTTTGGTCTGGCAGCAGTGACAGGCTGGCTGGCCATGTTAGCTTTACCCTTGGCTGCTGCTGGGTTTGTTGCTGCAATGACAGGCTGGCTTGCTATGTTAGAGGCTCTCTTGGAATCAGCTGAGTTTGGTCTGGCAGCAGTGACAGGCTGGCTGGCCATGTTAGCTTTACCCTTGGCTGCTGCTGGGTTTGTTGCTGCAATGACAGTTTGGCTTGCTATGTTAGAGGCTCTCTTGGAATCGGCTGAGTTTGGTCTGGCAGCAGTGACAGGCTGGCTGGCCATGTTAGCTTTACCCTCGGCTGCTGCTGGGTTTGTTGCTGCAATGACAGGCTGGCTTGCTATGTTAGAGGCTCTCTTGGAATCGGCTGAGTTTGGTCTGGCAGCAGTGACAGGCTGGCTGGCCATGTTAGCTTTACCCTTGGCTGCTCCTGGGTTTGTTGCTGCATTGACAAGCTGTCTAGCCATGTTAGTTATCCCCTGGGATCCTGCTGGAGTTGAAGTAGCAGTAGTGACAGGCTGGCTTGCTGTGGAGGCATGAGCCTGGGCAGACTGCCCAGCCTGTTTCTCGCCCCCCCCCTGCTGCTGCTGCCCCTGCGACCGCTGCAAACGGGGATCAAGGGAGTTGGGCGCTTGATTCGCTAGCCCTAGATGCTGTTGCTCCTTGCTGCTATCCACTGCTGCTGCGGTTGCTGTTGCATGAAGCCGCTGCTGCTGCTGCTGCTGCTTGCTGCTATCTTCCGCTGCTGCGGTTGCATGGTGCTGCTGCTTGCTGCTGTCTACTGCTGCTGAGGTTGCATGGTGCTTCTGCTGCTGCATGCTGCTATCCACTGCTGCTGCGGTTGCTGTTGCATGGTGCCTCTGCTGCTGCTTGCTGTTATCTACTGCTGCTGCGGTTGCTGTTGCATGGTGCCTCTGTTGCAGCTGCTGCTCCCTGCTGTCCACTGCCGCTGTGTTTGCACCCTGGTTTGCACTAGCATGGAGCAGCTGCTGCCCTCCCTGAGCATCCTCTGCCTCCTCCTGTTCTCCCCCCCCTGGCCGCTCCACCCCCATGTCTCCCCCCTCCCCTCTTGACGCCCCGCCCTGCTGTTTCTGGTTGAGTAACTCCTGGTGTAGCTCAGCGATCTTCTCATTCTTACTCTGCAGCTCCTCGCGACTTAGGTCAGTCACCTGCAGGGTTAGGAGGTGTGTGTGTGGGGGGGGTGGGGGTGGGGGTGGGGGGGGTGGGGGGTGGGGGGTAGGAGTTTAGCGCTACTAGCGCTTGCTACCGCTATAATAAAATCCCGTAATTATAGCTCTGCAGCTGCTCGCGGCTTAGGTCAGTCACTTGCAGGGTTGGGAGGAGTGTGAGTGTGTGGGTGTGGGTGGGTGGGTGGGTGTGGTGTGGGGTGGTGGTGTGGGGTGGGGTGGGGTGGGGTGGTGTGGGGTGGGGTGGGGTGGGGGGTGGGGTGGGCAGGAGTTTAGCGCTACCAGCGCTTTCAAGCGCTGAAATAAATCCCGTAATTATAGCGATAGTTAGAGGTGAAGCGGCTTAGGTCAGTCACCTGAAGGGTAGGACAACCAGCATTCTTTTTGCTAGTAGTTATCATATTTGTACTGCATGGATAAGCATCGTACTTAGAGGTGACCATCCTCTATCCGATGACCGTCCTCTATCCGCTGACCGTCCTCTATACGGTGACCGTCCTCTATCCGCTGACCGTCCTCTATGCATTGACCGTCCTCTATCCGCTGACCGTCCTCTATCCGCTGACCGTCCTCTATACGGTGACCGTCCTCTATCCAGTGACCGTCCTCTATCCGCTGACCGTCCTCTATCCGCTGACCATCCTCTATGCGGTGACCGTCCTCTATCCGCTGACCATCCTCTATCCGGTGACCGTCCTGTATCCAGTGACCGTCCTCTATCCAGTGACCGTCCTCTATCTGGTGACCGTCCTCTATCTGGTGACCGTCCTCTATCCAGTGACCGTCCTCTATCCAGTGACCGTCCTCTATCCAGTGACCGTCCTCTATCTGGTGACCGTCCTCTATCCAGTGACCGTCCTCTATCTGGTGACCGTCCTCTATCTGGTGACCGTCCTCTATCCAGTGACCGTCCTCTATCCAGTGACCGTCCTCTATCCAGTGACCGTCCTCTATCCAGTGACCGTCCTCTATCTGGTGACCGTCCTCTATCCAGTGACCGTCCTCTATCTGGTGACCGTCCTCTATCCAGTGACCGTCCTCTATCTGGTGACCGTCCTCTATCCAGTGACCGTCCTCTATCCAGCGACCATCCTCTATCTGGTGACCGTCCTCTATCTGGTGACCGTCCTCTATCTGGTGACCGTCCTCTATCCAGTGACCGTCCTCTATCCGCTGACCGTCCTCTATGCATTGACCGTCCTCTATCCGCTGACCATCCTCTATCCGCTGACCGTCCTCTATCTGGTGACCGTCCTCTATCCAGTGACCGTCCTCTATCCGCTGACCGTCCTCTATCTGCTGACCATCCTCTATGCGGTGACCGTCCTCTATCCGCTGACCATCCTCTATCCGGTGACCGTCCTGTATCCAGTGACCGTCCTCTATCCAGTGACCGTCCTCTATCCAGTGACCGTCCTCTATCTGGTGACCGTCCTCTATCTGGTGACCGTCCTCTATCCAGTGACCGTCCTCTATCCAGTGACCGTCCTCTATCCAGTGACCGTCCTCTATCTGGTGACCGTCCTCTATCCAGTGACCGTCCTCTATCTGGTGACCGTCCTCTATCTGGTGACCGTCCTCTATCCAGTGACCGTCCTCTATCCAGTGACCGTCCTCTATCCAGTGACCGTCCTCTATCCAGTGACCGTCCTCTATCTGGTGACCGTCCTCTATCCAGTGACCGTCCTCTATCCAGTGACCGTCCTCTATCCAGTGACCGTCCTCTATCCAGTGACCGTCCTCTATCTGGTGACCGTCCTCTATCTGGTGACCGTCCTCTATCTGGTGACCGTCCTCTATCCAGTGACCGTCCTCTATCCAGTGACCGTCCTCTATCTGGTGACCGTCCTCTATCTTGTGACCGTCCTCTATCTAATGACCGTCCTCTACCTGGTGACCGTCCTCTATCTGGTGACCGTCCTCTATCTGGTGACCGTCCTCTATCCAGTGACCGTCCTCTATCCAGTGACCGTCCTCTATCCAGTGACCGTCCTCTATCCAGTGACCGTCCTCTATCTGGTGACCGTCCTCTATCCAGTGACCGTCCTCTATCTGGTGACCGTCCTCTATCTGGTGACCGTCCTCTATCTGGTGACCGTCCTCTATCTGGTGACCGTCCTCTATCCGGTAACAAGTTCTAACACGAAATCTGCTGAACTTAATCTTGTGAAAATAGGTCAGTCACCTGCATGGTAGGACAACCCAGTCAGCCTCCATGTCGCTGCATAGGAGGTACTGGGAGGGGCTACGTGGAAGCTACCTTGAAGCTACTTACCACACCTGCGGGGTAGGACAACCCAGTCAGCTTCCATGTCGCTGCATAGGAGGTACTGGGAGGGGCTACGTGGAAGCTACCTTGAAGCTATTTACCACACCTGCGGGGTAGGACAACCCAGTCAGCTTCCATGTCGCTGCATAGGAGGTACTGGGAGGGGCTACGTGGAAGCTACCTTGAAGCTACTTACCACACCTGCGGGGTAGGACAACCCAGTCAGCTTCCATGTCGCTGCATAGGAGGTACTGGGAGGGGCTACGTGGAAGCTACCTAGAAGCCACTTACTACACCTGCGGGGTAGGACAACCCAGTCGGCTTCCCTGTCGCTGCATAGGAGGTACTGGGAGGGGCTACATGGAAGCTACCTAGAAGCTACTTACCACACCTGCGGGGTAGGACAACCCAGTCAGCTTCCCTGTCGCTGCATAGGGGGTACTGTGAGGGGCTACATGGAAGCTACCTAGAAGCTACTTACCACACCTGCGGGGTAGGACAACCCAGTCAGCTTCCCTGTTGCTGCATAGAAGGTACTGGGAGGGGCTACATGGAAGCTACCTACAAGCTACTTACCACACCTGCGGGGTAGGACAACCCAGTCAGCTTCCCTGTCGCTGCATATAAGGTACTGGGAGGGGCTACATGGGAGCTACCTAGAAGCTACTTACCACACCTGCGGGGTAGGACAACCCAGTCAGCTTCCCTGTCGCTGCATAGAAGGTAGTGGGAGGGGCTACATGGGAGCTACCTAGAAGCTACTTACCACACCTGAGGGGTAGGACAACTCCTTGAGGTGCTGGTCCAGCTTGGCACATGCCTTGCAGACCTACACCTACACCTACTCACCTCCTACAGACCTACAGACCTACACCTACTCACCTCCTACAGTCCTACAGACCTACACCTACTCACCTCCTACAGACCTACAGACCTACACCTACTCACCTCCTACAGTCCTACAGACCTACACCTACTCACCTCCTACAGACCTACAGACCTACACCTACAGACCTACACCTACTCACCTCCTTCAGGTGCTGGTCCAGCTTGGTGAATGCCTTACAGACCCTGGAGATGGAGAAGCATGGATGGAATAAGTTTACAGCATAGATTGTAGTTTCAGCTACAAGCAGCAGCTGTTCAGCTACAAACAGCAGCTTCTAGGCAGCTCAATGAGCCACATGTCGAAATCTGCACTGCTCGGGAAATTAGATGGTTGTATCCTTGTTCAGCGCAAGTTCCAATGTGCCACATTCAGAGGCTGGAAACTAACCCTTTAAAAGCATACACAAACTGGTAAATTTCCATTGTTATTTAATCAGTGCCCCTTGCTCACCTTGAGAAGTCTTTGTCCTGCTTTTCGCGCTTCTTGTTTACCAAAGTGAGGTTTGCATGTGCCACCACCAGAGATTGGCGACTTACCCATTACAAGTGACCACAACCGGTACATTTCCGTTGTTATTTAACCAGTGCTACTTGCTCAACCCGAGGAATCTTTGTCCTGTTTTTTGCGCTCCTTGTTCAGCGTAGCGAGGTTCTTATGTGCCACATTCAGAGGCTGGCAACTAAAAGCATACACAAACTGAAACATTTTCATTGTTATTTAACCAGTGCCTGCCGCTTGATCACCTCGAGAAGTCTTTGCCCTACTGTTCGCGCTTTTTGTTTATGTATTCAGAGACTGGCAACTTATCCTTTAAAAGCACCCCCAACCGGTAAATGTTTTTTTTAAGCAGTGCTATGGCTCGACTCGAGAAGTCTTAATCCTGTTTATTGCTGTTGGTGTGTGTGTGTCTGTGTGTGTGTGTGTCTGTGTGTGTGTGCGTGCGTGTCTGAGTGTGTGTGTGAGTGTGTGTGTGTGTGGGGGGGGGGGGGGGGGACTCCCTTCATAGGGGACTTAATCCTGTTTATGGCTGTTGGTGTGTGTGTGTGTGTGGGGGGGGGGGGGGGGGGGGGGGGGGGGGGGGGGGACTCCCTTCATAGGGGACTTAATCCTGTTTATGGCTGTTGGTGTGTGTGTGTGTCTGTGTGTGTGTGTGTGTGTGTGTGGGGGGGGGGGGGGGGGGGGGACTCCCTTCATAGGGGACTTATTCCTGTTTTATGGCGCTCTTTTGGGGCGGAGCCCCCTCTTCAAGGGGGCGGGAGCCCCCATGTTTACCTATTTGTCCGTTCAACCGACCGACTGACGGACCGTCTGACCGTGATGAAGCCTGACACGTCAGCCAACGGTCTCGTAACTAACTCGCTTCCGTTGCCACCTGCAGGTGCACCTGTCGCTCCGTCGCGATCACTCTCCGCCATTTTTTAGCGTCGCAGGCGACGCTGCATAGAACTTGTATCTCACAGTGAGGTTCTTACGTACCCCATCCAGAGACTAGCGCAGATGCTGCACCTCCACGCATACCTGCATATACAACCATCCATACTTACACACATCCACATTATGCAACTCATATGTAGCGCCAACACTGTCATCTACTTGCTTACCCCGAGAAGTCTTTGTCCTGCTTTTTGCGCTCCTTGTTTATCACAGCCACTGGTAAAATGGACACAATTTTTATGCCCAAGAACTGCCCTGCAGTGACGCAAGCAATTGCCTCATGTCACTCAACAATGCTGCAGCATCTGCTGACTGTCACCTCGAACAGCTGCCTGGCGCTGTCACCTAGAACACCTGCCTGGCATCTCATCCTTGAAACAGCAGCACCCCCGGAAAAAATTGCGCTCCTTGTTTATCACAGCCACTGGTAAAATAGACACGATACATTTTACCGGTTGTCCTGCCTTCCCGACCCTAATTGTAACCGTTTGTCGGTTGGCCGACACATTTCTAGGCCAAAACAAGGGTCGATTTTTCGTGTATATTTTACCAGTGAGCGAGGTTCTTACTTGCCACATCCAGAGACTGGCGCAGCTGCTGCACCTCCACGCATACGTGCATACACAACCATACATACATATGCACATCCACATTATGCAACTCATATATAGCGCCAACAGTGTCATCTACTTGCTTACCTCGAGAAGTCTTTGTCCTGCTTTTTGCGCTCCTTGTTTATCACAGCCACTGGTAAAATGGACACGATTTTTACCGGTTGTCCTGCCTTCCCGACCCTAGTTGTAACCGTTTGTCAGTTGGCCGACACATTTCTAGGCCAAAACAAGGGTCGATGTTTCGTGTATATTTTACCAGTGAGCGAGGTTCTTACTTGCCACATCCAGAGACTGGCGCAGCTGCTGCACCTCCACGCATACGTGCATCCACAACCATCCATACATATGCACATCCACATTATGCAACTCATATATAGCACCGGCAGTGATCTACTTGCAACATCCAGAGACTGGCGCAGCTGCTGCACCTCCATGCATACGTGCATATACAACCATCCATACATTAAGTTGCAAACAAGATCAGGCAGTGCAACAGAATGCACAAAGCACGTATGCGCCCAAGGTGCTTGTATCAATGAGGCCTGTTTGTGTTGTCTGCAGGCATAGGGTACTCAATACACACATCCATATTATGCAACGCATATATAGCACCAACAGTGTCCTCTACTTGTATCCTTGTAAGTTCCAATGTGCCACATTCAGAGGCTGGCAACTAACCCTTTAAAAGCATACACAAACTGGTAAATTTCCATTGTTATTTAATCAGTGCCCCTTGCTCACCTCGAGAAGTCTTTGTCCTGCTTTCTGCGCTTCTTGTTTATCACAGATAGTTTCTTCTGTGCCTCTTCCAGAGACTGGCGCAGCTGCTGCACCTCCTGCTGCAGCACTCCCACATCAGAGGACAGCGGCAACCTGCCCCCCCATTGGTGAAGTACGGTACCAGCAGTACCAGCAGCTCCTGTCGCCGTAGTGCCTGCGAGTGCATTCAAAGCGTGTACGGTGCAATTTAATTGGTCGGTTTTGTTTTGTTTTGTATGTTTGTTCGTGAAGGCTATACGGTCCCCCTTGACGTAGTTGGGTAGCAGCAGTACCAGCAGCTCCTGTCGCAATAGTGCCTGCGAGTGCATTCAAAGTGTGTACGGTGCCATTTAATCGGTCGGTTTTGTTTTGTTTTATATGTTTGTTCGTGAAGGCTATACGGTCCCCCTTGACGTAGTTGGGTAGCAGCAGTACCAGCAGTACCAGCAGCTCCTGTCGCCATAGTGCCTGCAAGTGCATTGAAAGCGTGTACGGTGCCATTTATTCGGTCGGTTTTGTTTTGTTTGTTTGTGAAGGCTATACGGTCCCCCTTGGCGTAGTTAGGTTGCAGCAGTACCAGCAGTACCAGCAGCTCCTGTCGCCATAGTGCCTGCGAGTGCATTGAAAGCGTGTACGGTGCCATTTATTCGGTCGGTTTTGTTTTGTTTGTTTGTGAAGGCTATACGGTCCCCCTTGACGTAGTTAGGTTGCAGCACTACCAGCAGTACCAGCAGTACCAGCAGCTCCTGTCGCCATAGTGCCTGCAAGTGCATTCAATGTGTGTACGGTGCTATTTAATCGGTCGGTTTTGTTTTGTTTGTTTGTGAAGGCTATACGGTCCCCCTTGACGTAGTTGGGTAGCAGCAGTACCAGCAGCTCCTGTCGCTATAGTGCCTGCGAATGCATTCAATGGGTGTACGGTACCATTCATTTCAGGCACACTAGCTAGCTCCAGGTTTGGCCCAAGGGCAGGGAAAGGGAGCTGCCTAGAAGCTGCTTCTTGCAGCCCCCAAAAGAAGCAGTTCCCACAACCACCAACCACTGTTTTTTTCTTGACAACGCCATAGTGCCTGCAAGTGCATTCAAAGTGTATGCGGTACCAGGTCGTTCAGGAGAAGAGGAGGAAAAAGAAAGAAAAAAATGAAACAAAGGGATTTGTTTGAGTTTACATTTTCCTGGTAATAATTTGTTTACTGCCGAAGACGGCGAGCAGCCTAATTGCTGGCTGAAGCTTTGTAACCAAGTTCAAGTATACAGTACCATTCAATGTGCCAGGTTATGTTTGTTTTGTTTGCTTGTTTGTTTACTGTGATTTGCATGCTGGTGTGTTTGTGTTTTTCATGAGTTCCCCCTGACATAACCACCCACCACCTGTGTATGTGTGTCTAACTCTTGTGTTGCCACCCACCACCTGTGTGCCCACAACTAGTGCTTCTTTTGGGGGCTACGCATGGCAGCTTCCAGTCAGCTACCCGCCACCCACCCACCACCCACCTACCACCTGTGTGCCCACAACTAGTGCTTCTTTTTGGGCTACGCATGGCAGCTTCCAGTCAGCTACCCGCCACCCACCCACCACCCACCTACCACCTGTGCGCCCACAACTAGTGCTTCTTTTTGGGCTACGCATGGCAGCTTCCAGTCAGCTACCCGCCACCCACCCACCACCCACCTACCACCTGTGTGCCCACAACTAGTGCTTCTTTTTGGGCTACGCATGGCAGCTTCCAGTCAGCTACCCGCCACCCACCCACCACCCACCTACCACCTGTGTGCCCACAACTAGTGCTTCTTTTTGGGCTACGCATGGCAGCTTCCAGTCAGCTACCCGCCACCCACCCACCACCCACCTACCACCTGTGTGCCCACAACTAGTGCTTCTTTTTGGGCTACGCATGGCAGCTTCCAGTCAGCTACCCGCCACCCACCCACCACCCACCTACCACCTGTGTGCCCACAACTAGTGCTTCTTTTTGGCGGAGCCCCCCCTACAAGGGGGCGGGAGCCCCCAGGGTTACCCATTTGTCTGTCTGTGTGACCGTCTGACCTAGACGAAGCCTGACACGTCAGCCAACGGTCTCGTAGCTAACTGGCTTACGTTGACACCTGTCGCTCCATTGTGAACAATCTCCTTTAAATTAGCCAGAAGTGGCCTTCCAACCCCCCCGGGCTCCGCGCTCCGCAAGGTAAGGGGGGCAGCGCACTGTACTGGGTCGCACTGAGTTGCTCAATTTGCGGCGCATCACACGAAAACAAATGATGGCTTACTTTTGCATTGGGTAGTGGGGCATGCGAGGGGGGGAAGGGAGAATTCTGGTGGCAGCGAAGCAGCTAGCAGGTTTCAGTTCAGTGTTGGTTGTGGTTGGTGGAAGAGCAAAGGTGTAACCCGTTCTGTGACCCAGCTCAAACCAGGGCAGCACCTTAGTTGATGTTAAAAGATGAGGGCTTACTTATGCATAGGGTTGTGGAGGCATGCCAGGGGGGCAGGGGGAAAACTGGTGGCTCTGAAGCAGCTAGCATGTTTCAGTTCAGTGTTGGTTGGGGTTGGGGGAGGGGCAAAGGTGTAACCTGTTCTGTAACCCAGCCCAAATCAGGGCAACACCTTATTTGATGTTAAAATATGATGGCTTACTTTTCCATTGGGTTGTGGGGGCATGCAAGGGGGGCAGGGGGAAAACAGGTGGCTCTGAAGCAGCTAGCATGTTTCAGTTCAGTGTTGGTTGGGGTTGGGGGAGGGGCAAAGGTGTAACCTGTTCTGTAACCCAGCCCAAATCAGGGCAGCACCTTAGTTTATGTTAAAACATGATGGCTTACTTTTCCATTGGGTTGTGGAGGCGTGCGAGGGGGCCAGGGGGGAAACTGGTGGCACCGAAGCAGCTAGCGGGTTGGCTTCACTGTCGTCGTGCTTCCTTTTCAGTCCCCTAGTGTGAACTGCCTTCTCCCCTTTGCCACAAACCTCGGACTCTTGACGCTGCAGAACCTCGGACTCTTGACGCTGCAGAACCTCGGACTCTTGACGCTGCAGAGCCATCCCTTGTTCTAGGGTTGCATTGCCTTCAGGCATGGGTGTGAGGGGCAAGCGGGGTCCAGGTGCCGGCCACTTTGCGGGCTTTGTCTGACTCTTGGCTGGCAGGCCCTATAGACAATAATGGTACATGGTTGTATAAGCCTTTATGGGCTGGCTCCAGGCATGGTGCAAGGGGCAAGAGGGATACAATTGGGGGGCACTTTGTGGGCTCTGTGTGATGCGTGGCTGGCATTCCCTGTAGTCAAGAATGGTACATGGTTGTGAAAGCCTTAATGGGCTAGCTTCAGGCATGGCCGCATGGGTGCGAGGAGGAATCGATAGCCCGGTGGGGGGCACTCTGCGGGCTCTCTGTGATGCTTGACTGGCAAACCCTGTAAAGTAGGAGGAGAAGAAGAAGACGAACAACAACAACCAGAACAAGAACAAGAATGGACACATAGTTGTAGTAGTACTGCGCCCGTGTGTTTCCGAGGAAGGCCTGCCCGGTTTTTGCCCTGCCCTCCATGTGCGAAATTACGAAACGGGCTGAAAAGGGGTCCTGGGAAACGATTTTTCCAGACCGCGGTGCTGATGCTCCAAATGATATATCTGAATGAATGATTGCTACAGGACGATGGGAAGGCCGCGCGATTAAAAGATAACCAAGCTGTTGCTCGGCGATTCAAACGAGTTCATCAAGTAGGGTCCTCGAATGCCAACTCACCGAGACTTCAAATTGAGGGGGCTGTAGACTCCAGTCCGCGAGCTCCTGCGGTTCCGAGCGTTCACCCCTTCCTAATCTACGAATGGGAGATACAAGCTTGACTCCATTCATAATGATCCTGCTATCTCGCGTTCTAAGTAGTGTAGCATGCGGCTCATGATTTGCATCGCCCTGGAAAATTGAGGGTCGACAAGTCCTAAGCGCGTGTCGCAAACGGCACGGAAACCCGCTGTATCATAACAGTCAAGGTCAGGGCAGGGGGCGAACAGTTAAGAAACTTGATCTGTAGGCTGCGAGAAAGGGCGAGGAGCAGGTCCATGGCGAGGAGGATGGCTGGGAGATTTTGAAAGTAGAGGAGTAAGTAGCCACTCGTAGCGGAATAAGATACAAAACATTGGACAACTTTTGCGAAGGATCTTGGCCGCTGCGATGCTGGTAACTCTATTCATGCACACTCCAACTATGAGCCAAATGTTTGGGTGCGGAGGTGGCCGGAATCGCCAACGCCTGGGGAGTCGGAGTCACGGAGAGACGGAGACTCGGGTGGGACTTGCCAAGTCTTCAGCATCTTCAGCATCGCTGGGGGGTCCAGATGAGAGGGGACTAAAGCGACAAGTTCTATGCAGCGTCGCAAGCGACGCTAAAAATGGCGGAGAGTGTTCGCGACGGAGCGACAGGTGGCAACAGAAGCGAGTTAGTCACGAGACCGTTGGCTGATGTGTCAGGCTTCGTCTCGGTCAGACGGATGCGGATGCAGATGCGGATGGTCCAGGGGATGGTAGGTCGGTCAGACGGACAAATGGGTAACCCTGGGGGCTCCCGGGGGCTCCCGCCAAAAATTCCAGCCAGACATCTACCACTGCCCCCGCCCCCCCTCTTTTCCACTACTTGCAGGTCAGCATCTTTTCTGCCATGCACGAGTTTGCAGTGGAGGAGGATGACTTTGACACAGTTGCTGCTCCTTATGCCCCTGCTGGCGCTACCACTCCTGATACTGCTGCTGCCCACATGTCCCCCCCGACCTTAAAGCGGCTGTGTCGTATGATCATTTAGACCAGACTGGTAAACTGGTTTGGTTCTCATACCCGAGTGAAAAAAATATTAGCTACCTGCGATTCTCATCCCCTCATGACAGTCTATAATTGTTTTGATTTTACTGGAACTTGGTTACAATTTGGCTGGCTGGAGCCATGTATCGGGTCAACGGATGGTCAGCTAGCCCACCTCTGCTCCTGATTTGATTCAATTGTTGCATGGATTTACATTCAATTGGTAGATACAAGATGCTCAGTCAGCTCACCTCTGCTCCTGATTTGAATTTATTTGCTCTTCCCAGCCCAGATCTGACCAGTAATACACCTCCGCTCTTGATTATAATTTAATTGTTACACATGGCAGGCATACGGTACTGGAAAGTCACCCAGCCCACCTCAGCTCCTGATTTGAAATTCAATTTTTTTTACAGCAAGCGTGGGCTGACTACTGAACATATAAGAAGTAAATGTTACAATAACATGTACCGTAAGCAACGATTTGCCAACTGTATTTTTTAAACAACGATTTGCCAACTGGATTTCAGGTCTGAACTTGAGTCAGTTCAAGCTATGGATCCCTTTGCGAAGTCAATTGGTCGGCCCCCTATGGAAAACAGACCTGTGCGATACTTAGACGAAATCGTAAAATATTCAAATCTTCACATCTTCACATTTACCCAAGGACGCCGGTCAAATCAGCCGGTTAGTCTGACTGGCCTGAAATCTAAACGACTGGTGTCCGATTCCCGTCGGGGGAGGATTACCTCGGAGGGCACTTTTTCGCGTACGTTTCTCAGGGTTGCGGACTGTGGACGCGGTGTTTTCATGTGTCGTTTCTCTACTCTCCTGTGGACTCAATCTAGGGACCTGGAGCATGTCTACGATTTTCCTTGAAAAATCGCCTCTTCGTGCCTCTCGTAGCTCATTGCATCAGCCCATTGTGCTTGACAAGGAAATCTGCTATTTCGCACTAGTTCCTTCAGGTTGCGCAGTAGCAACTGTAGCCTCGGAAGTTGCTGCACCTGCCTCCATGGAACTTCGGGAAGTCAGTGAGCTAATAAGTTCATTAGCCTTACAGGCCACCAAGTTGAAATAAATGCCATACCATGCCATGCTATTGAAATTGAAATTGAAATTGAAATTGTTACATCCGTGTAGAACCGTTACTCACAGGACGTGAAGTTAAGGACACCATAGCTAGCTATAGTCACCGCAGGACCATCTCAGTAAAAAGAATTACCACCGATGCCTGACCGGCAGGCACAGTAGCCACATCATGCCAGTGCAGCTTAATATGGGGGTTTTTCACCCCGGTTGGGAAGCACCGACACAATGCAGCTAGTAAGACAAAACCTGAGAGGGGGGACGGTGTGTGTGCTAGTCCCCGGGTATCGACCCGGGGTGTGCTTCCATAAAGCGTCTGCACTGTAAAATACTCTGAAAGCTAGTGATGGTGTGGGAGTGGACTGTGTCCGCCAGTTTGAGGGCACATGATCTCTGAAGTCCAAGAGTGGTCATAGAAGTCAAAAAAGAGGTTGGAATAGTACCAGTTGTTCCAACGGTGATAACTTCATAGTGAACAAGGTATCCAGCTGATCTGAGGCCATTTACTAATTCAACATGCTGGGCGTGTTTAGTGATAAACTTGGTAGCATGGTTGGTATCAGAGCAGTATCCAAGCTCTAGAACCCAGAGTTCTTTATCAGACATACAGGTAGGGGAGTCTATGTCAGGTAGGACGGCAAGATCAGGTCTCATTCTCTTCCAGTCCGCTACAGTAATAGTGGAGGGGCGTAACCAGTCAGGGAGACGTTTGCCCAGGACCCCCCTGGGGGGGTCCTCTTCCTTGCCAGCGTCCATGATCATTCTGCGGGATCCCAGGGCTCCGGTGCAAATGGCCTTGTGGATGAGTCGCATTGCGGCGTCATGTCTCTTGATTTAGAGCCCCTTGAAAGTCCGGTGTGTGCAGCCCGCCAGGATGTGGCCCGCTCCGTCCTCACAGGTGTGGCAAATGGGGCATAGGGAGTTCGTGGGTGGGTGAGTGCTGGTAATATAAGGGAGTTTCCAGCGGAATGTAAGTTTACGGTTCCACAGTCTACCCCAGCGGGCTTTAAGGATGTGGAATTTAGTTTTATGTTGGATAAGGGTTGAGGTCCAAAATTTGTTACTTGCTTGAGGAAGTTGGTGGGGAGTGTTATCAGCCCAGGTGGTTGCATAAATCCCTTTAAGAGGGTGTTGGCCAAGGTGGCAGCTAGTGGGCAGGTTAGAGGTGATACCTTGTGTAAGGTTAGGTGCTAAGATTCGTGGGGGAATATCTCCCATGGGTGTGCGAGGAGGTTGAACTGTGGGCCAGTAGACATTGTGGTGGGGGATTTCCCCAGTGTTGTCAGTTAAATTGGTTGAGGCAGGGTGCTCAGCTGCCTTGCTTGCCAGAGTGTCTGCTCTGTCATTTCCAAGGATACCTGTGTGGGAACGGACTTTACAAAGAGTGGTGTGTGAGCCATGCAGGGTGCGTTGAATGAGGTGTTTTTGAATTGATTGCAGTAATTCAGTATGAATAGAACGGGTTGTTGTGGTAGGGTCATGAATCATTTTTTTAATAAGTTGAAGAGAGCAGAGGCTGTCTGTATGGAGGGTAAGAGATTTGTCATAGTCAATGTCGAGAAGGGCTTGGTGGATGGCTACCAGTTCTGCCCTGTTGTTAGTTTTGGTGGCCCCTATTCCCCCAGGGTTGATGGTGTAGCTTTGTCCTGCAGCCGGGACATATACTGCAGCACCTATTTTGCTAGGGTGCCCTGGTTTACCTTTTATTAGGCTACCATCTGTGTAGACCTGGAGGCCTGAGGAGGGGGTAGCTAGGTGAAGACAAGGGTGGGTAGTGGTAAGAAGAGAGGGCGGAGGGTGTTGGTGGAGTGGAGTTTGCCAGGGATTTTTGGCAAGAGATTTAAGTTTCCGGGGGTAGGTAATGACAATGTCAGAGAAGGTAAGAGTGGGAGGTGGTGTGATAGTAGAGGGCTCCCAGGATGGGGAGAGGCTTTGCATGTAGTATGTCCATTGGTCAATAAAATCTGGGAGTTTAGGAAAGTAGGTATCTTGGCTGTGGGGGTTGCATATAAGGATGAGGTTTAGTTTTTGGGTGGAGGGTGCACTATGAATGAAACAGCATTTTACGAAGTTGCTAATTCTCGGACAGGTTTCGTAAAGTGAAAATCTACGAACCCCCCTCGTAAAAGTCACGAGGACCCTTAGTAAAGTTTTGTCTATCATCTTAAGCATTTTACGAAGCCCAAATAGCAAATTACGAGTGGGGGTTCGTAGATCGAGAATCCCCATAGCCTGTTACGAAGCCTATGATCAATTTACGAACTGGATTCATCCCCAAAGCATTTTACGAAGCCTATGTAGCAAATTACGAACTGGATTCATCCCAAATTGGTACGAATTCTCCCGAAATCACGGAGAATTCGGAACTTAGCTTAGTAAACCATAGTACCCTGTACCCAAAACCCATTAATTCCAAGTCAAGACTCACTGACTCACTGACTCACTAACTGATTGACTCACTGACTTACTAAATCAATGACTCACTGACTCACTTGCTCACTAGCTCACTAGCTCCCTAAATGATTGACTCTCTGTCTCACTGGCTCACTGACTGATTGACTCACTGACTCATTGACTCACTGACTCTCTAACTCACTGACTCACTGACCCACTAACTCTCTGACTCAATGACTCACTGACTCACTGGCTCACTGAATCACTGACTCACTGACTGATTGACTCACTGACTCTCTAACTCACTAACTCACTGACTGATTGACTAACTGACTCTCTAACTCACTGACTCTCTAACTCACTGACTCACTGACTGATTGACTCACCGACTCACTGACTCACTGGCTCACTGACTCACTAAATGACATATCGACTCACTGACTCACTGACTCACTGATTAGTTAGTCATGACTCACTGACTCACTGACTCACTAACTCACAGACTCACAGACTCATAGGCTCACTGAATCACTGACTGATTGAGTCACTCACTCACTGACTGATTAAGGGCGCCTGGTGGCGCGTCCCGAATGAAATGAATTGAATCCTCAATTCAGTTTATTTTAATTAATTTTATTTTAATTGTATTGAATGTTGTTTTATTTTAATTCGATTGTATTCATTTCATTTTAATTTAATTCACGTGATTTGGATGCATGCAATTGCTTTATTTTTGTCATTTCGAATAGGATTAAATTAAATTAAATTTGATGTAATTGAATTTCATTGAATCGATGGATGTTGCAGCTTTGTTGGCTAAAAAGTGACGAAAATGAGAGTTTTTGAAGGGTTGTTGGATTTTTAGCAGTGCTGAACGTCTTGTAGGTTGAACCATCTGTCTTGTACACTGCACCATTTGTCGTGTATGTTGAACCATTTGTCTTGTACGTTGCACCATATGTCTCGTATGCTGCACCAATGTGTCTTGTATGCTGCACCATGTGTCTTGTATGCTGCACCATTTGGCTTGTATGCAGCATGATTTGCCTTGCTGCACCATGTGTCTTGTATGCTGCGTCATGTGTCGTATATGATGCACCATCTATCTTGTATGCTACACCATGTGTCTTGTACGCTGCACCATTTGTATTGTACGTTGCACCGTATGTCTTGTATGCTGCACCATCTGTCTTGTATGCTGCACCATGTGTCATGTATGCTGCACCATCTGTCTTGTACGCTGCACCATGTGTCTTGTACGCTGCACCATTTGTCTTGTACATTGCACCATATGTCTTGTATGCTGCACAATCTGTTTTGTATGTTGCACCATGTGTCTTATATGCTGCACCATCTATCTGTCTCATCATCGTAATTGCTACCACGTGAACGCTTTCTTGCTTGCTGATTCGTTGATTATTCAAGTGGCTTGTGCTTGGTCAAGCAACTAATAACCTTCTAACTCCACCTCCTTCCTTTCATGCTGCTGCAGCTCCGGCAGGCAGTGACTTCCACATATTGCAGCATGGTGGACAAGGAGCAAGTCATCAGCATGCTGGGATGAGTAGAGGGACAAGATCAAGATAGAAGCCTGATGATGACACTGCACCTGATGCTATCACTCATCATATAATAGTAGCTATAGCTAGACTAGCCAGTGGGGGTGGCCGGGGGGGGGGGGGGGGGGGGGGACATATACTATATATATACTAGTCAGAGCTCATCAGGGTACCCTGGTACTTATTATTTTAGTAGTCAGAGCAGAGGGTACTCATACTTCTGATGAGTACCATTTTCTAGGCCCAATTCATTGGTACAATTTCTCCCACAAATGAGGAGAATTTGTAAATGGCCAAATTATAATAGCTATTGTTCAATATTACTTTTTTGAATTCGAATTTTTCAGTCTTAAAAATGTCTGTGAATAAAACATTGCAATCCATCTATACATCTCGTATGATCCAAAGTCTCCAGTGCAAGCACTGCCTGGAAAAAAAACCGGGACCCAATCCCTGAAACACCCGGAACCTAACCTAGCCCGGAGCCCAGGTCCCGAATTTACATAATAAGAAAAGTGTCGGTCCAGTATTAAATACTACAATCCGGGACCAAATTCCCGGTATTCAAGGAGGGTTATTCCACGAAGGGTGCCCGGTATTTTACGAACCAGCACCATTTAGTTTACGAACTATCAAATCCTAGTTCGTAATAAAAGGGTGCCAGAATTTTACGAACCAGCTCAATTCAGTTTACGAACCATCAAATCCTAGTTCGTAAACCTAAAATTACGAGGGGGTGTCCGCTTTTTACGAAGTAGAGCCCATCATTTTACGAGGGGGGTTCGTAGAATTTTCCAAGCCAAATTATAGTTCGTAAAATGCTGTTTTATTCATAGTGGTGGAGTGTGAGATTTGCTGCCAAGCCAAATTTCAGAGATAGTATAAAATTCAGACTGTGGTCTAGAGTCAATATAGTGAATCCAGGAGTGGTGGAGGAGAGTTTTGTAAGGGGCAGCAAGGTCATCAGGGAGGAGCATCAGGGTGCAGGTAGGGCTGAGAGTATTTTCAGCATGGTCAGCACTGGCTAGGGCCCACCTTAGAGCTTGGTGTGCTTGTGTCGTGGAGTTAGGAATGTCCACCAGTGAGCCCCCAGTCCAGATGGTAAGAAAGGGGTCTTGGTTGGAGCCAAAGAGCTGATCAGCAGGGCTGGTAGAAGAGAAGCTGGTGAGGCTTTGGTCGTAGCTAAGGGGGTTAGAAGTACGATGGTGAGTAATGCCCAGAGCAGCTGCTGCTTGGTAGAGGAAAGGAGAAAGAGTGTTGGTGGCAGCAGGGGCAGCTCTGTATCTGGTGAAGAGGGCAGCTAGGTCAGTATGGTATGTTCCTCCTTGGGTCAGTTGGTTCCATTTGGTAGGGTGGTGATTTTTAAAGTGGCCATAGTTTTGTTTAAGAGAGGTGAGTCTGTCGTTGGGAATGTGCCCAAGACAGTGACCAGTGGGGTTATAAAGATATGAAGCGTTGGTGTGTGTGTGTGTGGATTGGTCATCCAGAGTAGTGAGGAGGCCTGTTTGTATAATGTAGGCTGAGGGTGGTTGAATGTCCCAGTCTGGGTGCCTGTCGTGTGTGTCAATTTTCAAAAGTTTGTGAACAAGGTTATGGTTGTCAGCATTAAATCCTGGAGAGGTGGCCCATTGGCCTTGTTGTTGAAGGTTAGTGAGGTGGATGTCCTTCCTGGGGTTGAGGTGTGTGGTTATTGGGGGAGTAGTTTTATAAGTGTGGGTTAATTGGTCATATGCTGGTTGTCCCACTAGTTCAACAAGATGAGCCGCATGGTGAGATTGGGGTTTCCAATGTATGGTGGAGGTAGTGGAGGTAAGAGGTGTGCTGTGGTGGATGCTGTATCCCATGTGTGTGTAGGAGTTGATATGTTCGTTGTGCATAATGGTTGGGGCCCATTGTACGTGGACAACGGTGGTGGTGGCAAGTTTGTCGTCGTTGTAGGAGCGCTTGCCCCGCCAGCTCGTAATGTGCAGGGCTCTGTACTGGGATCCGTAGGTAAGGTGAAGCAGGCGCGCCGGTGGTGCAGGTGCGCTGCTGTCGGGAAATGTCATGGCCTCGCGGATCCTGTCAGGGTGTGAGGTGGGAGTTATTTTATATGCGCGGTAAAATTTGGAAGTGGAGGAGTGTCGAATCCAGGATCTGCACTAGTGGCGTGCTGACCAGGTGGCATCGCTGCTGGGGCAGCCCCATGCTTGGTGCGCGTGACTGCCTGCGATCTGCGTGGGCCACGCCCACCATTGGTTTCCTTCTAGGTCCCCAGTGGGATCAGCCTCGTAGTCTGCATCAGTAACGGTGGCGTGAGGTTGGTAGCGCTGGGTGAGTGGAGTGGAGGGTTCGATAGGAGCAGGAGATTTAACGTTGTCGGTTGTGTTCTGCGCAATTGCGTAACCAGGCGCAAGTTGTCGGTGTGAGAGGGGAAGTGGGTCAGAGTGTATTGGAGGGGCGACGGTTTGGAGGGAGGAGAGGTGAGCGGTGAGGCGGTTCAGGGATCGTTTGTGGTGTTCAGGGTAATTCAAAGCGCGCGCTTTTGCGCTTTTGAGCGCTGACTTTTGACCCCCTCTGCGCTTTAAGCGCAGGTTTTTGCAACCCCTTGTGGGCGCTGCAGGCAATTTTTGCGCTTTTTGCACCACAAAGCGCAGATTTTTTGTTTTCAAGTGCGCTAAAGCGCTGGCCAATTTGGCCATTTGAAGTACCCTGGTGGTGTTTAGTGATTTTGTGTAAGGTGATAAGGGAGAGATCTGTAGTGCTGATAAGGTGAGTTCCCATGGGGATGACCAGGTCATGGTATGAGTTGATGTCCAGGTCATGAAATGGAGTCATGAGTGAGACAGGGATTGCCTGTGGAGGGAGAGGGAGAGAGTGTATGTTAAGTTTGTCGAGAAGTTCTGTGTCATTCCAAGAAATTATAATGTCAGATTTGTTAATAATTTCCAGCTGGCGGGCTAGAGACATGTATTTAAGTTGCTTGCGGGAGAGAGAGAGAGGATCTAGAGTGGTCATGGTGGAGGTTGATTTGTTAAGAAGAGCCCTGGTGAGGATTCCCAGGTGACCTTGGTCGTTCATGGACTGGGTGAGGGCTGTTGCAGTAATCTGGGCATATTCAGTAAGTAGAGAGGGCACCCTAGTCCTGCCTCTGTTTTGGGGAGGTGGAGTGCTCTTGTCGGAAAAGATCTAGGAAGGGAGCAGCAGAGTTTAACTGTTTTCAATACTGCTCTGTCAATGACATGAGTGTCGGTTAGTGAGAAGGGAGCTACTATCATGGGGTATTTAATAGCTGCTCTGACACATTGTGAAATTATTCGTAAGCATTGGGTGGGGGCTGCCCTGTTTTTAGCTTTGGTGAGGATACTCAAGCCTTTGTTGTGAATGGTTTCAATAGTAGAGTGGAGTTGAGTTTTCCAATTTAGGGTAAGTGAGATGTGAACCCCCAAGTATTTGTAGGCTTGGTCTGGCGGCTGGTAGGTAGCATAGGAATTTCCTAAGGGATTTTTTTCTAGCCTTTGTTTGAGAGTGTTGTTGTGAGGAGGTTGTGAGGGGTGTGATTTGTGGAGTATGCCACTGACCACACATTTAGTGGCGTTAAGAGGAATGCCCGACCAGATGCTAAACGTTTGGACTTTACCACATTGGATACGAAGGTCCTCTGAGCTGCCGGTTAGGACGGCAGTGTCGTCAGCATACCCCAAGCTGCTAGTGTGATTTTCATCTGCTGTTTTGGGGGGTAGGGATGCTGCTCTGTATCCTCGTCCCCCAGAACGGAGCCATCTGTGTAGGGGCTCTAGAAAGATAATGAAGAGTAAGGGGGAGAGAGTGTCTCCCTGGATGGTGCCCCTGGTGATGGGGATGGGGGAGCCAGATGTATTGTTAAGGAGTATATGTGTAGTAGAGTTTGTGTAAATTCCTTTAATAGTGTCTATAGTGTCGTGGGTGTAACCCAGGCTGTGCATGATGCAGAGAAGTTTTTGGTGGTCAATCATGTTGAAAGCAGAGCGAAAGTCAAAGTAGGCAGCATAGAGGTCCTGGTGGAAGAGGGCAGCATCCTCAATGTTGTGGAGTAGGGTCAAGAGTTGTCTATAGGTACTTTTGTCTTTTCTGAAACCTTCTTGGCAGGCACTAAGAATGTGGTTGGTTTCAGAGTAGGTAGTAATAGTGTTAGTAACAAGGGAGGTCCAGAGTTTGGCTACAGCATTGTTAAGGCCTATTGGCCTGTAGTTTTGAGGCAAGCAAGGGTCTGATTTTTTGTAGAGCATGACTGTGTGTGAGGTTTTCCAGCAGTCTGGTGTTTCTCCCAGGATCCATACTAGCTGCATGAGTTTGTGTATGATGAGGTGCATTTCCTGTGGGATGCACATAAGTAGTTCATTAGGTATGCCGTCTGGGCCTGTGGCTTTGTTGGTGGAGAGTTTCCTGATACAGTCATCATAGGTGGTTGAGGAGGAGAGATAGGTGTAGGGGGAGGCAGTGTTTTGTATGGAGTTGGCTGGGGTTTCAAGGTGGTATTTATCTGTGTGTTTTTCCCATGGAGGGGGGGTGGCGTGTCGTGTATAGTACTATAGTCATCTGAGATGGGTGGAGTGGGAGGTGACATAAGTTTACCCATGTGTTTAGTCATAACTTCCAGGAGACCCTGGGTGCTGGTGCTAAGTGTGTTTGAGGATGCGTCCAGTAGAGCAGTGGGTTTGTGTGTGTAATTTTCAGGAAAGAAAATGTACCTGTGAGTTTGTCGTGCATGTGTGCTGAGGCGGCGTCGGAATTTCTTGATGGAGGCGGTTGCTCTCTCCTCTTTGAGTGCAGCCTGCATGTGACGTAGTTCTGTAATACTTTGTTTAATATCAGCAGTTAGAGAGAGGCAGTAGTCAGGGAGGAGTAAGTTTTGTAGGTGCTGTTGTATTTTAATTTTAGTGGTAGGTGAGTATGTGCCTGCCGTGTGAGGTGTGCTTCTAAGTTCCATGTATTGTTGTTGGTCAAGGTGATTGGAGGCTGTTCGAAGTGCTTTAGTGTGTTTAATATGGTAGTTAAGACGTCTGTAGGTTTTAGCAGTTTGTCTGGGCAAAAAGGTGCCTGGTGTGCTAGGCTTGGTGGGGCAGGTGTCAGTCATGATGGAGAGAGCTTGGTGAAGAGTGATCATGAGATGATCTGCCATGCTGTTAAGGTCTTCTGGCATGGTGGCTGTGAGTTCTTGTCTAATAGATTGAATGTGTGCAGATGTTTTATCTTCTCCCAGTAAAGTTTGTGCTATAGACCAGGCTTTATCTATGTTAGTGTGGCTGTGCTGAAATTGATGGAGAAATTGATTCGAGATAGCCTCTTTAGCTTTGGCCATGTCTTGTTGCTTGAGAGGAAGCTGCAGTTGGGGTGTTGGATTGTGAGGTGGTGTGTCAAGGTTGGGAGGGGGAAAGAGAGAGGAGGTAATTTGTTGTTCCAGGGTCAAGTGGTCAAGTGTGTCTCCCATTTGGTGTGCGGTTTCTGTCACCGTGGTTGCAGTTGGGGGGTTGATGAGAATGATGTCATCTATCCTGCTGCTGTAGGAAGTGTTGTCTGAATAAGTATGGGGACGTGGTGATGGTTGAATGTGAATTGGATATTTATTAAGATGCTGATAGTGAGGCTGGTCCTCCAGGTGCTTGACTGTGTTGCTTCTATCAGTAAGGTAGTAAGCTGCATTCCAGTCTCCCCCTGCAATATAATGGTGAGAGGGGTTCTGGGATATAGTGGTGTAGTGGATGTGTTCATAAATTCGGGCTCTTTTGGCAGGGTCATTGCAGGGCATGTAGACGCCTAAAATGTGGGTGATGTTGTTAATAGTTTGATGAGTGAGATGACCAGCTATGTCAGTTGGGACTTCACGTTTAATTGGGTGTGTAGTCAGAGTCTTTTTTATAAGTGTGATAACTCCAGCTGAGCGGGTAACAATGTTGTCTGCATTGATATGCCATGCTATATTGATTCTTGGCCCCCCCAACATTAAATTGTACGGATAAGTAAGCAACTGCTTGTGCATCTATCACCAAGGAGGCTGCCACTGCTGCTAAACGAACATTACACCACCCCCGGGGCCGACCTCCAGGGGACCCGCCAGGGCACCCTACTATTTTGCCATGCTTTTCTGAAACCCACTTTTAGGGGGGGGGGGGGGGGGGGGGGGGGGGGGCACATTTGCCAAAACTTCATATTGTCAATACTTCAGGCGCGTACAGTATTGCACGTTCGCTACCAGGCAACAAAACATTCACACATTGGTGACGATTGATGTCCCCCCCCCCCCTCCCCCTTCCCCCCAGTTTTAAGTTTGGGCACATTAGTGATTTTTTTTCTTGTCGTCCTCGAGGCCTTGCTAATAATTTGGTTTATCGAGGTACGTTTGGTCCCTATCTGACTACCCCTGGAATTTTACGTACACACATAAGTAATGATTAAAGACAACCCAGTTTTGAGGGTGGGCACATTAGGGGCCAAAGGGCCTTAACCCCCAAGCCCCACCAAACAATGTAACATTAATAATCCTGATTGACCTTTTTCCAAACATGCCCAATGTTCACTAGACCAACACCAATGGATAGGGCTTCACAATTTCATAAACATGCACCTACTTAGACTCCATGATAGATAGTGGTGGCTGATCCCCGTTCGAAACGGGATGGTTCTATCGTAGAGCGATCCCGAATCAGACGGAAGTAGGTGCGGGGTCCTTTCTTACTGGTTCGAACCCCATCGTGGTCGCCTGGGCCCACCCGGAGGGTCGCCGACCGGCATTGTAATTGGACTCTGGGTGTGATGTGTATCGCATACTTACGAGCCGGTTCCCTTAGTACCACGTCCTAAGAAGTGCCATTGTGACATCTTGGAAGTTGAGATTTATTTAGTGATGGCTGAGATAATGGCTGTAAACTGGGTTCCGGGGGCAGGGTGTGTGTCTGCCGAGGGTTATCTTCAGACTTTTATATGATGGGGTCTTGCACCCCCCCCCCCCCCCCCCCCCCCAACACACACACTTTTGTACTGTTTTTATCGTTCAGTAGAAGAGGAGAAAATGAAAAAGTGTTTTTTCGCGTCTACATTTGCCGAAGACGGCGAGCAGCTAAATTGCTGGCTGAAGCTATGTAACCAAGTTCACGTTCAAGTAGTCCATATTGCAGCAGTCTAGAAGACTGGGGAGAAGTAGAAGCTAATTGTTACATGCTACATTACATTACTTGCTACATTAAATTACTTGTTACATTACATGTTACATTAACTATTCTATTACATTAATTGTTACCTTACATTACGTGTTACATTACATGTTACATTACATTACATGTTACATTTACTATTCCAAATTGTATATTACATTACATTACATTACATTACATGTTAAAGTCTACTTGACACCGCGAGGGTGTATGAGACTCTGTGCTTTAAACAAAAAGAAAAAGCACCCACAAAGCAAAAAACCCCATTACATCAGGGGTGTGTCGAGGACAAACAAACCAAACTCCCAACCACCGTTTTGGTGGCGTAGGTATTAAACCCCTTAGAGCAGGACCCAGATCTCAACCACTTACAGTGGCGGAGGTAAGAAGCTAACAAATGAGAAGTCTCAAGAAGAAAAAAAAGGGATAATAAATTACGGTGCCACTAAGCAGTCCAGGGCTTCCTGTCTTGCTCTTCTACAAGTAGAAAGATAGTCGGCTAGGTTGCTCCAAAAAGACTTAGTGCCATTTCCATTCATAAAGGTTCTGAATGTGGAATCGCACAATTCCACATTCCATACGGTTAAGTCGGTATCCTCATGGACATGCCTATAAATATCTGTAAACAGATTCTGGTAGCGGAGGCGAATATCATTATAAAAAAGGGCACTCAAACATATGCATTTCATCCTCAGTTTTTTGGAACCCACACATTTGACAGTGTCTCATTGAGCGAGGGATGTGTGCTCTATCCACCACCCTCATTCTTTCTGTGTTCAGCCAATGGGAACCCATTCTAAACTGTGCTATAGAACGAATCTGATCCTGCTTATGTAAGGCGGATGTAAAAGGAATCAAAGCCATTCTCATCATTGCTGTTGGCTGCGAAACCATTTTTGGTATCGGAGGCGTTTAAAGCCAACCCTTCTCTCATCAGGGATGTCTCTAACTGCATTGGTGTCACTTGGGTACTTAAACCTCCATGACTCAAAAACTTCAGACATAATACCTTCGACATCGACAGCCTCCAAAATGTTGATGTTTTTACTGGATCCTAGCTTGTGGAGAGCACAACGCAAGTCATGAACCCAGCCAGTGTTGGAGTCAAAAGATTCCTCAAGAGCCATTCTAATGAGATCCTCAGGTTCTTTATGTATGGTCTTGTTCCAGAAGCGCAAAGCTTGTTTAAGCCAAGCAAAACACAACGGGGTTCTACCCAGCTCTTCCATGATAATATTAGATGTAGTAGATTGGCAAACACCCAACATTTGTTTAAGTATACCTCTATGCCATTTCTCACAAGCATGGTCATTTGAGATAAGTGTGTTGTTCAGAATAGAAGGAGCCCACACCTCACAGCCAAAATTCAGGATAGGTTGTACAAGAGAATCAAACAGGTGGGTGAGAATATCAATATTGTATATCTCCATAGTATGGCATCGCCTACGAAGCATGTGGTGTGCTTTTGGGCCTTAGTGAGCATCCTAGAAAAAAGCAGCTTTTGCACGATTGCTTGAGTCACCATCCACAAAGAGGGATCCCAAGTAGATAAAAGATAACTTTGTAGAAAGTTGTGCTCCATCATAGACAAATTTGTAATCAGGATCCATGCGGGCCTCATCACAGAATTGTTTGTTGAAAACGACAATCTCAGTTTTCTTTATATTCACAGCCATCTTAGTAGCCTCGCAGAAATCTCTCAGGCAGTCAAGCATCGCTTGCATATCTGCCGGGGATTCTGCCATTATAGCTAGGTCATCAGCATAAAGTAACAGTTGCAGAATCTTTCCCCTAAGCTCAGCCCCTACATTTGGGAGCTTGGATTGGAGGAACGATTCAATTCTATCAATGAACAGACCGAATAGGAGTGGGGATAGGGGGTCTCCTTGTTTAACTCCTACAAGGGATGGAAAGGAGGATCCAATGTCCCCATGTAGGCGAACTTGGAAAACAACATGATTATACATGGACTTCAGAATACTGAGATAGGGGTCCTTGACTCCTAGCCTTGCTAAGCAATCCATAGCAAGTCTCTGTTGACCCAATCATAAGCCTTCTTGAAATCAACAAAAGCCACAAAGAGTGGTTTTTTCTTTTCTCTATATATTTATCTACAATATGGTTAAGAATGAATGATGCATCTGCAGTACCCCTACCACTTCTAAATCCATATTGGCCAGCGGCTCTGAGGTTGAATTCTTCTGACCAATCATCTAGTCTACGTAGCATGCAAAGGGAGAAGATCTTTCCTATGGAGTTGCTCACCGCAAGACCTCGATAGTTGTCCTTGTCATACACACTGCCTTTGGATTTGGGTACGGGTACCAAGGCAGCTGCAGCCCATTGGCTGGGGTAAGAAGTCTTCCAGATGAGATTAAACAGGTTAGTCATAGCTTGTAGAAATCGGGAGTTGGCCTCATGGCGTATATGAGAATGCCCCTATACAAAAAATACGAATTAATTGCATTTGTACAGATAGTTGGTATGCGAATGATGGGGGAAAAAATGAATAGTCAAGCAACATTACATGTTACATTGACTATTTTATTACATTCATTGTTACATTACATTATATGTTACATTGAATCTCTCAGTAAGGAGGAGCCCACAATTGGCCTGACTAAGAAGGGTAGCTACTTGGGCAGTACAGGGGTCCTGCCCCCTAGCAGTACACACACACCTAGTTTTGCGCCAACACCTAGTCGTGCTCTAACAGCCCAAATAAGATACACTGAACATTGTTTTTAGTTGTTAAAGGTATTTCACCCCAGGATGTGGGTCTCCCGACGCAAACCAGCAACACCGAGGATTCAGTTCGAATGTGGTTGCCACTCCTACAAAAGAGTGGGCGGCTGGGCGCAATTAGGGGCGGTGGGAAATACCAACCCTCAACCAAACGAATATTCACCACTACCCCTATTGACCACAGCAGACAAGCTCCCTTCCACGGATATACCTATTTCGGGCCGGTTTGTCTTGGCCCTCCACAGGAGAGGGGGAGGATGGGGCAGAATTTAAAAATTGTAAACAATTCAAAAATGCAAGAAACTGAAGAGGCTCTAGCGCATGCGGGCTGATTTTACAGCCATTCTGTATATTTTAATCATCATCATTTATGCCCCAATCAAGGGGGTGGAGGAGACTTCTTTCTTTAAGGCCTGGGCGGTTTGTCTGGGCTGCCCACAGGAATGTGTGTGTGGGGGGGGATGGGGCAGGATTTTAAAATGGCAACAAATTTCAAAATGCAAGAACATAGAGAGGCTCAAGCGCATGTAGGCTGATTGTATAGCCATTCAGTATAAGTTAATAATAATTATTAATGCCCCAATCAAGGGGGTGGAGGAGACCTCTTTCTATAAGGCCTGGGCGGTTTTTCTGGGCTGCCCACTGGAGGGGGGGGGGATGGGGCAGATGGCTTGGTGGGGGAGGGGAGTTTCGTTGAAGGCAGTCGAGGGGGTGAAGCGGGTTTCGCGGGGAAGGTGGGTGTCTTGGGAATCACTCTCGGGACTGCCTTGGTTGAGGTGGCTGTGGTGGTTGAGGCAGTTGAGATGTCGGTTGCAAATGGTGCGCAGTCTGGGTCCACGGCGTCAATCATCCCATCTGCATTGGTTGGGGTTGTTGGTTGAGGCGGTTGGGGTGGTTGAGGCGGTTGGGATGTTGGTTGCAAATGGTGCGCAGTCTGGGTCCACGGCGTCAATCATCCCATTGGTTGAGGTGGTTGGTTGAAATGGTTGAGGCGGTTGGGATGTTCGTTGTAAATAGTGCGCAGTCTGGGTGCACGGCATCAATCATCCCATCTGCATTGGTTGAGGTGGTTGAAGCAGTTGAGGTGGTTGAGATGTTGGCTGCAATAGGTCCACAGCGTCAATCATCCCATCTGCATTGGTTGAGGTGGTTGAAGCAGTTGAGGTGGTTGAGATGTTGGCTGCAATTGGTCCACGGCGTCAATCATCCCACCTGCATTGGTTGAGGTGGTTGAGGCAGTTAAGATGTCCATTGCAAATGGTCCGCGGTGACAATCATCCCACCTGCATTGAGCAGTAAGGTGTGGGGAGGTGAGGAGGTAGTTGAGGCGGCACCAATCATCCTATCTGCGTTGAGCAGTAAGGTGTGGGTATGGGAGGGGAGGAGGTGGTTGAGGTGGTGGAGGCGGCATCAATCATCCCATTAGCATTGAGCGGCAAGGTGTGGGTAGGGGAGGAGGTGGGTGAGGTGGGTGAGGTGTTTGAGGTGTTTGAGGCGGCGTCAATCATCCCATTAGCCTTGAGCGGGAGGTGTGGGTAGGGGAGGAGGTGGTTGAGGTGGTTGAGGTAGTTGAGGTGGTTGAGGCGGCATCAATCATCCCATTAGCATTGAGCGGCAAGGTGTGGGTAGGGGAGGAGGTGGTTGAGGTGGTTGAGGTGGTTGAGGTGGTTGAGGCGGCATCAATCATCCTATCTACATTGGGTGGTAAGGTGAGGTGAGGTGAGATGAGGAGGGGAGGGAAGGTGGTGTGGAGGTGAGGTGTGATGCGTTGTGGTTTGGGGAAAGCCTAATACCATCTCACCATCTGCATTGGGCTGTGTGAAGCAAGAGGGGCGTGGGCATTAAGCTACATTGAGCTGTGTTGTGTTATGTTGTGTTGTGAGCATGGTGGTGCGTTGTGGTTTGGGGAACCCCCATTACCATCTCAACATCTGCATTGGGCTGAAAGTTTTTTTTCCCCACTCAAGGCAGTACTCAAGGCGGCACACAAGGCTGCACATAAAAATGCAAGGCAGTACATACTCACCACAATCGTTGCCCAGGCCATCATGACAGGAGGTCTTCGCCGCCTGTGTCTCCCTGCCTCCACCCACCTGTCGAGGTGGCTAAGACTTTCGAATTTAAACAACTGTGGTAAGTGCCCCCCCCCCCCCCCCCCCCCCCCCCCACCACGCACCACACCACCCACACCACCACACACACACACACACACATGCACCCAGGGCAGTACATCCTTACCACAATCGTTGTCCAGGCCATCATGACAGGAGGTCTCCACCGCCTCTGTCCTCCTGCACATACTGATTGTAGTGCCCTGGTATGAGCTGCCGTACTGCCGTACGACAAGTTGGTTGGAGCTGTTGGTCCACATCTCCCCATCGTATAGCGATACCAGTCTGAATTCAAATATTCATAAGTTCAGAAGTAGGAATTCAAACATTCAAAACATCTTCCCGTCGTATAGCCACACCAGTCTGAGTGGTGGGGTAGAGTGGTTGGGTGGAGTGGTGGGGTGGAGTGGTGGGGCGAAGTGGTGGGGTGGAGTGGTGGGGAGTGCTGGTGGGGCGTAGTGGTGGGGTGTAGTGGTGGGGTGGTGGGGTGGAATGGAGTGGTGGGGTGGAGTAGAGGGGTGAAGTTGTGGGTAGAGTGGTGGGGTGGAGTGGTGGGGTGGTGGGGTGCAGTGGAGCAGTGGGGTGTAGTGGTTGGGTGGAGGGGTGGAGTGGTGGGGTGGAGTGGTTGGGTGGAGTGGTGGGGTGAAGTGGTGGGGGTGAGTGGAGTTGGTGCTGACAATGTATCAATCCCTAGTGTGGATCTGGACTAGCTGGTTAGAGCTGCTGGTCCACATCTCCAGGTCATATAGAGATACCAATCTGAATTCAAATATTTCAAAGTTCAGAAGTAGCAATTCAAATATTGAAAACATCTCCCCGTTGTATAGCGATACCAGTCTGAATTCAAACATTCAAAATTCAGCATTCTCCTTCCCAAACCCTTATAATAGTATTAGGAACGAAGATCTCCACCGGTGTCTAAAGGCACAGCTTGCAGGAATTCATGTCTCATCCTTCAGAAGTAGCGGGAAAATGAGCTTGTAGTTAGGAGTTGTCAAAAATGTGATAATCGTGCGCAGTTGCATGATCTCTACCTCCAGGTGTGATAATCGTGTGCAAGAGGCTCAAGTTGCATGATCTCTACCTCCAGGTGTGATAATCGTGTGCATGAGGCTCAAGTTGCATGATCTCTACCTCCAGGTGTGATAATCGTGTGCAAGAGGCTCAAGTTGCATGATCTCTACCTCCAGGTGTGATAATCGTGTGCAAGAGGCTCAAGTTGCATGATCTCTACCTCCAGGTGTGCATAATTTCTTAAACGCCCTGATTAGGGTCAAGAGTGTGGGACAGAGCCGTAAACATCCCAAAATGCTTGGAAACGCTATAACCTGTAATATCCCCTGGGTTGGGTTGGTTTGGGTTGGCTGGGGTGGGTTTGGGTGGGGTGTGTGGGGGTGTGGGGTGGGGTGGGGTGGGTGGGGTGGGTTTGGGTGGGGTGGGTGGGGTGTGGGTGGGGTGGGGTGGGGTGGGGTGGGGTGGGGGTGGTGGGGTGGGGTGGGTGGAATCCATCCTTGTACAAGCTGTGCAGCTTGGTGTCAGGGCTCTTCTGCACCTGGCTGGAGGCCAAGCTTGGAAATGCTATTACCTGTAATATCCCCTCCACTTGACATCAAACTGTTTTCATAGACAAGTGTACACGATATAGGAATTGTATGATATCGGATGATAATTTAAAACGATTGTCTTACTTTAGACATCCCTACGTATATGTTAGTGGCCCACACACCTACCTCAACCACCACCACCCATCTGTCCCATACTTCCATGTATGTGAAGCTGGCAAACACTTGCTGCAGTGCTTCTGAGTAGTAGATGTGACCGTGCTCCTCCCCCCCCCCCCCCCCCCCCCACACACACACACACCCATACACACCACCACCCTATCTCTTCCCATACTTAAATGTCTGTGAAGCTGGCAACCGCTTGCTGCAGTGCTTCTTAGTAGAAGATGTGACCGTGCTCCTCCTCCTCTCCCCCCCCCCCCCCACACACACAACACCATACACACCACCACCCCTCTTTCCCATACTTCAATGTATGTGAAGCTGGCAACCGCATTGCTGCATGCTTCTGAGTAGGAGATGTGACCGTGGCACCTCCCCCCCCCCCCCCCCCCCCCCCCCACACACACACACACACCCATACACACACCACCCGCTTTCCCATACTTCAATGTATGTGAAGCTGGCAAACCGCTTGCTGCAGTGCTTCTTAGTAGAAGATGTGACCGTGCTCCTCCTCCCCCCCCCCCCCCACACACACACACCCCACACACACCATACACACCACACCACCTCTTTCCCATACTTAAATGTACGTGAGAGCTGGCAAACACTTGCTGCAGTGCTTCTGAGTAGTAGATGTTAGTGGCCCATGTGACTGTGCTCCTCTTCCTTACCCTCCCCCAAACCCCCAACCCCTCGCTCGCCTCACTACCACCCGCACCCACTCCTCCCTCTCGCTCAGTCCTAACCCACCCACCCCTCTACACGTCCGCCTCACCCCCTCCTTCCCGCCCCTCTTCCTGGCCTGTGCCCACATCGCCCCAACACTTACATGCATGTGAAGCTGGCAAACGTTGCTGCGGTGCTTCTGAGTAGTAGATGGGGCTGCGATCCTCTTCCACCCACCCCCACCCCCATTCCACACACCACACACCCTCCTTCCCATACTTCCACCTCCCCCACCCCCCTGCACCACACACCCCTCTGTCCATACTTACATGCATGTGAAGCTGGCAAACGTTTGCTGCGGTGCGTCTGAGTAGTAGATGTGACCGTGCTCCCCCCCTCCCCCCTCCCCCCCCCCCCCCCCCGACCACACAGTAGATGTTGGTGACCATGTGATCTTGCTCCTTTTACCTCCCCCTCTTTCCCCCCCCTCCAACTCTCTCTCTCTCTCCCCCCCCTACCCCCCCCCCCCCCTCCCATACTACCCAACCCCCCTCCCTCTGCACCATACAACCACCACCACCCTCCATACCATACCCCCCCTCTCCGCCCCATAACTACCACCTTCCCCTACCCCACCCCCTGCACCCGCACACACACTCTTTCTACCCCATACTTACAGGTATGTGAACCTTGCAAACGTTTGCTGCGGTGCTTCAGAGTAGTAGATGTTGGTGGCCCACGCAAAGGTGTTGGGGAAGGTGCGATCATAGCGACCCGAGGGCACCCTGCATACAAATGAATAAAATGTATATATATGAGCATTTGAATACGGTACCGGTAGTGAATGCTGATAACCCTCGCAAAGGTGTTGGGGGAGGAGTGGCAAAAGCGACCTGAGGGTAACCTGCACAATAACGAATAAAAACGAATCAAATGTGTGGTCGTAGCGACCTGAGGGCACCCTGCATACAAGCGAATATAATGTGTGGTCGTAGCGACCCGAGGGCACACTGCATACAAGCGAATAAAATGTGTGGTCGTAGCGACCCGAGGGCACACTGCATACAAGCGAATAAAATGTGTGGTCGTAGCGACCCGAGGGCACACTGCATACAAGCGAATAAAATGCGAAATCGGAGCATTTGAATGCGGTACCAGTAGTGTATGCTGGTGGCCCACCCAATAAATTTAGATATGGTAGACAGGACAAACTTTTATTAACAGTGCTGGAAAAGGTAGGGACCCGAGGTCACCATGCACAAAACCCAATTGAGGTGTGCAATAACTGCATGTCTCATACAGCACCAGCAGTGTAAGTTGGTGGCCCAGGACAAGGTGTTGGGGAAAAAGCGATCGTAGCGACCCGAGGGCACCCTACACATCCACCTACCTGAAGCTAGTGAAGAGAGAAGCACTCTCTCACATATACATACACATAAACATACAAATACACACACACATACACATACACATACACATTCTTACACATACACATACACATACACATTCTTACACATACACATACACATACACATTCTTACACATACACATACACATACACATTCTTACACATACATACACATTCTACACATATAACGTACACATTCTTACACATACACATACACATACACATACACATTCTTACACATACACATACACATTCTTACACATACACATACACATACACATACACATACACATTCTTACACATACACATACACATGTCTTACACATACACATACACATACACATACACATTCTTATACATACACATACACATACACATACACGTACACATACACATTTCTTTACACATACACACATACACATACACATTCTTACACATACACATACACATACACATACACATTCTTACACATACACATACACACACACATACACATACACATTCTTACACATACACATACACATACACATTCTTACACATACACATACACATACACATACACATACACATTCTTACACATACACATACACATACACACACATACACATACACATACACATACACATTCTTACACATACACATACACATACACATACACATTCTTACACATACACATACACATACACATGCACATACACATACACATACTAACACACACATACACATACACCTACAAATACATTCCCAAGCACACATCCACCTACCTGAAGCTAGTGGAGACAGCATATTTCCTTCCTGTCACTCCATACCCGTCGGCCCAGTCAGGCACCCACCCACCCACCCACCCACACATACACATACGCACACTCACAGATAAATAAACATACACATGAGCATGAAGCAGGCACCACAAATCATCGTACTGTGGTCGCCTCGAGTGTTGGAGATACAGGCCACTCCCAATCACACACCCACCAAGCTAAAGCTAATGAAGAAAGAAGCACTCTCACACATACACGTAAACTCCCAATCACCCACCCACCCTCATACCTGAAAGCTAATGAAGAAAAGAAGCACTCTCACACATAACACGTAAAACTCCCAATCACCCACACCACCCTCATACCTGAAGCTAATGACAAGAAAGAAACATTCTCACACAACACATATACACTCCCAATCAGCACACCCACCAAGCTTGAAGCCTAATGGGAGATAGTCACTCCATACCTCTCGGCCCAGTCAGGATCCACATTCCATCATTCGTCATGTTGCCCACGTGTGTTGGGCAGGCAGGCCACTCAACCCCTCAGCTGCACCAAAGTAAGAATAAAAATAGACCCCATAGGGAGCATACTACCTCCCTGTCATTCCATACCCCTTGGCCCAGTCAGGCACCATAATATTTGTAGTGTGCGTTGGGCAGGCAGGCACTAAAACCTCAACTGCACCAATAGGGAGAGAATACAAAGAGGCATCCCCCCCCCATAAACCCCCCCCCCCCCCCCACACACAAAAACACACACACACACACATACACACACACACAAAAACATGCACACACACCTGAAGCTAATGAAGATAGCATACTTCCTCCCTGTCACTCCATACCCCTCGGCCCAGTCAGGCACCACAATCATCATGTTGTTTTCGCTCGTGTGTTGGGCGGGCAGGTTGAAGGTGAGGGTAGAGGCTGGAGGCAATGTGTTGGTGTCTAACACTACCATCGGGTGTGCCCAGCCCAGCTGCCAGTTGTGTGGGGCGTTAAAGCAGCGGAGGGCACAGCAACCACCCTGGGGGTTAGTTGGGGGTTAGTTGGGGGTTAGTTTGGGGTGGGGGTGAAGGAGGGTACGGGTGAGGTGAGGGGGCAGGTTGAAGGTGAGGGTATAGGCTTCAAGGCAACGTGTTAGTGTCTAACACCACGTATTTGGGTGTGCCCAGTCCAGCCTGCCAGTTGTGTGGGGCGCTGAAGCAACAGAGAGCGCAGCAACCACCCCTGGGGGTTGGTTGGGGATGGGGGTTAGGATGAGTGGGGGGTGGGGGTGAGCGAGGGTTGAGGGTGTTGGTGGGGTTGAGGGTGAGGGGTGAGGGTGGGGTGAGGGTGGGAGTGGGGTGATGGGTAAGGTTGAGGGTGGGGGGTAAGGCTTGAGGCCATGTGTTGGCGTCTAACACCACCTTTGGGTATGCCCAGTCCAGCTGCCAGTTGTGTGGGGTGTCGAAGCAGCGGAGGGCACAGCAACCACCCTGGGGGTAAGTCGGGTGTTAGTTGGGTGTTAGTTGAGGTTGGTTTGCCAGTTGTGAGGGGCGTTAAAGCAGCAGGTAGCACAGCAACCGCCCTGAGGGTTGGTTGCGGGTTGGTTGGGGGTTAGTTGAGGTTTGGGTGAGTGCGGGGGTGAGGGCGAGTGGGGGGGGTGAGGGTGAGGGTGGAGGTGAGGGTGGAGGTGAGGGTGGAGGTGAGGTTTCTTTTCAAACTTTGTGAAACTGCGAGATGATTCTGATCATGTCTCCTCAGACTGTGTTTGCGTCTAACACCATCATTGTGTCTCCCAGCCCAGCTGCCAGTTGCGTGGCCATTAAAAGCAGCGGAGGGCACAGCAACCACCCTGGGGGTTAGTTGGGTTTTGTTTGGGGGTTGGGGGTGGGGGTGGGGTGGGCGGGGGGTGAGAGTGAGGGTGGGGGGTAAGATGGGGGTGTTGAAGCAGCAGGTAGCACAGCAACCGCCCTGACGGTTAGTTGCGGGTTGGTTTGGGGGTTAGTTGAGGGTTGATTTGGGTGGGTTGGGGGTGGGTTTGAGGGTGAGGGAGGGGTGAGGGTTGATGGTGGAAGGTGAGGCTTGAGGCAATGTGTTGGTGTCTAACACCACCATTAGGTGTGCCCAGCCAAGCTGCAGTTGTGTGGGCGTTGAAGCAGCAGAGAGCACAGCACCCCACCGCGCCACTGCCCCCCCACACATAAACACCAACACAAACCACCACCACCATAGACAGGTGCCTGGCCTCAACATTGCACCAGAGAAGTCCCAGTATTTGCATGAGCCCTGTCGCACCCCACCCTACCCTACACCCACCAACCCCACCTTCCCACAAAAAGCCATCCCATCCCTTCCCACTCTTCCCCCAACACACACACCCTCCCCCCCACTCCTCACTCCACCACAAACCCCCACCCACACGCACCCACCCCACCACCACTACTCCCCCCCAACTCCCACCCCACCCACCCACCACCATCCCCGGACACCCAACACACACCACCATGCCCCGGCACCATTGCACACGAGTAGTCGCAGTATTCGCAAGAGCCCTGCATAACCAATGCAATAAAGCTTTTTCAGTCATCGTGTCATGATTGTCATGTATGTATGTATGTATGTATGTATGTATGTATGTATGGTACGCATAGTATGTAATGTAGTCTTGTATGTATGTATGTATGTATGTATGTATAGTATGTTATGTATGTATGTATTGTATGCATGTATGGATTATGTATGTATGTATGTATGTATGTATGTATGTAATATATGTATGTATCTATATGTATGTATGTATATTTATGTGTATGTATGTATGTATGTATGTATGTATTATGCATGTTATATATGTATGTATGTGTGATGTATGTATGTATGTATGTGCTTATGTATGTACTTATATGTATGTATATGATGTATGTTGTATGTATGTAAGTATGTATGTAATGTATGTGCATGTATGTATGTATGTATGTATGTATGTAATATGTATATTCGGTGGCGATGGTGGTGGAGTCGTGGTGCGGGTAATTGTGATCGGTGGATGATATTCGCATGAGCCCTGCATAACCAGTGCAATAGAGCTTTGTCAGTCATGATTGTCATTGTAATGTATGTATGTTGGGTGTTATGGTGGTGGTTTGATGTGCATGCGTGGGTGATGACGGTGGTGTGATGGTGGTGGTGGTGAATCGCCTGGTGGTTGATGGTGGGTGGATGGTGGTGGTGTGCCGGTGCGTGGGATTGCTGTGCTGGAAGTGATAGGTGGTGGTGACGTGTTTGATGGTGGGTGGTGAGTGTGGTGGTGATGATTGGTGGGATGAGGTCGAGGGTGGTGAGGAGGAGATGATGGTGGTAGTGATGAGTGATGGTGGTGGAATAAAAGATGGTGGTGGTTGAGGCGTGGGGTGATGGTGACTCGTGGTAGTGATGAAGGTGGTGGTGGTGATGGTGGTGGTGGATTGGTGGTGGTGTGGTGTGATGGTGGTGGTGAATGACTAGGTGGGAATGTGGGTCTGATCGATGGTGGTGGTGATGATGCGTCGTTGTGTATGTGTGCTGGTGGTGGTGATGAGGTGGTGGTGAACGGTGACTCGATGGGTGGTGAGATGGTGATGAATGGTGTTGTGATGGTGGTGGTGTGATGGTGATGATGGTGGTGGTGCATGGTGGTGGTGGTGATGTGAGTGTGGTGGATGATGGTCGGTGGCGGCTGATGATGGGTGCGTGGTGGTGATGGTGGTGGTGATGAGTCGGTGGTGATGATGGTGTGGTGAAAATGTGATGGTGATGATGGTGACTCTGTGGTGGGTGGTGATGATGGCTGGTGGTGGATGGCGGATGATGGTGGTGGTGATGATCGATGGTGTGGTGGTGGATTTGTTGATGATTGATGGGTGGGTGGTCGTGATGGATGACCAGAGTGCATGGCTGGTGGCGTGATGGATGGTGGTGTGGTCAGGTGGTGATGATGGTGTGAAGGTGGTGGTGGTTGATTGATGGTGGTGGTGGTGACCGGGTGGTGGTTGAGTGGTGGGTGGTGGGTGTGTGTGATGAATGGTGGTTGATGTGGTGGTGTGTGATGGTGGTGGTGATGATGTGCGATGGTTGGTGGTGATGATGATGGTGATCATGTGGTGGTGATGATGATGATGATGGGTGTGTGATGATGGGATGATGGTGGTGTGATGATGATGAGTGGTGGTGATGATGGTGGTGGATGGATCGGTAGGTGATGATGGTGTGATGATGATGGTGGTGGTTGGATGATGATGATGATGTGTGAGTTATGATCGACAGGTGGTGGTGGTTATGACGGTGGTGTGTGATGGTGGTGGTGGGTGGTGGGTGATGGTGGGTGATGGATGGTGGTGATGAGTGATTGATGGTCGTGATGGTGGTGATATGATGATTGATGTGGTGGTGTGATGATGATGGTGTGTGGTTGGGATGGTGGTGGTGTGGGTGTGGTGTATGGTGATGTTGTTGTTGTTGTTGTTGTTGTTGTTGTTAATGGTGGTGGAGGTGATGACACCCACCTGAACAGCATGGTGCAAGTAGTTGGTGTGACCCAGCTCGTGCATGTAAGCCATAGCTGACCGCCAGTTCTCTCCGGACATCCATACTTGCGATGAGCGATACGTACCATCAGGCGTACAGCGAATTCAGGCCCTAGATACCCAAGCCAAGCCACGAGCAATTAGCAGTGTACGTGAAGTACGGTGGCATGAGCAGTACAAAGTACTTGTACTGATCTAGGTTTATGTTCCAAGTGTCCTGCAAAATCAAAATGTGTGTGTGTGGGTGGATGCGTGGGGGATGTGTGTGTGTGAGAGTGTGTGTGTGTGTTGTGTGTGTGTGTGTGTGTGTGTGTGTGTGTGCGTATGTGTGTGTGTGTGCATGTGGTGGTGGTGGTGGGTGCAGATTTGTGGGTGTAGATGTGTGTGTGGTGGGTGCAGATTTGTGGGTGGGTGGGTGCGCGTGTTTATATGTTGGTGGTGGTGTGTTGTGTTGTTGGTGTGGTGGTGTGTGTGTGGGGGAGTGGGGGGGGTGGGGGGGGGGAGGCATGTGTGTGAGTATTCATGTGTGTGTGTGTGTGTTTGTTTGTTTGTTTGTTTGTGCTGGTGTGTGGGGGTATGTGGGGTGTGGATGTGGGTGTGGATGTGGGTGCGGATGTGGATGTGGGTGCGGATGTGGGTGCGGATGTGGTGCGGATGTGGGGTCGCGGATGTGGGTGCGGATGTGGGTGCGGATTGTGGGTGCGGATGTGGGTGCGGATGTGGGTGCGGATGTGGGTGCGGATGTGGGTGCGGATGTGGGTGCGGAATGTGGGTGCGGATGTGGTGCGGATGTGGGTGCGGATGTGGTGCGGATGTGGGTGCGCGGATGTGGGTGCGGATGTGGGTGCGGATGTGGGTGCGGGATGTGGGTGCGATGTGGGTGCGGAGTGGTGCGAGATGGGTGCGGATGTGGTTGCGCGATGTGGGTGCGGATCGTGAGGTGCGGATGTGGGTGCGATTGGGGGGGGGGTGCAGGTGGGGGGGTGGATGTGGGTGCGGATGTGGGTGCGGATGTGCTTGGTGCGGATGTGGGTGCGGAGGGTGGATGTGGAGGTGGGGTGCGGATGTGGGTGCGGGTGGAGGTGGGTGTGGGGTGCGGATGTGGTGGGTGTGGATGTGGGTGTGGATGTGGGTGCGGATGTGGGTGCGAGGTGGGTGGGGTGGGTGTGGAGTGGGTGGGTGTGGAGGTGGGGTGTGGATGGGTGGGTGTGGAGGGTGTGGAGGTGGGTGTGGATGTGGGTGTGGGATGTGGGTGGTGGAGGTGGGTGTGGATGTGGGTGTGGATGTGGGTGTGGAGGTGGGGTGGGTGTGGAGGTGGTGTGTGGTGGGTGTGGTGATGTGGGGTGTGGAATGTGGGTGTGGATGTGGGGTGTGGATGTGGGTGTGGATGTGGGTGTGGATGTGGGTGTGGATGTGGGTGCGAGGATGTGGGGTGTGGATGTGGGTGTGGATGGTGGGTGCTGGGTGTGGATGTGGGTGCGGATGTGGGTGTGGATGTGGGTGTGGATGTGGGTGTGTGGGATGTGGTGTGGATGTGGGTGTGGATGTGGGTGTGGAGGTGTGGATGTGGTGGGGTGGATGTGGTGTGGAGGTGGGTGTGGAGATGTGGGTGTGGAGGTGGGTGTGGATGTGGGTGTGGTGTTGTGTAAGAGATGTGGGTGTGATGTGGGTGTGTGGGTGTGGATGGGTGGGTGTGGATGTGGGTGTGATGTGGGTGTGGATCGTGGGCTGTGGATGTGGTGTGGATGTGTGTGGATGTGGTGTGGATGTGGGTGTGGATGTGGGTGTGGATGTGGGTGTGGATGTGGGTGTGGATGTGGGTGTGGATGTGGGTGTGGATGTGGGTGTGGATGTGGTGTGGATGTGGATGTGGGTGTGGATGTGGTGTGGGTGTGGATGTGGGTGTGGATGTGGTGTGGATGTGGTCGGGTGTGGATGTGGTGTGGATGTGGATGTGGGTGTGGAGGGTGTGGATGTGGGTGTGGATGTGGGTGTGGGTGGGTGGATGTGGTGTGGATTGGGTGGATGTGGGACTGTGGATGTGGGTGGATGTGGGTGTGATGTGGGTGTGGATGTGGGTGGTGGGATGGGGTGTGGATGTGGGTGTGGATGTGGGTGTGGATGTGGGTGTGGATGTGGGTGTGGATGTGGGTGTGGATGTGGGTGTGGATGTGGGGTGTGGATGTGGGTGTGGATGTGGGTGTGGATGTGGGTGTGGATGTGTGAGTGCGGTGTGGATGTGGGTGTGGATGTGGGTGTGGATGTGGGTGTGGATGTGGGTGTGGATGTGGGTGTGGATGTGGGTGTGGATGTGTGTTGTGGGTGTGGATGTGGGTGTGGATGTGGGTGTGGATGTGGGTGTGGATGTGGGTGTGGATGTGGCTTCGTGTGGATGTGGGTGTGGATGTGGTGTGGATGTGGGTGTGGATGTGCGGTGTGGATGTGTACGGTGTGCGATGATGTGGGTGATCTGGATGTTGGGGGTGGATGTGGGTGTGGATGTGGGTGTGGATGTGGGTGTGGATGTGGGTGTGGATGTGGTGTGGATGTGGGTGTGGATTGTGGTGTGGGATGTGGGTGTGGAATGTGGGTGTGGGTGTGGATGTGGGTGTGGATGTGTGGTGTGGATGTGGTGTGGATGTGGGTGTGGATGTGGGTGTGGATGTGGGTGTGGTGTGGTGTGGAATGTGGGTGTGGATGTGGGTGTGGATGTGTGGTGGTGGATGTGGTGTGGATGGATGTGGGTGTGGATGTGGGTGTGGAGTGTGGGCTGTGGATGTCGGCGGGGTGTGGATGTGGGTGTGGATGTGGGTGTGGTGTGGGTGTGGATGTGGGTGTGGATGTGGGGTGGATGTGGGTGTGGATGTGGGTGTGGATGTGCGGTGTGGATGCTGGGTGTGGATTGGTGTGGTGTGGATGTGGTGTGGATGTGGGTGTGGGTGTGGATGTGGGTGTTGATGTGGGTGCGGATGTGGGTGTGGGTGTGGGTGTGGAGTGGTGTGGATGTGGTGTGGATGGGGTGGATGGGGTGGATGTGGGTGTGGATGTGGGTGTGGATGTGGGTGTGGATGTGGGTGTGTGGTGTGGATGTGGTGTGGATGTGGGTGTGGATTGTGGTGTGGATGTGGGTGTGGATGTGGGTGTGGGTGTGAGTGGAGTGGGTGGATGTGGGTGTGGATGTGGGTGTGGATGTGGTGTGGATGTGGCGGGTGGATGTGGGTGTGGATGTGGGTGTGGATGTGGTGTGGGTGTGGATGTGGGTGTGGATTGGTGTGGATGTGGGTGTGGATGTGGGTGTGGATTGTGGGGTGTGGATTGTGGGTGCGGATGTGGGTGTGGACGTGTGGTGGGTGTGGAGTGTGGGTGTGATGTGGGTGTGGATGGGTGCGGGATGTGGGTGTGGATGTGGGTGTGGATGTGGGTGTGGATGTGGGTGTGGATGTGGGTGTGGATGTGGGTGTGGATGTGGGTGTGGATGTGGGTGTGGATGTGGGTGTGGATGTGGGTGTGGAAGGTGGCGTGTGGATGTGGGTGGGTGTGGGATGTGTGGATGTGGGTGTGGATGTGGGTGTGGATGTGGGTGTTGGAGGTGGGTGTGATGTGGTGTGGGGTGTGGATGTGGGTGTGGAGGTGGGGTGTGTGGGTGTGGATGTGGGTGTGGATGTGGGTGTGGATGTGGGTGTGGATGTGGTGTGGATGTGGGTGTGTGTTGGGTGTGGAATGTGGGTGTGGGATGTGGGTGTGATGTCGGGTGGGTGTGGATGTGGGTGTGGATGTGGGTGTGGATGTGGGTGTGGATGTGGGTGTGGATGTGGGTGTGGATGTGGGTGTGGATGTGGGTGTGGATGTGGGTGTGGATGTGGGTGTGGATGTGGGTGGGATGATGGGTGTGGATGTGGTGTGGATGTGGGGTGTGATGTGGGTGTGGATGGTGGGTGTGGATGTGGGTGTGGATGTGGGTGTGGATGTGGGTGTGGAATGTGGGTGCTGGATGTGGGTGTGGATGTGGGTGTGGATGTGGGTGTGGATGGTGGGGTGTGGATGTGGGTGTGCTGGGATGTGGATGGTGTGGTGTGGATGTGGGTGTGGATGTGGGTGTGTGGTGTGGATGTGGGTGTGGATGGATGTTGGGTGTGGATGTGGTGTGGATGTGGGTGTGGATGTGTGGTGGGATGTGGGTGTGGGATGTGGGTGTTGGATGTGGGTGTGGATGTGGGTGGGTGGATGTGGGTGTGGATGTGGGTGGATGTGTGGTGTGGATTGGTGTGGATTGTGGGTGGTGGATGTGGGTGTGGATGTGGGTGTGGATGGGGTGTGGTGTGGTGTGGATGTGGGTGTGGATGTGGGTGTGGATGTGGGTGTGGATGTGGGTGTGGATGTGGGTGTGGATGTGGGTGTGGATGTGGGGTGTGGATGTGGTGTGGATGTGGTGTGGATGTGGGTGTGGATGTGGGGTGGATGTGGGTGTGGGATGGGGGTGTGGATGTGGTGTGGATGTGGTGTGGATGTGTGGGTGGGGTGGATGTGGGTGTGGATGTGGGTGTGGATGTGGGTGTGGATGTGGGTGTGGATGTTGGGTGTGGATGTGGGTGTGGATGTGGGTGTGTGGGTGTGGATTGTGGGTGTGGATGTGGGTGTGGATGTGGGGTTGGATGTGGGTGTGGATGTGGGTGTGGATGTGGGTGTGGATGTGGGTGTGGATGTGGGTGTGGATGTGGTGTGGATTGTCGTGGGTGTGGATGTGTGTGTGTGTGGTGTGGATTGGGTGTGGATGTGGGTGTGGATGTGTGGGTGTGGATGTGGTGTGGATGTGTGTGGATGTGGGTGTGGATGTGGGTGTGGATGTGGGGTGATGTGTGGATGTGGTTGTGGGTGTGGATGTGGGTGTGGATGTGGGTGTGGATGTGGTGTGGATGTGGGTGTGGATGTGGTGTGGATGTGGGTGTGGATGTGGGTGTGGATGTGTGGGTGTGGATGTGGGTGTGGATGTGGGGTGGGATGTGGGTGTGGATGTGGGTGTGGATGTGTGGTGTGGATGTGGGTGTGGATGTGGGTGTGGAGTGGGTGTGGATGTGTGTGGATGTGTGGTGTGGATGTGCGGTGTGGATGTGGTGTGGAGCTGTGGGTGTGGATGTGGTGTGGATGTGGGTGTGGATGTGGTGTGTGTGGATGTGGGTGTGGATGTGGTGGTGGATGTGGTGTGGATGTGGGTGTGGATGTGGGTGTGGATGTGGGTGTGGATGTGGGTGTGGATGTGGGTGTGGATGTGGGTGTGGATGTGGGTGTGGATGTGGGTGTGGATGTGGGTGTGGATGTGGGTGTGGATGTGGGTGTGGATGTGGGTGTGGATGTGGTGTGGTGTGGATGTGGGTGTGGATGTGGTGTGATGATGGGTGTGGATGTGGGTGTGGATGTTGGTGGTGGATGTGGGTGTGGATGTGTGTGGATGTGGGTGTGGATTGTGGGTGTGGATGTGGTTGGTGTGATGTGGTGTGGATGTGGGTGTGGATGTGGGTGTGGATGTGGGTGTGATGTTGGATGTGGGTGTGGATGGTGGGTGTGATGGTGGATGTGGATGTGGGTGTGGTCGAATGGTGTGTGGATGTGGGGTGTGGATGTGGGTGTGGATTGTGGGTGTGGTGTGGGTGTGGATTGTGGGTGTGGATTGTGGGTGTGGATGTGGGTGTGGACCTGTGGGTGTGGATGTGGGTGTGGATTGTGGGTGTGGATCTGGGTGTGGATTGGGTGTGGTGGTTGGATGTGGGTGTGGATGTGGTGTGGATGTGGGTTGTGGATGTGGGGTGTGGATGTGGGTGTGGATGTGGGTGTGGATGTGGGTGTGGATGTGGGTGTGGATGTGGGTGTGGATGTGGGTGTGGACTGTGGTGTGTGGATGCTGGGTGTGGATGTGGATGTGGAATGTGGGTCGTTGTGGATGTGGATGTGGATGTGTTGACATGTGGGCTGTGGATGTGGATGTGGATGGACTGTGATGTGGGTTGGATGTGGTGTGATGTGGATGGATTGGGTGTGGATGGTGGGCGGTGTGGAGTGGTTGATGTGGGTGTGGATGTGGGTGTGTGGATGTGGGATGGGGTGTGGATGTGGGTGTGGGATGTGTGTGTGGGTGTGGATGGATGTGGGTTGTGATGGGTGTGGATGTGTGGTGTGGTGTGGCATGTGTGTGATGTGGGTGTGGATGTGGGTGTGGATGTGGGTGTGATCGAGTGGATGTGGTGTGGATGTGGCGTGTGGATATGAAGGGTGTGGATGTAGGGTGTGGATGTGGGTGTGGAATGTGGTGTGGATTCGGGTGTGGATGTGGTGTGGATGTGGGTGTGGATGGGGTGGATGTGGGTGTGGATGTGGGTGGTATGTGGGTATGGACGGTGGGATGGATGTGGATTCGGTGGGTGTGGAGTGGATGTGGGTGTGATGTGGGTGTGGATGGATGTGGGTGTGGATGTGATGGATGTGTGGGTGTGGATCGTGGGTGTGGATGATGTGGATGTGGGGTGCGTGTGGATGTGGGTGTGGTGTGGGTGTGGATGTGGGTGTGGATGTGGTGTGGATGTCGGCTGGATGTGGGGTGGTTGTGGATGTGGGTGTGGTGTGGTGTGGGTGTGGATGTGGGTGTGGAGGTGTGATGTGGGGGTGGATTGTGGTGTGGATGTGGCGTGTGGATGTGGGTGTGATGTGGGTGGGATGTGGGTGTGGATGTGGGTGTGATGTGTGTGGATGGAGTGTGTGGATGTGGGTGTGGAAAGGTGTGGATGTGGGGTGGATGTGGGTGTGGATGTGGTGTGGATGTGGCTCAGTATGGATGTGGGTGTGGATGTGGGTGTGGAGATGTGGGGCTGTGGATGTGGGTGTGGGTGTGGATGTGGGTGTGGATGTGGTGTTGTGGATGTGGGTGTGGATGTCAGGGATGTGGGTGTGATGTGGGTGTGGATGTTGGGTGTGGATGGGTGGGGTGGATGCGTGGGTGTGATGGGGTGTGGGTGGTGGATGTGGGTGTGAGTTGGGTGTGGGATGTGGGTGTGGATCTGTGGATATGCGGTGTGGATGTGGGTTGGATGTGTGTGGGTGTGGGTATGGATGTGTGGTGGATGTGGGGGTGGATGGTGGGTGTGGATTGGTAGTGGGTGTGATGTGGATGTGCCTGGATGATGGGTCGTGGATGTGGGGTGGATGTGGGTGTGGATGGGTGTGGATGTGGGTGTGGATTGTGTGGATGTGGGTGTGGATGTGGGTGGGTGTGGATGCTGGGTGTGGTGTGGATGTGGGTGTGTGGGTGTGGATGTGGGTGTGGATGTGGGTGTGGTGTGGATCTGGGTGTGTGGGGGTGATGACTGGGTGTGGATGTGTGGACTGTGGGTGTGGATGTGGGTGTGGATGTGGGTGTGGATGTGGTGTGGATGTGGGTGTGGATGTGGTGTGGATGGGTGTGAGTGGGTGATGGATGTGGGTGTGGATGTGGGTTGGGTGTGAGTGGTGGGTGCATGGATGTGGTGTGGATGGAGTGGGTGTGATGTGGGTGTCGGATTGGATTGTGGGTGTGATGTGGGTGTGGATTGTGGGTGTGGGGGTGTGGATGTCGTGGATGTGAGGTGTGGATGTGGGTGTGGATGTGATGTGGGTGTGGATGTGAGGTGTGGATGTGGGGTGGATGTGGTGTGGCCATGTGGGTGTGGATGTGGGTGTATGGGTGTGGATGTGGTGGGGTGTGGATGTGGGTTGGATGTGGGTGTGATTGGGTGTGGATCGTGGGTGTGGATGTGGGTGCGGTGTGGATGTGGGTGTGGATGTGGGTGTGGATGTGGTGTGGGTGGGTGTGGATGGGGTGTGGATCTCGTTGTGGATGTGGGTGTGGATGTGCGTGTGATGTGGTGTGGATGTGGGTGTGGATGGGTGTGGGAGTGGGGGTGTGGATTGTGGGTGTGGCATGTGTGTGGATGTGGTGGATGTGTGTGGATGTGGGTATGGATGTGTGGAAGTGTGGATGGTGGGTGTGGATTCGGTGTGGTGTGGTGTGTGTGGATGTGGGTGTGGATGCTGGTGTGGATGGTGTGGAATGTCGGGTGTGGATGTGCGGTGTGGATGTGGGTGTGATGTGTGGGTGTGATGTGTGGGTGTGGATGTGTGGATGTGGTGTGGATGTGGTGTGGATGTGGGTGTGGATGTGGGTGGATGTTGTGGATGTGGGTGTGGATGTGGGTGTGGATGGTGCGGTGTGGATGTGGGTGTGGATGTGGGTGTGGATGTGGGCTGTGGGATGTGGTGTGGATGTGGTGTGGATTGGTATGGATGTTGGGTTGTGGAATGTGGGTGTGATGTGTGTGGATGTAGATGTGTGGATGTGGGTGTGGATCGGATGTGGGTTGGCATGTGGGTGGATGTGGGTGTGGATGGTGTGGGTGTGGATGTGGGAAATGTGGGGTGTGGATGTCGGGTGTGGATGTGGGTGTGTGGGTGTGATGTGGGTGTGGATGTGGGTGATGTGGGTGTGGATGTGGGTGTGGATGTGGGTGTGGATGTGGGTGTGGATGTGGGTGTGGATGTGGGTGTGGAGTGGGGTGGATGTGGGTGTGGATGTGGGTGTGGATGTGGGTGTGGATGTGGGTAAGATGTGGGGGTTGTGCGCATGTGGGTGTGGATGTGCGGTGTGGGTGTGGATTGTGGGTGTGGATGTGGGTGTGGAGTAGCTGTGGTGTTGGGTGTGGATCGTGCGGTGTGTGTGGTGTGGAATGTGGGTGTGATGTGGGTGTGGATGTGCGTGTGGAATGTGGTGTGGATGTTGGGTGTGGATGGGGTGTGGTGTGGTGTGGATGTGGGTGTGTGGGTGTGAATGTGGGTGGAGTGGGTGGATTGTGGGTGTGGGTGTGTGTGGATGTGGGTAGTGGATGTGGGTGTGGATGTGGGTGTGGATCGTGGGTGTGGATGTGGGTGTGGATGTGGGTGTGGATGTGGGTGTGGATGTGGGTTGTGGATGTGCGGTGTGATGTGGGTGTGGATGTGGGATGTGGATGTTGGGTGTGGATGTGGGTGTGGATGTGGGTGTGGATGTGGGTGTGATGTGGTGTGGATGTGGGTGTGGAGTGGGTGTGGTGTGGAGTGGTGGTGGGTGTGCGATGTGGTGTGGATGTGGTGTGTGGGTGTGGATGTGGGTGTGGATGTGGGTGTGGATCGTGGTTACTGGTGTGGTTGTGGGTGTTGGATGGTGGGTGTGGTGTGGGTGTGGATGTGGGTGTGAGATGTGGGTGGGATGTGGGTGTGGTATGTGGGTGTGGGATGGCGTGTGGGTGGGTGGATTGTGGTGTGTGGGTGTGGATGTGGGTGTGGGTGTGGATGTGGTGTGGGTGTGGATGTGGGTGTGATGTGATGTGTGGATGTGGGTGTGGATGTGGTGTGGATGTGGATGGGTGTGGATGTGGTGTGATGATGGGTGTGGATGTGGGTGTGTGGTGTGGATGTGGGTGTGGGATGTGGTGTGGATGTTGAGTGTGGATGTGGTGTGCGATGTGGGTCGGTGGATGTGGGTGTGGGTGTGGATGTGGGTGTGGTGGGTGTGGATGTGGGTGGATGTGGTTGTGGATGTGGGGTGGATGTGGGTGTGATGTGGGGTGTGGATGTGGGTGTGGATGTGGGTGTGGATGTGGTGTGGATTGGGTGTGGATCTGTGGGTAATGGATGTGGGTGTGGTGGTGGATGTCGGTGTGGATGTGCGATGTTGGTGTGATGATTGCGGTGTGGATGTGGGTTGTGAGTGGATGTGATTGTGGTGTGGTGTGGTGTGGATGTGGCGACTGTGGATGTGGGTGTGGATGCTGGGTTGTGGATGTGGGTGTGGATGTGGGTGTGGATGTGGATGTGTGGATCGTTGGGTGTGATGTGGGTGTGGATGTGGGTGTGGATCGTGTGGATGATCGGGTGTGGATGTGGGTGTGGATGTGGATGTGGGTGGGATGTGGGTGATGGATGGATGGGCTGTCGGATGCTGGGTGTGGATGTGGCTGTGCGATGTGGTGTGGATGTGGGCTGGCTGGATGGTGGGTATGCGGATGTGGGTGTCGGATGTGGGTGTGGATGTGGGTGTGGATGTGGGTGTGGATGTGGGTGTGGATGTTGGGTGGTGGATGTGGGCTGTGGATGTGGGTGTGGAATGCGTGCGTGTGGATGTGGGTGTGGATCTGGGTGTGGACTGTGGGTGTGGAATGTGGGTGTGGAATGTGTGTGGATCGTGGGTGTGGATGTGGTGTGGATGTGGGTGTGGATTGGGTGTGGAGTGAGTGGGTGTGGGATGTGGGTGTGGACTGTGGGGGATGTGGTGTGATGTGGGTGTGGATGGCTGGGTGTGGAGTGTGGGTGGGATGGGTGTGGATGTGGGTGTGGATGTGGCTTGGTGGATGTGGTGTGGATGGGTGTGGATGTGGGTGTGGATGTGTGTGATGGAGTGGTGTGTGTGTGATGTGGTGTGGATGTGGTGTGGATGTGGGTGGTGGGATTGTATGGGTGGTGCGATGTGGGTGTGGATGTGGGTGTGGATTGTGGGCTGTGGGATCGTGATGGTGGGTTGGACTGTGGTGCTGGATGGATGGATGTGCTGGATGTGCGTGGTGATGGGGTGTGATGTGGGCGTGTGGATGTGGGTGTGGGATGTGGTGTGGAGATCGTGGTGTGGGGATGTGGGCTTGGATGTGGGTGTGGATGTGGTGTGGATGGTGGTGTGAGTGGGGTGTGAATGGGTGTGGATGTGCGGTGGAGTGGCATTGTGTGGATGTGGAGTGGGTCGGGTGGTGTGGATAGTGGATGGGTGTCGTGGAATGTGGTGTGATCATGTGGTGTGGAAGCTTGGTGGATGTGGTGTGGTGGATGGAGTGTGTGTGGGATGTGGACAGATGGGTTGGGATCGGGGTGGGATGTGGGTGGTGGGTGGTGTGGATTGTGCGGTGTGATGCTGGGTAGGCGTGTGGATTGGTAGTGGAATGGGGTGTGGATGTGGTTGATGATGGGATGTGGCATGTGGGTGGCATGTGGTGTGGATTGTTGATGTGGGTGTGGATGGGGTGTGGTTGTGTGTGGATGTGGGTGCTGGGTGTTGGTTGATGTGGTGGAGTTGGTATGATTGTGGTTGTGGCATTGTTGGCATTGGGTGTGATTGCGGTCATGGATTGTTGGGTGTGGCATTGGGTGTGCATGGTTGTGACATCCATGAACTAATGATGTGGGTGGAGTGTGGTTGTGGTGGATGTGGGGGATGTGGGTGTGGCATTGGGTGTGGATGTGGGTGTGGATGTGCGAGTGATGGATGTGGTCAGTGTGCATGTGGGTGTGGATTGGGGTGTGGACTGTGGGATCGTGGATGTGTGGGGTGGGTTGATGTGTGGTGTGATTGAGTGGTCGGGATGTGGGTTGTGGGATGTGGGTGTGGATCGTGGCAGTGTGATGTTGTGGATTGTGGGTGATTGGTGAGCGGGATGGAGTGCGGTGTGGATGGGGTTCGGACACGGATAATAGAAATTCGGGTTGTGAGTCGCTGATAAACGCCGAGTACATATCTTCGATGCGCTTAACATGTCACATGTCTAGAACCGTTGTATAACACGTCGCCCACCCTTCTCTCTCTCGCTTGCTTCGCGTCTCCGTTCACTCTAAACTGTGATGTGGGTGTGGATGTGTGGGATGGTGCGGTGTGGATCGTGCCGGTGTGGGGAGTAGGCCGTTGTGGAGTGTAGTGTGAGGATGTGGTGTGGATTGGGTGTGCATATGTGATGTGGGTTGGATGTGCGTGTGGATGTGGTGCTCGGATGTGCGGTTGGATGTGGAGTGTTAGGTGGGGTGATTGGCGTGCTGGATGTGGGGTGTGGTGTGGGTGTGGATGTGGGTATGCTTGGAGTGGTGTGATGTGTGTGGATGTTGAGGTGTGATAGTGGGTGTGGATGTGGGTGGTGTGGATGTGGGGTTGCGATTGTGGGAGTGCTGGGATTGGCGTGGATGTGGATGTGGTATCTGTGGGTACTGTGGATGGGGTCGTGGATGTCGTGGTGTGATAGTTGTCGGTGGTGAATTGTGGGTGTGCATGTGGTGCTGATGTGGTGTGGATGTGGGTGTGATTGCGATGGGGTATGGATGCTGGGTGTGCGATCGGTGCGGTTGTGGTATAGGTGGGTGTCTATGCTGTAGCGTGTGCGGATGTGGGTGTGGATGTGGGTGTAGGATGTGGGTCGCTGATGTGTGCGTGTGGATCCCGTGGGTGTTGATGGCTTCGCGAGGGTTGGATGTGGCATGGTGACTGTGCGTCGTGGATCCCTGGGTGTGATGTGGGTAGTCGGATGTGGGGTGTGACGGTGTGTCTGGGAGTGGTGGGTGTGTATTGTAGGGTGTGGAATGTGGGGTGTGGATGTGGGTGTGATGTGGGTGTGGATGCTGGGGTGTGGATTGTGGGTGTGGGATGTGCGTTCTGGAGTGGGTGTGGATGTGGTTGGATGTGTAGTGTGGATGTGGGTGTGATGTGCGTCGTGGATGTGGGTGTGGATGGGGTGTGGATGTGGGTGTGGCATGTGCGGTGTGGATGTCGTGGTGTGGGGATGCTGCGGGTCGTGGATGTAGGGTGTGGACGTAGGAGAGTGTCGGATGCTGCATGGTGTGGATGTGTGGTGTGGATGTGTGGTAGAGTGTGATGTGGATGTGATTGCCTGGTGTGGCGATGTGCGCCTGGTGTGGATGTGGGCGTCTGGATTTGAGGTGTCGATGTGGTGTGATGTGAAGCCGTGAGTGAGAATGCACCTTTCTCCTTCTGTGAGTACAGCTGATGTGGGTGTGGATGTCGAAGCTATGTAACAGTGGATGTGACGTGGTCTGCACTGTTGAGTCGGTGTCGGATGTGCGTGTGTGGATTGCTGGGGTGATGGACTGTGCGGGTGTGGATGTGGTTGTCGCGTGTGCGAAATGTGGGTGTGGATGTGGGTAGTGGGATGAGGGATGTGCAGATGTATGCGGCTGTGGATGTGGGTGTGGATGTGCGGTGTGGATGTGGGTGTGTGATGTTGGTGTGGCATCGTGCAGGTGCTGGATGGTGCCCGGTCGTGGAATGTGGGCGATGTGGGTGTGATGTGGCCCGGTGTGGATCTGTGGGTTGTGGATGTGGGTGTGGATGTGGGTGGGATGTGGGTGTGTGATGTGGGTGTGGATGTGGGTGTGGATGTGTGTGGATGTGGTGTGGATGTGGGCTGTGATGTGGGTGTGGATGTGGGTGTGGATGTGGCGTGTGGATTTGGTTGTGATGTGGGTGTGGATGTGTGTGGATGTGTGGGATGGGGGTGGATGGGGTGTGGATTTTGGGGTTGGATGTGGGTGTGAATGTGGGTGTGGGTGGGTGTGGAATGTGGTGTGGATGTGGGTTGGATTGTGGGTCTGTGATGGGGTTGGATGTGGGTGTGATGTGGTGTGGATGTGGGTGTGATGTGGTGTGGATGTGGTGTGATGTGGGTGTGGAATGTGGGTGTGGATGTGGTGTGGAATGTGGGTGTGGCATGTGGGGTGGATGTGGTGTGGATGTGGGTGTGGATGTGGGTGTGAATTGGCATGTGGGTGTGGTGTGGGGGGATGTGGTGTGGATGTGGGTGTGTGATCGTGGTGTGATGTGGGTGTGGATGTGGGTGGGATGTGTGTGGATGTGCAGGTGTGGATGGGTGTGGATGTGGGTGTGGATGTGGTGTGGATGTGGGTGTGATGTGGGTGTGGAATTGTGGGGGGG
>CM039463.1:40483078-40510578 GCA_022414725.1 Microglena sp. YARC
CTGTGGATCAGTGGGGTGTGGATGTGGGTGTCGATGTGGGTGTGGAATGTGAGGAAATGGGATGTGGTGTGGATGTAGGGCTCGTAGGATGTGGGTGTTGGATGGGTGTGGATGATGGGTGTGGATGTGGGATGTGGGATGCTGGAGTGTGATGTGGGTGCTGGCCATGTGGGCGTCGGCATAGTGGGGTGTGGATCGTCGGTGTGGATGTAGGTGTGGATGTGGCGTTGTGACGGCATGAAAGTGGTGTGGAATTGTCGGGTGGGATGTGAGGCTGTGGATAGTGGGTGTGAGATCTGCGGTGTGGACGTGGGCCATAATAGATGTGGTGTGGATGTGGGTGTGGATGTGGGTTGTGGAATGTGGGATGTAGGAATAGTGGGTGTGGATGTGGGTGTGGATGTGGGTGTGGACATGGCCTGGGTGTGGATCGTGGGTCGTGGCATGTTCGCGTGTGGATGTGGGTGTGGGATGTGGTGCTGGACATCGTGGATGTGAGATGTGCGGAAATGGTGGAATGTGGGTGTGGGAACTGTGGAGTGTGGATCGTGGCGTGTGGAATGTGGGTGTGGATGGTGGGAATGGTGGATGCTGGGTGTGGATGTGGGTGTGGATGTGGGTGTGGATGTGGGTGTGGATTGGTGTGGATGTGTGTGTGGTGTGTGGTGGCATGTGGGTGTGGATGTGGGTGTGGCATGTGGGAATGTGGATGTGGGATGGTGGCATGACTGGGCTGTGAAGGAATGGTGGGATGGTGGAATGTGCGGTACGGATGATAGGTTCGTGCGAGCTGGGTGCATCGGATGTGGTGTGGATAGTGCGGTGCTAGGAATGTGGTGGTGGATGTGGCGTGATACGATGGGGTGTGGAATGTGGGTGACATCGGATGTGGGTGTGGATGTGGGTGTGGATGTGGGTTGGGATAGTGGGTGTGGATGTGGGTATGGATGTGGGTGTGGATAGTGGGATCGTGAGATCAAACGTTTGCGGCTCGCTGGATGTGGGCTAGTGGATTCCCCCCGGTGGTGGATTGGGTGTCGGATGTGGGATTGTGGATGTGGGTGTGGAATTGGGTGGTGGATGGTGGGTGTGGATGTGGGTGTGGATGTGGGTGTGGATGTGGGTGTGGATGTGGGTGTGGACTCGTAAGGGTCGTGCGATCGTGGGTTGTGGAAGTAGGGTGTAGGGTAATCTGGGTGTGAGATGTGGAGTGTGGAAAATGTGGTGGATGGCCCGATCTGCGATAATTGTGTTGTGTGTGAAGATGCTGTCGTGCGAGAAGTGTTGAGAGTGTGATGTGGGTGTGGATGTGGTGGTGGATGTGGGTGTGGATGTGGGCTGTGGTGTTGGGGTGTGGAATGTGGTGTGGGCATGTGGGGTGTGGATGTGGGTGTGGATGTGGGTGTGGATGTGGGTGTGGATGTGGGTTGTGGATGTGGGTGTGGATTGTGGGTGGTGGATTGGGTGGGGATTGTGGGTTGAGAAAAGTGGTGTGGGATCTGGGTGTGGATGTGGTGGTGGATGTGGGTTGGATGTGGGCTGTGATGTTGGGTGTGGAGTGTGTGTTGGAGTGGGGTGGTGATTTGGTCTGGATGTGGGTGTTGGGATGTGGGTGTGGTGTGGGTGTGGAATGTGGGTGTGGATTGGGTGTGAATGGGGTGTGGATTGTGGTGTGGAATGTTGGGTGTGGATGTGGTTGGCAATGTGTGTGTGGACTGTGGGTGTGGATGTGGGTGTGATGTGGGGTGTGAATGTGGTTGGTGAGTGGGTGTGATGTGGGGTGTTGGAATGTGGGTAGTGGATTGGATGTGGAGTTGGGGTGGGGATGTGGGTGTGGAAATGTGGGGTGTGATGTGGGGGATGTGGGTGGGGTGGGTGTGGAATGTTGGTGTGGATGTGGGTGTGGATGTGGGGTGAAGGGGTGTGGATGTGGTTGGAAGTGGTGTGGATGTGGGTTTAGATGTGGGTTGATGTTGGTGGAAATGTGGGTGTGGATGTGGGTGTGGCAATGTGGGTGGAGTGGGTGTGAATGTGGTGTGGACGTGGGTGGTGGATGTGGGTTGGATGTGGTGTGGATGTGGGTGTGGATGTGGGTGGATGGGGTGTAGAAATTGGTGTGGAATGTGGGTGTTGGATGTGGGTATGGAATCTGTGGGTGTGATGTTGGGTGTGGACTGCTGGGTGTTGTGATGTGGGTGGTGCGACTGTGGTGTTCGGAGTGGGTGTGGGATGGTGGTGGATGTGGTGTGGATTGGGGGTGTGGATGTGGGTGTGGAATGTGGGTGTGATGTGGGTTGGATGTGGGTTGGATGTGGGTGTGGATGTGGGTGTGGATGTGGTGTGAGAAACTGTGGGTGTGGCGATGTGGGTGTGGAATGTGGGTGTGATGTTGGGAGTGATGTGGGTGTGGATGTGGGTGCTGGAAGTGTGGGTGTGGATGTGGGTGTGGATGTGTGCTGGGATGTGGTGTGGATGTGGGTGTGGAATCTGGTGTGGATGTGGGGTGTGGATGTGGTGTGGATGTGGGTGGTGGAAATGTGGGATGTGGAATGTTGGGTGGTGGATGTTGGTTGGTGGAGTAGGGTGTAGGATGTGGGTGTGGTGTTGGTGTGGAATGTGGGTGTTGGAAATGTGGGTGGTGATGTGGGTGTGGATGTGGGTGTGGATGTGGGTGTGATGTGGGGTGGTGGAAATCGTGGTGTGGATGTGGTGTGGATGTGGGTGTGGATGTGGGTGTGGAATGGTTGGGTGTGGATGTGGGTGTGGATGTGGGTGTGATGTGGTGTGATGTGGGTGTGGATGTGGGTGTGGATGTGGTGTGGATGTGGGTGTGGATGGGTTGTGGATGTGGGTGTGGATGTGGGTGTACGATGGGTGTGGATGTGGGTTGTGGGATGTGGGTTTGGTGGATGTGGGTTGATGTGGTTGGGATGTGGGTGTGGATGTGGGTGTGGATGTGGGTGGTGGATGTGGGTGTGGGATGTGTGGTTGGCAATGTGGTGGTGGATGTGGTATGATTGGGTTGTGGGATGTGGGTGTGGATGTGGGTGTTGGATGTGGGTGTGGATTGGGTGTGGATTGGTTGGGGAGTGGGGTGTGGATGTGGTTTGTGGATTGGGTTGGATGTGGGTGGTTGGATTGTGGTGTGGATGTGGGTGTGGATGTTGGGTGTGGAATGTTTGGGTGTGGATGTGGGTGGATGTGGTGGAGTGGGTGTGGATGTTGTGGAGTGGTGGGATGTGGGTGTGGATGGTGGGTGGATGGGTCGTGGATTGGGTGTGGAAAGTGGTTGGGATGTGGTGGGGTGGGTGTGATGTGGTGTGGATGTGGTGTGGATGTGGGGGTGTGATGTGGGTGTGAATGTGGTGTGGGATGTGGGTGTGGATGTGGGGGTGTGGATGTGGCGTTGTGGATCGTGGTGGTGGATGTGGGTGTGGAATGTGGGTGTGGATCCGCTGGGGTGTGGATCGTGGGTGTGGGACTGTGGGTTGTGGAATTGGTGTGGATTGTGGGTGTGGATGTTGGGTGTGGATGTGGGGTGTGGAATTGGTGTGGATGTGGGTGTGGGAATTGGGGTGTGGATGTGGGTGTGGATGTGGGTGTGGAGTGGGTGTGGATGTGGTTGGATGTGGGTGTGATGGTGTGGGATGGTGGGTGTTGGATTGGGTGTGGAATGTGGTGTGATGTGGGTGTGATGTGGGTGCTGATGTGGTGTGGAGTGGGTGTGGATGTGGTGTGGATGTGGGTGTGGATGTGGGGTTGATTGGGTGTGATTGGGTGGTGGATTGGTGTGGATGTGGGTGTGAATGTGGTGTGGATGTGGTGTGGAATGGGTGTGGGAGTTGGGTTGATGTGGGTTGATGTGGTGTGATGTGGGTGTGGGATGTGGGTGTGGATGTGGGTGGGATTGTGGGTGTGGATGTGGTGTGGATGTTGGTGTGGAATGTGGTGGTGGATTGTGGGTGTGATGTGGGTGTGGATTGGGTGTGGGATGTTGGTGTGGAGTGGGTGTGGGAATTGGGTTCTGGAGTGTTGGGTCGTGGATGTGGGTTGTGATGTCGGGTGTGGAATGTGGGTGTGGATGTGGGTGTGGATGTTGGTTGTGGAAATGTGGGTGTGGAGTGGGTTTGGATGTGAGGGTGTTGGTGGGTGTGGATGTGGTGTGGAATGTGGGTGTGGATGTGGGTGGTGGATGTGGGTGTGGTGTGGTGTGGATGTGGGTGTGGATTGGGTGTGGATGTGGGTGTGGATGTGGGTGGATGGGGTGTGGAGTGGGTGTGGATGTGGTGTGAATGTGGGTGTGGCATTGGGTTGGTGGATGTGGGTGGGATGTTGGGTGTGGATTGGGTAGTGATTGGGTGTGGTTTGGGTGTGATTTGGTGTGGATGTGGGGTGGATGTGGGTGTGGATGTGGGTGTGGATGTGGTTTGCGATGTGGGGTGTGGATGTGGGATGTGGAATTGGTGTGGATGTGGGTGTGGGAATGTGGGGTGTGAGTGTTTTGGATGTGGGTGTGGATGTGGGTGTGGATGTGGGTGGTGGGATGTTGGGGTGTGGATGTGGTGTGGATGTGGGTGGTGGATGTGGGTGTGGATGTGGGTTGGATGTGGGTGTGGATGTGGGTGTGATGTGGTGTGGGATGTGGGGTGTGGGATGTGGTGTGGATGTGGGTTGGATGTGGGTGTGGATGTGGTGTGGAATGTGGGTGTGGATGTGGGGGTGTGGATGTTGGGTGTGGATGTGGTGTTGGATGTTGGTGTGGATGTGGTTGGAATGTGGGTGGGTTGGACTGTGGTGTGGATTGTGGGTGTGGATGTTGGGGGTGTGATGTGGGCTTGTGGATGGTGGGGTGTGATTTGGTGTGGATGTGGGGTGGATGTGGGTGTGGATTGGACTGTGGATGTGGGTGTGATGTGGGTGTGATGTGGGTGTGGGATGTGGGTGTGGGAGTTGGGGTGTGGATTGGTGTGGAATTGGGTGTGATGTGGGTGTGATGTGGTTGATGTGGGTCGTGGATGTGGGTGATGTGGGGTGTGGATGTGGGTGTGGATGTGTGGTGAGTGGATGTGAATGGATTGGGTGGGATGTGGGTGTGGATGTGGGTGTGGATGGTGGGGTGTGGATGTGGGGTGTGGAATGTGGGTGTGGAAATTGGTGTGCCTGTGGTGTGGATGTGGGTGTGGAGTGGGTGTGTGGATCTGGTGTGGATGTGGGTGTGGATGTGGGGTGTGGGAGTGGGTTGGGATGTTGGGTGTGAGTGTGGTGGGAATGGGTGTGGATGTGGTGTGGAATTGGGTATGGATGTGGTTGTGGATGTTGGGTGTTGGAGGTGGGTGTGGATGGGGTGTGCGATTGGGTGTGGAGTGGGTTGGATCGTGTGGTGTGGATGTGGTGTGGATGTGGGTGTGGATGTGGGTGTGGAGTGGGTGTGATGTGGTGGGATTGGGGTGGCATGTGGGTGTGGATGTGGTGTGGAATGTGGGTGTGGATGTGGGTGTGGATGTGGTTGGTGTGGGTGTGGATGGGTGTGGAGTGGTGTGGGTTGGTGTGGATGTGGTGTGGAGTGGGGTGTGATGGGGTGTGGAAGTGGGTGTGGATGTGGTGTGATGTGGTGGTGATGTGGGTGGGAGTGGTGTGATTGGGGTGTGGTGTGGGTGTGGATGTGGGTGTGGATGTGGGGTGTGCGATGTGGTGTGTCGGATGGTTGGTTGGATGTGGGTGTGGATGTGGGGTGTGGATGTGGTGTGGAATGTGTGGATGTGTGTGATGTGGGTGTGATTGGGTGTGGATGTGGGTTGATGTGGGGTGGAGTGGGTTGTGGAATGTGGGTGTTGGATGTGGGTGTGGATGTGGGAGTGGATTTGGAGTGTGGATGTGGGGTGAATTGTGGGTGGTGAATGTGGCTGTGGATGTGGTGTGGGATTGGTTGTGGATGTGGGTGTTGAATGTTTGGGTGTTGAATGGGTGTGGAATTGGGGGATGTGGTTGTGGATGGGTTGGATGTGGGTGTGGAGGGTGTGGGGGGATGTGGGGTGTGGATGTGGGTGTGGATGTGGTTGGATGTGGGTGTGGATTGGGTGTGGAATGTGGGTGTGGGATGTGGGTGTGGATGTTGGGTGTGGATGTGGGGTGTGGATGGGTGTGATTGGGGTGGAATGTGGGTTGGATGTGGGTGGATGTGGCGGTGTGAATGTGGTGTGGATGATGGTGGTGTGGATGTGGGTGTCGGATGTGGTGTGGATTGGGTGTGGATGTGGTGTGGATGTGGTGTGATGTGGGTGTGATGGGATGGGTGTGGGTTGGATGTGGGTGTGATGTGGTGTGGAATGTGGGTGTGGATGTAGGGTGTGGATGTGGGTGTGGATGTGGGCGGGTGTGGATGTGGTTGGATTGGGTGTGGATTGGGTGTGGATGTGGGTGATGTTGGTGTTGGATGTGGTTGTGGAATTGGTGGGATGTGGGTGTGGATGTGGGCTGTGATGTGGGTGTGGATGTGGAGTGTGGGATGTGGGTGTGGATGTGGGTGTGGATGTGGGCTGTGGATGTGTTGATGTGGGGTGTGGCATGTGGGTTGTGTGGGTGGATGTGGTGTGGATGTGGGATGTTGGATGTGGTCGTGGATGTGGGTGTGGATGTGGGTGTGATGTGGGTGTGGATGTCGGGTGTGGATGTGGTCGTGATCGATTTTGGGACTGTGGTAGGTGTGGATGTGGGTTGTGATTGGGCTGTGGATCGGGCGTGTAAGTGATGTGGGGTGGATTGTGGGTGTGGAATGTGGGTAGTGGATGTGGGTGTGATTGGGGTGTGGATGTGGATGTGTGTGTTTAATGGTGGGTGAGATGGATAGTAAGAGGTGTGGATGTGGGTGTGGATGTGGGTGTTGGATAGTGGGTAAGTGGATGTGGGCGGTGTGGGTGTGGAGGTGGGAGGGATTTGTGGGGTGTGATGTAGGATGTGAGGTGTGTGGATTGATGTTGGAGTGCGAGAAAGCAGTCGGGTGCTGTCGATGGGTGGATGTGGGTGTGATGAATAGTGTGGATGTGGAGTGTGTCCCCATGATGGGGTGATGATGGTGCCAGGTGTGGATGTAGGGTGTGGATGTGGGGGTGGGTGATGGATGGCGTGTTGGATGTGGGGGGATGTGGGGATGGGATGTGGTGTGGAGTGTGAGGCTGTGTCGGATAGTGGTTGGGTTGGAATGTGGGGGGTGTAGTGATGTGGGAATTGTGGGTGTGGATGTGGGTGTGGATGTGGGGTGTGGATGTGGGTGTGGATGTGGGCTGTGGTGACTGGGTGTGGACTCTGGGTGTGGATGGCGTGGTTGGATGTGGGTGTGGATTGTGGGTGTGGGATTGTGGTGTGGAGATTGTGGTGTGGATGTGGGTGAGGATGTGGGTGTGTGAGTGTTCGGGGTGTGGAGTGTGGGTGTGGAATCCGTGGGTGTTGATGGACGGCGGAGATGTGGGTTGTGGATGGGTGTGGGATGTGGGTGTGATGTGGGTGGGATGTGGATGTGGGGTGTGGATGTAGGTGGTATGTGGGGGTGGGATTGGTTTGGGATTGGATGTGTGGGTCGATGTGGATGTGGTTGGATTGGTGTGGATGTGGGTGGGTGGATGTGGGTGGATGTGCGGACGTGGGTATGTGTGGGTGTGGCCACTGTGGGTGTGGAATGTGGGTGGAATTGGGCTGGTGGATGTGGTTGGGATGTGTGTGATGTGGGTGTGGATTGGTGTGGACTGTGGGGTGTGGCATGTGGGTTGGATGTGGGTGTGTTCCACGTGTCATAAGTATAAAATCAAAATGTAAAGACGGCCGTTGCCAACAATTGCTGTGCATACTTCCACACACCCCCTGGTCCCTGCCTGCCCACCTCCCCACTATCCTACCTAACGAACCTTAGTGGAGCCCCTCCCAGCTCCACCGCACCCCCACCCCCCCTGCCCTCACCGGTTCCCCTCGATTACTTCGCCATGAACCCACCCACTATTTTGAGCCAAACTTCCACCTCGCTGGTCTCTTGCTCGTCCCGCCCGCCCAATGCGCCAGCCTTACAAGCAAGTGGACCCAAAAGCTCTCCTTGCCCTCAAGACTCGAGGACGAGAATGGTCCTCCTATCCAAGGTGTAATCGTGTCTAAAATTATGGCTAGGGCCTGTATGTATGCTACAGTCCAGGGGTAGCCAAGTAGGCTGAAGGGACTTGGCAACCTCCCAAACAAAAAACCAAGAATCGACTCAGGTTAACCAGGAAGGCCAGCATATACCAGAACAAGTGAATAGGTATGAGCGCGTGACGTGGAGGACAAGCCATGGCTAGGGGTAAATTAAAAAGTGAAAATTAAAAAAAATTAGGCAGAACATAACATTCGAACCACCCCCCTAACTTCCACATTTAGCTGTGGCAGCCCCCCACCCGCACCCCCAAACGATTGTTGCTATCAACCCTCAACCCTCCAACCCAAAACCCTCCAACAGCTCAAAAAACGATAAAACCTCCCCCAACCCTCCAACCTCCCCAACTGTTACCAACCTGAAATGACTAACGAGAAAAACAAAGTATTAAACCACATGTTACCCACCGCCAGCATACTGCTGCATATACTACCAAATAGTGACTCCCTGTTCCTACCTGTCCCGACCTCCCATGTACGCTAACCCTAACGTATACACATTGTGGCAGCACCCCCTCCCCCCCCCAACCCCCACCCCACCATGTAATCCAACCCCACCCCCCTCCCCCCTCAACCAATGACCCCACCGCCACATATTACTGAACATACTTGTGCCATGAATTGTTGCTATAAACCATCGCCACATATTACCACCACCAACATATTGCCTGCACATACTACCACCCTCCTGGTCCTACCTGGCCGACCTTACCGAGTATGCTCCTTTAACGTACAAAGTTGTGGCAGCCCCCCCGACCACCCCCCCCACCGAGAGCCCAACCCCTCCCCCTCCCTCAACCATGAGCCCACCGCCACATATTGCTGCGCATACTTGTGCCATGAATTGTGCTACCAACCCAATGCCACATATTACCCACCACCACATATTACCCACCACCACATATTACCCACCACCACATATTACCCACCACCACATATTACCCACCACCACATATTGCGGCAGACTCTAAACTTATCCCTTGTGCTACCAACCCACCGCCACATATTACCCACCGCCACATATTACTCACCACCACGTATTGCTGAGCATACTTGTGCCAAGAATTGGCATCCGAGAAAGTGCAGTCTGAGGTGGTGAAGCTGAGCAGAGGGTCGTTGTTGTCACATGGGATGACTACAGGCCCTACCACCTGGAGTACAAACATGTGAGCAAAAGGTTTGTGGGGGTCACATGGTATGACTAATGGACCTGGCACCTGCAGTACAAAACACCGCGAGCAGTACAACATAGTGAACAGAGGATTCTGGGCATGGTTAAATGCTTTTAAATATTATGGGTACAAAATATCCGCAATATATACAATGAAATGCTATAGGCATATGCTATGAGAGAAAGGTGGAATAAAAAGGGCCATTAAAAAAAATTATGATTGTATACTCACTCTGCTGTTGCTTCTGTCCATCTTGGCTTTACCATCATATGGGTATATGCTTTTAATTACTTTTAGGTAGATGCATTGGCATAATATGGATACAAAGATTGTGAAACACACTCACTCTGCTGTTGCTTCTGTCCATCTTGGATTTTCAAAACTATGGGCACATCAAATTCAAGATTGTGATTTTATACTCACTTAGCTGTTGCTTCTGTCCATCTTGGCTTTATCATCATATGGGTATATGCTTTTAATTACTTTAGGTAGATACATTGGCATAATATGGGCATATGCTTTTAATTGCTTTAGGTAGATACATTGGCATAATATGGGTATATGCATTTAATTGCTGTAGGTAGATGCGTTCATTAAAAGATGCGTTGCATAATATGGGTATATGCTTTTAATTGCTTTGCTCACTCTGCTGTTACTTCTGTCCATCTTGTTTTTTCCATAATATAGGTTCATGCGATTTAATTAAAGAAACAAGCCATGATTTTAGACTCACTCTGCTGTTACTTCTGTCCATCCTGGCTTTGCCATACGAACACTCATCAAGGTATTGCTCCAAATTGACGTCGTAGGATCCTGGCTCATTGTAGATCACCTTTTCAATAGTCTGAAGAGTGTTCAAAATTTGAAATTTGAATTTTAAAACTGTGATTTTTGAATTTTGAAATGAGGGTTACCAAGGTATTGCTCCAAGTTGATGTCGTAAGATCCTGGCTCACTGTAGATCACCTTTTCAATCGTCTGAACAGTGTTTGAAATTTGAATTTTGAAATGTGAGTTTTTAATAATATTGCTTCAACCTGACGTCGTACGCCCTGAGCTCATTGCAGATCTCCTTCTCAATCGCCTGAACAGTGTTTGAAATATGAATTGTTTATAATAATGTTTAAGGTCATCATCATCTTCATCATAGGCCACAGGCTCGTAGTAGATCACCAGCTCAATGATCTGGAGAAGGTGGGCAATGCTTTTTCAGGTTTATAGCAATTCAGCGGATGATTTGGGTTCAAGATTTCTGGAGAACCCGGACTTCGTACATGAAATCGAGAATTCTCGCGATAATTCTCGATAATTGGCCTGAGATTCTGAGAACCAAGTCCGAAGTACAAAGTGTGCTTCCCAAATCATCCCCTCAAGGGCCATAAATAGTGTTTTAATGTGTGTACAAGTTTTGCTCCAAATTGACGTCGAAGGCCCTGGGCTTATTGTCGATCACCGTCTCAATCGCCTGGAGAGGGCAAGCAATGCTTTTTCAGGTTTAAATAGTGTTTTTATGTGTGTACAAGTTGTGCTCCAAGTTGACATCGTAGGCCCCGGGCTTGTTGACCACCTTCTCAATCGTCTGGAGAGTGTTTGAAATACGATTTTTTATACTAATAATGATTCAGGTCATCATCATAGGCCACAGGCTCATAGTAGATCACTGTCTCAATGATCTGGAGAAGGTGGGCAATGCTTTTTCAGGTTTAAATAGTGTTTTTATGTGTGTACAAGTTTTGCTCCAAGTTGACGTCGCAGGCCCCGGGCTTATTGTTGATCACCGTCTCAATCAGTGATTATTTTCCCGCTATATATAGAAATCGCTAGTTTCGACCCCGTTTCAGCGAAATTATCGCTACAAAAAAAGTAAAATAACAACAAGTTTTTTTTGTTGCCCTCCATGGCCCTCCATGGCCCTAAAAAAGCTACAAGCAAGCCACAGAAAGCCCAAAACGCTGCCCCTTGAGGAGCCCTGAAACCATGAAGCTAGAAATGACCCACTTTCAGATTAAAAAAAAAAACTGGTCTCAATGGTCTGGAGAGGGTAGGGAATGATTTTTCGGGTTTAAATACTGTTTTAATGCATGTACAAGTATTGCTCCAATTTTACATTTTAAAGCACTGGGCTAATTGTAGATCACCTTTTGGGTCATCTGAACAGTGTTTGCAATTTTAAAATATAAATTTGAAATTTGAAATTTGAAATGTGATTTTTATAGAAGAATATTCAAGGTCATCATTATAGGCCACAGGCTCGTTGTACATCACCGTCTTAATCACCTCAACAGGGTTCGAAATGTACAATTTGAAAAATAAAATGCAAAATTTTGGTAAGAATGGTCAAGAGTGTTTTAAATATGAATTGTTTATATTAATGGTGAAGGTCATCATCATCATAGGCCACAGCATCGTTGTAGATCAGATTCTCAATCCTCTGAACAGTGTTTAAAATTAGAGATTTGAAATGTATTTGTTTTAGCATATTTACATCTTAGGCCACAGGCCCGTTGCAGATCAACGTCTCAATCCTCTGGAGAAGGTGGGGAGTGCTTGCTCAGGTTTAAATAGTGTCTTGATGTATGTGCAAGTATTGCGTCAAGTTGACGCTCTAGGCCCCGGGCTCGTTGCAGATCACCGTCTCAATCCTCTGTAGAATATTGGGAATGTTTTTTCAAGTTTAAATATTGTTTTGATGTATTTACAAGTACTGTTCCAAACTGACGTATATATATTTAAATATGTTAATACTTCCATATTTAAATATTGTTTTGATGTATGTACAAGTACTGTTCCAAACTGTTTTGATGTATGTACAAGTACTGTTCCAAACTGACGTATATATATTTAAATATGTAAATACTTCCATATTTAAATATTGTTTTGATGTATGTACAAGTACTGTTCCAAACTGACGTATATATATTTAAATATGTAAATACTTCCATATTTAAATATTGTTTTGATGTATGTACAAGTACTGTTCCAAACTGACGCATATATATATTTAAATATGTAAATACTTCCATATTTAAATATTGTTTTGATGTATGTACAAGTACTGTTCCAAACTGACGTATATTTATTTAAATATGTAAATACTTCCATATTAAAATATGGTTTTGATGAACAAATATATACATATTCAAATGTATTGGTAAATATATATACAGCTATTTAAATATGTATACTATTTAAATATTCACTTGACGTATGCATATATACATATTTAAATATTGATTTTATGTATACATATACACATATTTAAATATTCATTTTATGTATACATATATACCCCTAGCTCCACTCACACACCCACCACCACCACTAGCACCACCCCCACCACCACCACCACTGCACCTACCGCAACATCAGCAGCTACACCCATGTTGCATATGTCGGCCACCATGATGAGATTTGGCATGTCAGTCACCAATAGCACCACCACCACCACCACCACTGCACTTACCGCAACATCAGCAGCTACACCCATGTTGCATATGTCGGCCACCATGATGAGATTTGGCATGTCAGTCACCAATAGCACCACCACCACCACCACCACTGCACCTACCGCAACATCAGCAGCTACACCCATGTTGCATATGTCTGCCACCATGATGAGATTTGGCATGTCAGTCACCAATAGCACCACCACCACCACCACCACCACTGCACCTACCGCAACATCAGCAGCTACACCCATGTTGCATATGTCGGCCACCATGATGAGTGTTGGCATGTCTGTCACCTCATGGCCCACTAGCACCACCACCACCACCACCACCACCACCACTGCACCTACCGCAACATCAGCAGCTACACCCATGTTGCATATGTCGGCCACCATGATGAGTGTTGGCATGTCAGTCACCTCATGGCCCACTAGCACCACCACCACCACCACCACCACCACTGCACCTACCGCAACATCAGCAGCTACACCCATGTTGCATATGTCGGCCACCATGATGAGTGTTGGCATGTCAGTCACCACATAGTCCTGTGTCCAGGGCACTCCTGGCAAAGCCGCGGTGCCACCCTCACTCTCACCATAATCTTCATTGCTGTCTTCCCCTGTATGTATGAATGTATGCATGTTTGTAGGTTACAGTCAAGGGTGGAGTAGAACCAGGCAAAGCCGCGATTCCCCCCCTAACTCTCACCATAATCTTAATTGCTATTCTCTTCTGAAATCATACAAGTTGTGTGGTGTGGTGTGGTGAGGTGTGGTGGATAGGGATAGGGATGGTGTCTAGGGCACACCTGGCAAAGCCGCTGTGCCACCCTCACCCTCACCATAATCTTCAGTGATATTCTCCTCTGAAAACATAAAAGTTGTGTGGTGTGGTGTGGTGTGGTGTTGTGGATAGGGATAGGGATAGGGAATGTATGTATGTAGGTAGGTAGGTAGGTAGGTAGGTTACAGTCCAGGGGCAGGCCAAAAAGGCGAAAGATAATTGCTATCCTCCTCTGAAATCAAACAAATTGCATTGTGTTGTATTTTGTTGTGTGTGTGTGTTGTGTTGTGTTGTGTTATGTTGTGTTGTGTTGTGTTGTGTTGTATTGTATAGAGATGGTGGTGAAGTAGACACCAGTAAATGCCGCTGTGCCACCCTCACTATCACCATAATCTTCATTGCTATTCTCCTATGGAAGCAAGCACGTTTGATTGTGTTATGTTGTGTGTGTGCGTTGTATTGTGTTGTGTTTTGTTGTGTTGCGATGCGGTGTATGTGTGTGTGCGTGTGAGTGTGAATGTGTGTGTGTGTGTGCGTTGTGTGTGTGAATGTGTGTGTGAATGTGTGTGTGTGTTGTGTTGTGTTGTGGTGTGTTGTGGTGTGGTGTGTTGTGGTGTGGTGTGGTGTATTGTGGTGTGTTGTACTGTGTTGTGTTGTGTGTTGTTGTGTTGTGTTGTGTTGTGTTGTGTTGTGTTGTGTTGTGTTATGTTGTGGTGTGTGGTGTGGTGTAATGTTGTGTTGTGTTTTGTTGTGTTGTGTTTTGGTGTGCTGCGGTGTGGTGTGGTGTGGTTTGGTGTGGTGTGGTATGGTGTGGTGCGGTGTGGTGTGGTGTGGTGTCCATCACCATCACCACAACCATAACCAAGACCATCACCATCACCACGACCACAACCACAACCAAAAAACAAAATATGCACACCACCACCACCACCACCATCACCACCATCACCACGACCACTACCACTTCCAACTGATATTCCCAACAACCACCACCACCACCACCACCACTACCAACCATTTCCCCAAAAACCAAACTATGCCCACCACCACCACTATCACCACCACCACCCCAAAACAGACTATGCCCACCACCAACACCACCAACACCAACAACACCAACACAACCAACGCAACCACAACCCCAAAACAAACTATGCCCACCACCGCCACCAACGCCACCAACACCATCACCACCCCCACAACCCCAAAACAAACTATGCCCACCACCACCACCAACACCACCACCAACACAACCAACACAACCACAACCACAAAACAAACTATGCCCACCACCAACACAACCATCACCACCACAACCCCAAAATATACTATGCCCACCAACACCAACACCAACACAACCAACACAACCACAACCCCAAAACAAACTATGCCCACCACCACCACCACCATCACCACTCACACAACCCTAAAACAAACTATGCCCATCACCACCACCACAACCCTAAGACAAACTATGCCCACCATCACAACCATCAGCAGCTACCTGCCGACTCCTGTTGAGCCACGTACATCTCAGACTAGTGCAGCCTTCCCTCCGAGTCAACCACACCGATGGCTCTCACACGGGAGGCAGGGGGGACGTCATCACCATCACCACCATCACCACCACTACCACTTCCATCACCACCTCCAACAACAACAACAACAACGCAAACACCACCACCACTACCATCACCACCACCACCAACAACAACAACACCCACACCACCAACAACACCACCACCACCACCACCACCACGACAAAACAAATTCAAACTATGCCCACCAACACCACAACCACCAACACCACCATCACCACCATCACCACCAACGCCACAACCACAACCAACACCAGCATCAACAGCTACCTGGCAGCTCCTGTTGCGCCACCACCACCATCTTCACCACCACTACCGGCAGCAGCAGCAACAGCTACCTGGCAGCTCCTGTTGCGCCACATACATCTCAGACGGGTGCAGCCTTCCCTCGGAGTCGATCACACCAATGGCTCGCACATGGGAGCCAGGAGGGAAATCATCATCACCAATGCCACCACCACCACCACCACTACCAACAACAACATCAGCAGAAGCTACCCGCCAGCTCCACACCCACCCCAGCCCCCAGCAGCAGCAGCAGCAGCTACCTGCCAGCTCCCCCCCCCCCCCCCCCCCCCAACCCCACCCACCCACCCACCCCCACCACCATCACCCCCACCTCCATCACCACCACCTCCATCACCACCACCACCACCACCCCAAAACAAACTATGCCCGCCACCACCACCAACAGCAGCAGCAGCAGCAGCTACCTGGCAGCTCCTGTTGCGCCACGTACATCTCAGACAGGTGCAGCCTTTCCTCTGGCAAGGCAATCACACCGATGGCTCGCACATGGGAGCCAGGGGGGACGTCATCATCACCACCACCACCACCATCACCACCACCACCACCATCATCACCATCACCACCACCACCACCACCAACACCATCACCACCAACACCATCACCAACACCACCAACACCAACACCATCACCACCAACACAACTAAAAAAACAACTACGCCCATCACCACCACCACCACCACCCCAAAACAAACTATGCCCACCACCACCACCACTTCCAGCAGCAGCAGCAGCAGCTACCTGGCAGCTCCTGTTGCGCCACATACATCTCAGATGGGTGCAGCCTTCCCTCCCGAGTCAATCACTCCAATTGCTAGCACATGTGATGGGAGCCAGGGGGGATGTCACCACCACCACCATCACCACCAACACCACCACCACCATCACCACCACCATCATCATCATCACCAACACCGCCAACACCATCACCACCACCACCACCACCCCAAAACAAACTATGCCCACCACCACCACCACTACCAGCAGCAGCAGCAGCAGCTACCTGGCAGCTCCTGTTGCGCCACCACCACCACCACCATTACCAACAACAACAACAACCTCATCACCACCACCATCATCACCATCATCACCATCACCAACACCAACACCTCCAACACCATCACCATCAACACAACCAAAAAAACAACTACCCCCATCACCACCCCAAAACAAACTATGCCCACCACCACCACCACTACCACCACCACTACCACCACCACTACCAGCAGCTACCTGACAGCTCCTGTTGCGCCACGTACATCTCAGACGGGTGCAGCCTTCCCTCGGAGTCAATCACGCCAATTGCCCGCACAGGGGAGCCAGGGGGGACGTCATCGATGTCAACGTGTGTTACGAGCAGCTCCAGCATGGTATTGTCGTCCATCATTAGGAGGTGCACGACGTCATCCTCTTCGCCCTCCGGTAGGCTCACCATGCGGATGGTATAGGTACCTGGGTGAGCGTTGGGGGGTATGTGTATGTGTATGTGTATGTGTGTGTGTGTGTGTGTGTGTGGGGGGGGGGGGGGGGGGGGGGGGGTATGTATTGTCGTCCATCCTTAGGAGGTGCACGGCGTCATCCTGTTCGCCATCTGGTAGGCTCACCATGCGGATGGAATATATACCTGTGGACAGGGTGGGGGTGGGGGTAGGTAGGTGGGGTGGGGGGTGGGGTGGCGATGAGGGGGAGGGGGGGGGGGGGGGGGGGGGCATTAGAAGGGGCACAAGGTAATTCCCCTACCCACCAGTGGATGGTGAAGGTGCCTGAGGACAGGGTGGTGAAGGTGAAGGTGGGACATACACTCTCACACACACACACACACGCACACCTGCGTACCAGCCATCTGGTGAAACAGACTTAGAAGCCAGCTGTCTCCGACACACACACACACACACACTCACACACCTGTGTACCAGCCATCTGGTGAAACAGACCGAGAAGCCAGCTGTCTCCGACGTGCCACAGTGCCATAGGAGCGCCCCTTGTACCGCCTTCCCACATTCAAGTTTGAAACTCCAAAATCAGGTAGCAGAGATGTAGCTGAAAACGCTGAGCTTGTAGCTGATGACAGGTTGGCATTACTTGTGTAGGTTGGCAGGACATTAAGGACCCTTCGGAACTGGACGGACTGCAAGGTTGAGGCTGCAGGGCAGGAAACATCATTTTTAATTGTGCGTTTCGTGTGTGTGTGTGTGTGTGTGTGTATGTGTGTGTGTGTGTGTGTGTGTGTGTGTGTGTGTGTGTGTTTGAATGAGTTGGCAAGACAGTAAGAACCCTTCGGAACTGGACGGACTGCAAAGTTGAGGCTGCAGGGCAAGAAAACATTTTTTGTGAGTGTGTGTTTGTTTGTGTGTGTTTTTGTGTGATGTTTGTGTACGTGAGTGTGTGTGTTTGAGTGATGTGAGGTAAGGTGAGGTGAGGTGAGGGGTGAGGGGTGAGGGGTGGGGTGCGAGGTGTGAGGAGTAAGGTGAGGTGGACTGACTGCAAGGTTGAGGCTACAAGGCAAGAAAAACCATGGTTGTGTGTGTGTTTGTGTGTCTGGTATTTTTTGTGAGTGTGTGTTAGTTTGTTTGTCTGTTGTTTGTGTGTGCGAGTGTGTGTTTTTGACGGTGATGCGTGTGTGCATTAGCGTGTGCGTGTGTGTGTGTGTGAGTTGGCAGGACAATGAGAACCCGTTGGAACTGGACTGACTGCAAGGTTGAGGCTGCAGTGAAAGAAACATCATTTTTGTTTGTGTGTGTTTGCTTGTTTGTGTGTGTTCTTGTGTGATGTTTGTGTGCGTGAGTGTGTGTGTTTGTGTGATTTGAGATAAGGTGAGGTGAGGGGTGAGGGGTGAGGGGTGGGGTGTGAGGTGTGAGGAGTAAGGTGAGGTGGACAGACTGCAAGGTTGAGGCTGCAGTGCAGGAAACATCATTTTTTAGTGTGTTTTCTTGTTTGTGTGTGTGAGTACGTTTGTGTGATGGAAGGTGGGGTGAGGTGAGGTTAGAGGTGTGAGGTGAGGTGGACTGACTGCAAGGTTGATGCTGCAGGACAAGAGAAAATATTATTTTTGTGTGTATGTTTGCTTGTTTGTGTGTGTTTTTGTGTGTGATGTTTGTGTGCGTGAGTGTGTGTGGGTGTTTGTGCTTGTGTGATGTTAGGTAAGGTGAGGTGACGTTTGAGGTGTGAGGTGGACTGACTGCAAGGTTGAGGCTGTACTGCAAGAAACATAATTTGTATAGTGCGTGTTTGCTTGTTTGTGTGTGTTTGTGTGATGTGAGGTAAGGTGAGGTGACGTGTGAGGTGTGAGGTGGACTGACTGCAAGGTTGAGGCTGTACTGCAAGAAACATAATTTGTATAGTGCGTGTTTGCTTGTTTGTGTGTGTTTGTGTGATGTGATGTGAGGTGTGAGGTGAGGTGGACTGACTACAAGGTTGAGGCTGCAAGGCAGGAAACACCATGGTTGTGTGTGTGTTCGTGTTTAATTTTTAATTTTGTTAGTGTGTGTTTGTTTGTTTGTCTGATTTGTGTGTGCGTGTGTGTGTGTTTGTTAGCGATGTTTGTGAGCGTAAATGTTTTTTTCTGTCTGTTTGTTTGTATATTTATTTGTGTGTTTGTTTGAGTGTTTGAGTGTGCATGTGTGTGAAAGGGAGAGAGAGAGAGAGAGAGAGAGAGAGAGGGTGATGTGAGTGACCACCTACCATGTGAGGTGTGATGTGAGTGACCAACTACCATGTAGGGTGTGATGTGAGTGACCACCTACCATGTGGGGTGTGATGTGAGTGACCATCTACCATGTTGGGTGTGATTTGAGTGACCACCTACCATGAGGGGTGTGATAAGAGTGACCACCTACCATGAGGGGTGTGATGGGGTGTGACCTACCATGAGGGGGGGCTAGGGTGAGCAGTAAGGTAACAGTGAGCAATATGCTGCAACTCGTCATCTTATGTGCCATTAAGACCTTTAACTCAGCTGTGCAGCACTATCTGGTCATCATAGATTGGTGTAGGAGCTGTTGGCTGCAGTTGGCAGTTGGCTGTTGGCTGTTGGCTGTTGGCTGCAGTTGGCTGTTGGCTACAGCTGTTGGCTGCAGCTAAGGCTGTGGACCAAAAGCGTACAGGTGGAGGTTGGGTGGGCTGTTGGCTGAAGCTGCTGGCTGTAACTCAGGCTGCAGACCAAAACCGTTCAGCTGTTGGCTACAATAGGCTGTTGGCAGCAACTAGGGCTGTAGACCAAAACCGTACTACTGTTGGCTACAATGGGCTATTGGTTTCAACTAAGGCTGTAGACCAAAACCGTACAGGTGGAGGTTGGATGGGCAAGGGGAAATAGGTTGGGGTTGCATAAGCGCTGATACTGATCTCGTCAATGGTCAATGAGCATGCCGAGAGAGGTTACGCAGGGAACTACAATTAGGGCGGGCGTGTCCAGACCGGTACGTGCAGATTGGAGCGAGCAGGGTCGCGGTCTATTCAGCAGCTCTCAGAATCGGGAGAGCGCGGTTCGGTACGGAATCGGGAGAGCGCGGAACGGTACAGTACGGTAATGCAAGGGGCGGTGATTCGAAACCAAATTTGAATTTGGAACAAACGAAGCAGCAGCTGGTGCCGGTGGAGAGCAGGCTGGACCGACAGCTGTAAGGAATCTGCGCATGCGAGGTTCGCACCGGGTTTCTTGCCGAAATCAGCAGTCAGCTGCAGCTGCGTACGTGCGCACAACCAGTGAAGAGAAGGTTGCCAGCACGGTTTCTGTTCTGATACACGCAGCTCCCTTTCCCCTTCCTTGGGCCAAAACCGCCAAACCTGTAGCTAGCTGGTGCGACTGTGTGATTGTCCATTTGTCTGGAAGCTGACATGACGAGCGTTTCCGGCTTGCAAGCTTTCGGCATTGGAAATGTATTGACAATGCGATCAGAATCGTATTTGCAAAGAGTGGTTTCTTCTCACAAGAAGAAGAAAAAAAGGGATGATAAATTACAGTGCCACTAAGCAGTCCAGGGCTTCCTGTCTTGCTCTTCTACAAGTAGAAAGATAGTCGGCTAGGTTGCTCCAAAAAGACTTAGTGCCATTTCCATTCATAAAGGTTCTGAATGTGGAATCGCAGAATTCCACATTCCATACGGTTAAGTTGGTATCCTCATGGACATGCCTTTAAATATCTGTAAACAGCTTCTGGTAGCGGAATGAATCGTGGTGATATGGAAACGCTATTAAACCTATTACGTGTGCAAATTGGATGATGTCAGAGGAGATGAACCTTAGTTCTACGTACACTAACTTATTAAATAATAGAGATGAGATTAAATGCATAGCAAGACTACGTCTTCGAGCTCACAACTTAAATGTTGAATCAGAAAGTAGTACCTTTCGTTCTGGCAGAATTTGAGGGTGCTGTGTTGTGGTGGTTGGCGGTAGAAGAGTGGTCGAAGATGAGAAGCTTTTCATATACGAATGTCCGCTATATATACGCTGATGATATAAACAATATTTTTGAGAAAATGAAAATTGAACCTGAATTGGTGGAATTCAGCATGAAGCTGATCATGAATCCTTTGAAGGGCGGAAATACTTAATACAATTTATAAAAAAAAACGATAAGAATCGCACAATTAAAATATCATCTCATATGAGATGATGATTTAATTATATTGTATAATTAAAGAATCATTATAGCACGAACTTAGGACCCCCGTCGGTAGAAAGATTGTTTGGGGTTCAGTTAAACAACGCCTTTCCTTTTGAAGCCCTTCCTATCACGGTTGGGCAAGTCCCTTTATCCTATTTGGCCTACCCCAGGACTGTAACATTCATACAACAGCTTTTCGTTATCGTTACAACTATCTATCTAATCACTTGCTACGACCCAAAGAATCCAACCAGGGCAGCAGCTTGGCATGGACTAGATCTGGGCGGTCATCCTGTAAGCCTGTGCATGGCAAGGCAAGTGTGTGTGTGTGCGTGTGTTTTGTGTGTGTGTGTGTGTGTCTGTGTGTGTGTGGGGGGGGGGCATGTTGGTGGTTGGCATGGACTAGATCTGGGCGGTCATCCTGTAAGCCTGCGTATGGCAGGTTCGCATGTTGTTTGTGTGTGTGTGTGTGTGTTTGTGTGTGTGTGTGTGTGTGGGGGGGGGGGCATGTTGGTGGTGGGCATGGACTAGATCTGGGTGGTCATCTTGTAAGCCTGCGTATGGCAGGTTCGCTTGTTGTTTATGTGTGTGTGTGTGTGTGGGGTGGGGTGGGTGGGGCGGGGGGCATGTTGGTGGTGGGCATGGACTAGATCTGGGTGGTCATCTTGTAAGCCTGCGTATGGCAGGTTCGCTTGTTGTTTATGTGTGTGTGTGTCTGTGTGTGTGTGTGGGGGGGGGGGGGCATGTTGTGTGGTGGGCATGGACTAGATCTGGGTGGTCATCTTGTAAGCCTGCGTTATGGCAGGTTCGCTTGTTGTTTATTTGTGTGTGTGTGTGTGTGTGTGGGGGGGGGGGGGGGGCATGTTGGTGGTGGGCATGGACTAGATCTGGGTGGTCATCTTGTAAGCCTGCGTATGGCAGGTTCGTTTGTTGTTTATGTGTGTGTGTGTGTGGGGGGGGGAGGGGCATGTTGGTGGTGGGCATGGACTAGATCTGGGTGGTCATCTTGTAAGCCTGCGTATGGCAGGTTCGCTTGTTTTTATGTGTGTGTGTGTGTGCGGTGTGTGTGTGTGGGGGGGGGGGGGGGCATGTTGGTGGTGGGCATGGACTAGATCTGGGTGGTCATCTTGTAAGCCTGCGTATGGCAGGTTCGCTTGTTGTTTATGTGTGTGTGTGGGGGGGTGGGGGGGGGTGGGGTGGGGGGCATGTTGGTGGTGGGCATGGACTAGATCTGGGTGGTCATCTTGTAAGCCTGCGTATGGCAGGTTCGCTTGTTGTTTATGTGTGTGTGTGTGTGTGTGTGTGGGGGGGGGGGGGGGGCATGTTGGTGGTGGGCATGGACTAGATCTGGGTGGTCATCTTGTAAGCCTGCGTATGGCAGGTTCGCTTGTTGTTTATGTGTGTGTGTGTGTGGGGGGTGGGGGGGGGGGGGGCATGTTGGGTGGTGGGCATGGACTAGATCTGGGTGGTCATCTTGTAAGCCTGCGTATGGCAGGTTCGTTTGTTGTTTATGTGTGTGTGTGTGTGTGTGTGGGGGGAGGGGGCATGTTGGTGGTGGGCATGGACTAGATCTGGGTGGTCATCTTGTAAGCCTGCGTATGGCAGGTTCGCTTGTTGTTTATGTGTGTGTGTGTGTGTGTGTGTGTGTGGTGGGGGGGGGGCATGTTGGTGGTGGCATGGACTAGATCTGGTGGTCATCTTGTAAGCCTGCGTATGGCAGGTTCGCTTGTTGTTTATGTGTGTGTGTGTGTGTGTGTGTTTGTGTGGGGGGGGGGGCATGTTGGTGGTGGGCATGGACTAGATCTGGGTGGTCATCTTGTAAGCCTGCGTATGGCAGGTTCGCTTGTTGTTTATGTGTGTGTGTGTGTGTGTGTGGGGGGGGGGGGGCATGTTGGTGGTGGGCATGGACTAGATCTGGGTGGTCATCTTGTAAGCCTGCGTATGGCAGGTTCGCTTGTTGTTTATGTGTGTGTGTGTGTGTGTGTGTGGGGGGGGGGGCATGTTGGTGGTGGGCATGGACTAGATCTGGGTGTCATCTTGTAAGCCTGCGTATGGCAGGTTCGCTTGTTGTTTATGTGTGTGTGTGTGTGGGGGGGGGCGGGGGGGGGATGTTGGTGGGGGGCATGGACTAGATCTGGGTGGTCATCTTGTAAGCCTGCGTATGGCAGGTTCGCTTGTTGTTTATGTGTGTGTGTGTGTGTGTGTGTGGGGGGGGGATGTTGGTGGTGGGCATGGACTAGATCTGGGTGGTCATCTTGTAAGCCTGCGTTATGGCAGGTTCGCTTGTTGTTTATGTGTGTGTGTGTGTGTGTGTGGGGGGGGGGGGGGCATGTTGGTGGTGGGCATGGACTAGATCTGGGTGGTCATCTTGTAAGCCTGCGTATGGCAGGTTCGTTTGTTGTTTATGTGTGTGTGTGTGTGTGTGTGGGGGGGGGGGGGGCATGTTGGTGGTGGGCATGGACTAGATCTGGGTGGTCATCTTGTAAGCCTGCGTATGGCAGGTTCGCATGTTGTTTATGTGTTGAGTGTGTGTGTGTTGGGGGGGGGCATGTTGGTGGGGGCATGTGACTAGATCTGGTGGTCATCCTGTAAGCCTGCGTATGGCAGGTTCGTTGTTGTTTATTGGTGTTTCTTGTGGGTGGCAATGAGGGGCTGGGAGGGGGCGCTTGGGTATGTGTATCTGTGGGGGTGGTAATGAGGGGCTTGGAGGGGGCCCTTGGGCATGTGTATCTGTGTGTGTGCTTGGAAAGGGGCGCTTGGTGTAGGCCTGTGCATAGCAGGGCAAGTGGCTGCGTGTTTGTGTGTGTGTGCGTGGGGGGGGTGTGTGGTGGGTGTGTGGGGGGGGGAGCGTTGGTGTTGGGCATGTGATGGGCGATGTGATGGGCGTTGGGGATGGCGTGGGGGTGGGAGTGGGGTGGGAGTGGGTGGGGGGCTGGGGAGGGGGGGGGCGTTGGGGGTGGAGTGGGGTGGGGTGGGATAAGCGTTTGTGATGGGTTGAGGTTGGGTGGGGAGGGTGGGCGTTGGGTGTGGGCATTGGGGTGGTTGTTGGGTGCGGGGTGGGGAGGGGAAGGGGCAGTGACGGGCGTTTCACAGGGGTAGGGGTGGACGTATCACTAGCTCCCTCCCAAAGCATATAGCCAGGGAATAAGCTTGGCATGGACCAGATGTAGGCCGTCATCCTGTAAGCTTGTGCATGTCAGGGCAAGTGGCCGCGTGGGGTGGGGTGGGGAGGTGAAGGGGCAGGGGTAGGCGTATCACTTGCTCTCTCACAAAGCATCTAGCCAGGGAATATATGGCATGCGGCAGATATATATGACATGGACTATGTATATGGCATGGATCAGATGTAGGCGGTCATCCTGTAAGCTTGTGCATGGCAGAGGAAGTGGCCGCGTGTGTGGTGGTGTGTGGTGGTGCTGGGTGGGGTGGGGTGGGGGGTTGAGCGGTTGGCGGTGGGCGTGTGATGGGGGGTGCATCTAGTCAGGGAATATATATATGGCATGGACCAGATGTAGGCGATCATCCTGGAAGTCTGTGCATGGATGTGTTGGTTGGATTGGGTTCGGTGGGTTGGGTTGGGTTGGGTTGGTTGGGTTAGGTTAGGTTAGGTTGGGTTGGGTTGGTTAGGTTGGGTTGGTTAGGTTGGGTTGGGTTGGGTTGGGTTAGGTTGGTTGGTTAGGTTGGGTTAGGTTAGGGTTGGGTTGGGTTGGGTTGGGTTGGGTTGGGTTGGGTGGGTTGGGTTGGGTTGGGTTAGGTTGGGTTGGTTGGGTTGGTTAGGTTGGTTTGGGTTAGGGGTTGGGTGGTTGGGTTGGTTTGGTTAGGTTGGTTGGGTTGGTTAGGTTGGGTTGGGTTGGATTGGTTGGGTTGGGTTGGGTTGGGTTGGTTGGGTTAGGTTAGGTTAGATTAGGTTGTTTTGGGTTGGTTTGGTTTGGTTTGGGTTAGGTTAGGTTAGGTTTGGGTTGGGTTGGGTTGGGTTGGGTTAGGTTAGGTTGGGTTGTGGGTTGGGTTGGTTGGGTTGGGTTGGGTTTGGTTGGGTTTGGTTTGGGTTGGGTTGGGTTGGGTTGGTTGGGTTGGGTTGGTTGTTGGGTTGGGTTGGGTTGGGTTGGGTTGGGTGGTTGGGTTAGTTATTGGTTTGGTTTGTTTGGTTTGGTTTGGTTTGGTTTGGTGTTTGGTTTGGTTTGGTGGTTGGGTTAGGTTGCTAGGTTGGGTTTGGTTGGTTTGGTTTGGTTTTGGTTTGGTTTGGTTTGGTTTGGTTTGGTTTGGTTGGTTTGTTTGGTTTGGTGTTGGGGGTTGGTTGGGTTGAGTTGGGTTGGGTTAAGTTGGGTTGCTTTTTCTTGGGTTTGGGTTTGGGTTGTTTGGTATGGAATGGTTTGGTTTGGTTTGGGTTAAAAATACAACACATCTTCTCACAGTCGCCAGTGCCCTCCAGCAGCTCAAAGCTTGTGCCGGGTCTCTTCTCAGGCAGCGCCTTAAACAAGACACCTGAGGGCCCATCTCAGGGGGTGAAAATGTCCTTGTCACCCCGCACTAACCGGTACTACAACCATTCGGCCCCAACAAAATTGGACCCCAAAGAAATTGTACCCAAGAAATTGGCCCCAAGAAATTGGACCCCAAGAAATTGGACCCCAAGAAATTGGACCCCAAGAAATTCTACATAATATATAGGGACTGGCATATCATATGATTCTGACCAAAAGCGAGTATGATATCATACATATTGCATCATATGATTTCGTATGTAAAAGGTAACTTTAGCCTAGTCTGTCTGCCGGCATCATATGATATCATATTGTCGCTCCCTAATAATATAACATTAACCAAATCAAAAAACGCAACTTACAGTGGCCAGTGCCCTCCAACACCACCACAACCTCCTGCAACACCACAACCACCACCATCCTCCTCCTACTCACCACCATCACACCACACAACTTACAGTGACCAGTGCCCTCCAACACCACCACCACCTCCTGCAACACCACAACCACCACCATCCTCCTCCTACTCACCACCATCACACCACACAACTTACAGTGACCAGTGCCCTCCAACACCACCACCACCTCCTGCACCACCACCACCATCCTCCTCCTACTCATCACCATCACACCACACAACGTACAGTGGCCAGTGCCCTCCAACACCACCATCCTCCTCCTCGACCACCACCACCATATGTACCCCGACAACCACCACCAGCAACAACTCATCAACATGGCACCAGTCAACTTACAGTGGCCAGTGCCTTCCAACAGCTCAAAGCTTGTATCGGGTCTCTTTTTGTGCAGCTGAGGGACCATCTCAGGGGGTGAAGATGTCCATGTCACCACCTGGTACTACCTGTATAACAAATTGGACCCCAACAAACTGGTCATACTAAAACATTATCCAAATTACACCACACAGCTTACTGTGGCCAGTGCCCTCCAACACCACCATCCTCCTCCTAAACACCACCACCACCATATGCACCACCACCACCACCACCACCACAGCCATCACACCACACTACTTACAGTGGCCAGTGCCCTCCAACACCACCATCCTCCTCCTAAACACCACCACCACCATATGCACCACCACCACCACCACCACCACTGCCATCACACCACACAACTTACAGTGGCCAGTGCCCTCCAACACCACCATCCTCCTCCTAAACACCACCACCACCATATGCACCACCACCACCACCACTGCCATCACACCACACAACTTACAGTGGCCTGTGCCCTCCAACAGCTCAAAGATTGTGTCAGGTCTCTTTCCAGGCAGCGCCTTGAACACGGCACCCGAGGGTCCATCTAAGGGTGTGAAGATGTCCTTGTCACCCCACAATACCAGCAGGGGCCCCTTCACTCCCTCCACAACATCGTTCAAGCGAGGGCCTGGGGGACCTGGCAATAGGGGGGTGTATGTGGAAGGGGTGGACGTGGGGTAGCCAAGTAGTGGTTGGGTGGTTAAGTTGGCTGGCCGGATGGACGGTTGATTGGTTGGTTGGTTAGTTGGTTGGGGTATTCAGATAGTGGTTGGTTGGTTGGTTGGTTGATTGGTTGGTTGGTTGGTTGGTTGGTTGGTTGGTTGGTTGGTTGGGTGAGTGGCAGGGTGGGGGCTGGTGGTGTGGGATGGGTGTGTAGATGTCCTCGTCACCCCACGATACCAGCAGTGGCCCTTTCACTCCCTCCACACAATTATTCAGGCGGGGACCTGGGGGACCTGGCAATAGAGGGGTGTATGTGGAAGAGGTGGACGTGGGGTAGCCAGGTAGTGGTTGGGTGGTTAAGTTGGCTGGTCGGATGGACGTTTGATTGGTTGGTTGGTTGGTTGGTTGGGGTATTCAGATAGTGGTTGGTTGGTTGGTTGGTTGGTTGGTTGGCTGGTTGGTTGGTTAGTTGGTTGGGTGGCA
>CM039463.1:40515578-40579916 GCA_022414725.1 Microglena sp. YARC
CAGCAGCACCACATCCACCACCACCACCATAAGTAGCAGTAGCAGATCAATGAGGAGGATGGGTAGAGCAGAGCAATGCGCCAGTCATCTCCCGCCAGCCCCTGCATCAATACATAATGATCTACTTTAGTCAATAAATAGCAGCAGCAGCGGTAGTCAGTAGCATATCAAAGAGTACCACCACCACTCCCACTCCTCCCCTTACAACCACTAGCACCACATAGCTAGGTATTCTTACCAAATTATTTATGGCACCAGCACAGTTAAAGAGCACAGTGCCACCACCACCACCAACACTGCCACCACCACCAACACTACCACCTCTACATAGCCAGGTATGCTTACCTTGTTGTTTATGGCACCAGCACAGTTCAACAGCACAGTACCACCACCACCACCACTCCTCCCCTTACCACCACTACTACCTCTACACAGCCAGGTATGCTTGTCTTATTGTTCATGACACCAGCACAGTTCAAAAGCACAGTGCCACCATCACCACCACCACTCCTACCATAACCACTACCACCTCCACATAGCCAGGTATGCTTACCTTGTTGTTCATGGCACCAGCACAGTTCAACAGCACAGTACCACCACCACCACCACTCCTCCCCTTACCACCACTACTACCTCTACACAGCCAGGTATGCTTATCTTATTGTTCATGACACCAGCACAGTTCAAAAGCACAGTGCCACCATCACCACCACCACTCCTACCATAACCACTACCACCTCCACATAGCCAGGTATGCTTACCTTGTTGTTCATGGCACCAGCACAGTTCAACAGCACAGTGCCACCATCACCACCACCACTCCTACCATAACCACCACCACCACCACTCCTACCATAACCACCACCACCTCAATGTTGCCAGATGTGCTTACCTTATTGTTCATGGCACCAGCACAGTTCAAGAGCACGGTGCCCTTCACCCTTTCTTGCGGTAGTGCTACATTGACCATGAGACAAGCAAAGCTTCCGAAAGAGTTTCCAATGAGGATGACAGGGGAGTCTATGAACTCGTCCATGAAGTCGATGATCTGGTCACGCCACACCTGTGTGCATAGCCAGGTCAGGGTGGTTGCGAATCTATGTGCGTGCGCGTGTGCGTGTTTGGTGTGTGTGTGAGTGTGTGCACGTGTGTGTGTGTTTGGTGTGTGGTGTGTGTGTGAGAGTGTGTGCGCGTGTATGTGTGTTTGGTGTGTGGTGTGTTTGAGAGAGTGTGTGTGCGTGCGTGTGCATGTATGTGTGTGGTGTGTGTTTAGGTCATGATTTGAAGTTGATGATCTGGTCACACCACACATGTGTGCACAGCGAGGTCAGGGTGGTTGCGAATCTGTGTGCGTGTGTGTGCATGTTTGGTGTGTGTGGTGTGTAAACGTCACAAGTTGAAGTCTGTGACCTGGTCACGCCACACCTACGTGCATAGCGAGGTCAGGGGTTTGGGGTGGAGGGTGGTGGTGGTGGTGGTGGTGTAGGAGTAGGGGTAGGGGTAGGAGTAGGGGTAGGGATAGGGGTAGGGGGGGGGGAGGTGTGTGTGTGTGGGGGGAGGTTTTTCTGTGTTATTGTCTGTGTGTGTAAATCTACAAAGATGGAAGGTCAGGGGGTGGGAGGGGGTGGTGTGGAAGGTGGTGTGGTGGTGGTGGGTATCTTACAAATATGCATACATTTCCTGGCTTGCATACATGTGTGTGTATGTGTGTTTGTTGAAAAAATGTAAACATATATCCCTGTATGTGTACATGTGTGTGTGTGTCGTACAAATATGTTTACATATCTTGGTATGTATAGATGTGTGTGTGTATGTATGTGTGTGTGTGTGTGTGTGTCGTACACATACTCGTACATAAACCGGTTTGTATACATGTGTGTGTATGTGTGTGTATCTAACAAATATGCATACTTATTCTGGTTTGTGTACATGTGTGTATGTGTGTGTCGTATACATATGCACACATATACCGGTTTGTACACATGTATGTGTGTGTTGAACAAATATGTATACATGTGTGTGTGTGTGTCGTTCAAATATGTATACATGTGTGTGTGTCGTACAAATATGTATACATGTGTGTGTGTGTGTGTGTGTACAAATATGTATACATGTGTGTGTGTGTGTGTTGTACAAATATGTATACATGTGTGTGTGTGTGTGTGTGTGTGTGTCGTTCAAATATGTATACATGTGTGTGTGTGTGTGTCGTTCAAATATGTATACATGTGTGTGTGTGTGTGTTGTACAAATATGTATACATGTGTGTGTGTGTGTTGTACAAATATGTATACATGTGTGTGTGTGTGTGTGTGTGTGTGTTGTTCAAATATGTATACATGTGTGTGTGTGTGTGTGTGTGTGTGTGTGTGTGTGTGTCGTTCAAATATGTATACATGTGTGTGTTTGTGTGTGTGTGTCGTTCAAATATGTATACATGTGTGTGTGTGTGTGTCGTTCAAATATGTATACATGTGTGTGTGTGTTGTACAAATATGTATACATGTGTGTGTGTGTTGTACAAATATGTATACATGTGTGTGTGTGTGTGTGTGTGTCGTTCAAATATGTATACATGTGTGTGTGTGTGTTGTACAAATATGGATACATGTGTGTTTGTGTCGTTCAAGTATGTATACATGTGTGTGTGTCGTACAAATATGTATACATGTGTGTGTATGTGTGTGTGTCGTACAAATATGTATACATGTGTGTGTGTGTTGTACAAATATGGATACATGTGTGTGTGTGTTGAACAAATATGTATACATGTGTGTGTGTGTGTCGTTCAAATATGTATACATGTGTGTGTGTGTGTCGTTCAAATATGTATACATGTGTGTGTGTGTGTGTCGTTCAAATATGTATACATGTGTGTGTGTGTTGTACAAATATGGATACATGTGTGTGTGTGTGTGTGTCGTTCAAATATGTATACATGTGTGTGTGTGTGTCGTTCAAATATGTATACATGTGTGTGTGTGTCGTACAACTATGTATACATGTGTGTGTGTGTTGAACAAATATGTATACATGTGTGTGTGTGTGTCGTTCAAATATGTATACATGTGTGTGTGTGTGTGTTGTACAAATATGTATACATGCGTGTGTGTGTGTTGTACAAATATGTATACATGTGTGTGCATGTGTGTGTGTGTGTGTGTGTGTGTGTGTGTGTTGTTCAAATATGTATACATGTGTGTGTGTGTGTTGTGCGTGTGTCGTTCACAAATATGTATACATGTGTGTTGTGTGTGTGTGTGTCGTCAATATGTATACATGTGTGTGTGTGTCGTTCAAATATGTATACATGTGTGTGTGTGTTGTACAAATATGTATACATGTGTGTGTGTGTTGTACAAATATGTATACATGTGTGTGTGTGTGTGTGTGTGTGTCGTTCAAATATGTATACATGTGTGTGTGTGTGTTGTACAAATATGGATACATGTGTGTTTGTGTCGTTCAAGTATGTATACATGTGTGTGTGTCGTACAAATATGTATACATGTGTGTGTATGTGTGTGTGTCGTACAAATATGTATACATGTGTGTGTGTGTTGTACAAATATGGATACATGTGTGTGTGTGTTGAACAAATAGTTACATTTGTGTGTGTGTGTGTGTGTGTGTCGTTCAAGATATGTATACATGTGTGTGTGTGTGTGTTCAAATATGTACATGTGTGTGGTGTGTCGTTCAAATATGTGTGTGTGTGTGTGTGTCGTTCAAATATGTATACATGTGTGTGTGTGTTGTACAAATATGTATACATGTGTGTGTGTGTGTGTGTCGTTCAAATATGTATACATGTGTGTGTGTGTGTCGTTCAAATATGTATACATGTGTGTGTGTGTCGTACAACTATGTATACATGTGTGTGTGTGTGTTGAACAAATATGTATACATGTGTGTGTGTGTGTCGTTCAAATATGTATACATGTGTGTTTGTGTCGTACAACTATGTATACATGTGTGTGTGAGTTGTACAAATATGTATACATGTGTGTGTGTGTCGTACAACTATGTATACATGTGTGTGTGAGTTGTACAAATATGTATACATGTGTGTGTGTGTCGTACAAATATGTATACATGTGTGTGTGTGTGTGTTGTACAAATATGTATACATGTGTGTGTGTGTTGTACAAATATGTATACATGTGTGTGTGAGTTGTACAAATATGTATACATGTGTGTGTTGTACACATATGTTATGTTTTGTGTGTGTGCGACGTCACAAATTGAGCGACTCAGTGTGGAGCGACTCAGTGTGAGTGACTCAGTGTGGAGAAGGGTGCATGGTAGTCACTGTTGTTTTTGTGTGCGACGAGTCACAAATTGAGCGACTCGGTGATACCCCTCCGTCCTGTAGCAAGTCCTATGAGATCAGCAGAGCAGGGTGCGTTATATGATATACTGGTGTGTGAGTCGTACAAATATATATACATGTGTGTGTGTGTGTGTGTGTCGTACAAATATGTATACATATACCGGTGTGTATACATGTGTTTGTCGTACACATAGGTATACATATACCGGTGTGTATACATGTGTGTGTATGTGTGTGTTGTACAAATATGTGTACATGAGTTTGTGTGTACATGAGTGTGTGTGTCGTACCTCCATGCTGTAGCCATCATCTAGCTTGGGCTTAGCAGAGGCTCCGAAACCGAGGAGATCAAGGGCGTACACCTGTGTCATGTGCAGCAAGCGGTACATGTAATGTCACACATCCCATATATTTTACATGCCACAAACTGCATACATATACATATACTATGTAGGTACTATATGTTTTTAGTTTGAATCGACTGCATATATATACATGTACTATATAGATAGTACCGGTATATGTTTTTAGTGTGAATCGACTGCATATATATACATGTACTATATAGATAGTACCGGTATATATTTTTAGTGTGAATCGACTGCAAATATATACGTTATATAGATACTATGTGATTTTGGTACGAATCGACTGCAACACGAATCAACGGTGATGGTAGCTTGTCCAGTTGAGGTAGAAGACCGCTCTCTACCCGCGTACGACGGGTTCTCTTAATACCACGCCCCACCAGGCGTTATCATAACCTTTTTATAAGTATACTATATACATACTATATTTTTCAGTGTGAATCGACTGCATATATAAATGTACTACATACATCTACTATATGTTTTTAATTTGAATCGACTGCAAATATGATATACCGTAGGCGCAGTATTAATCGGCAAGATTAAGAGTTGGCAAATGGCCTTTTTATTCATTTTTGATGTCTCAAAATATAATGGCAAAAATAACTTGGCAAACGTGATTTTTACTTGACCTGGGAATTTTGACTCAGGCTAAGACCTGGAAAACGTTTGGCAAATGGAAATTTGCCATTTTACATTTTCACATGTAACAAACTTGTGGCTGATGGGAGTATTCCATGTTACATTTTGAAAATAACTGTCTGAAAAAGTGATCCACTCAGGGTTTACAACAAAACCAATAAGGTAGTTACCACCACAGTAAAAGTTCTTTCCATACAAAATGTATGGTAATTAACCCCACCCACAACCAGCCTCCCTCCCACGAGCTTTCATAGAGGGGGCCTTCTAATTTTCAGCGTGGAATGAAAGAATTGGGATTCGAGTAAGTACGAAGTTTTGCTGTACTGCCGAGGAGTACAGTTTGTTTGAATCGACAGTGTTGGATAAACTTGGCAAACGCCAGTCAGCTTTCGACCTACCCAGGTGGCTCAGACCTGGTATAATTTGGTTTGGCAAACGGTCGTTTGCCAACCCATTTGCCAATACTTCCTGCGCCTACGGTATACATATGCATATTCTATAAAGATACTATATGTTTTAGTGTGAATATACTATCTAGATACTATATGTTTTTAGTGTGAATATACTATCTAGATACTATATGTTTTAGTGTGCATATACTATCTAGATACTATATGTTTTTAGTGTGCATATACTATCTAGATACTATATGTTTTTAGTGCGAATATACTATCTAGATACTATATGTTTTAGTGTGAATATACTATCTAGATACTATATGTTTTTAGTGTGAATATACTATCTAGATACTATATGTTTTTAGTGTGAATATACTATCTAGATACTATATGTTTTTAGTGTGAATATACTATCTAGATACTATATGTTTTTAGTGTGAATATACTATCTAGATACTATATGTTTTTAGTGTGCATATACTATCTAGATACTATATGTTTTTAGTGTGAATATACTATCTAGATACTATATGTTTTTAGTGTGCATATACTATCTAGATACTATATGTTTTTAGTGTGCATATACTATCTAGATACTATATGTTTTTAGTGTGAATATACCATCTAGATACTATATGTTTTTAGTGTGCATATACTATCTAGATACTATATGTTTTTAGTGTGAATATACTATCTAGATACTATATGTTTTTAGTGTGAATATACTATCTAGATACTATATGTTTTTAGAGTGAATATACTATCTAGATACTATATGTTTTTAGTGTGAATTACTATATAGATACTACAATTTTTCTATGTGAATATACTATAGAGACAAAATATTTATTTTGGTGTGAATCGACTGTACAGATACTATATTTATTTAATTGTGAATATACTATACCGGGAAGTTGCTCGTGTACTGCATGTCGGAATTGGGGCCTAAATGGGTCGTAAAAATTGTGTCGGGGTGGGGGGTGGGGGGGGGGGGGGCCGCTTGCAGAAATTTCCTCTGGTGAAAACTGTTAGAGGCCCAAACCTTACTCAGGACTCGGTCTTTGATAAAATTAAGCAGACCTTTGGCACAAGCTTGACGAGATCTTTCCGAATCCACACTTATTTCTGACAACGAGTAAATATGGAGGCGCGGTCCTCTAGATCCAAGTCGAGGCACCTGGCGAACTGGCAGATCCTCGTATCCTGGTCGAGACGGATTTGTAAATATCATCGTAACTTCTTCACCAGATGGAATCTGACGAAGTTAAGCAGACCCATGTAACTGGTCTGACGAGAGCATTCCTGATCCGCGGTTGTTTTTGAGAGTGAGTTAATTAGTCGAGGTGGTGCTCGAGTAGTGACCTCCACAGGTTTTAAGCACACCAAGTGTGAAAGTTGGGCCAAACCAGAAACTCAGCATCTCCTCCCCAAACTTTTATAACTTCTGACTTGTGAGTGTTCACACATGTATCGCCCTAGCACATTTCTAGTCGTGGGTTGGGTTTTAGGTTGGGTTTTAGGTTGGGTTTTAGGTTGGGTTTTAGGTTGGGTTTTAGGTTGGGTTAGGCTGGAGAAGGTGTCTGCAGACAAAAATAAGGCGGCCCTGGCTGAGCTAGGCCCAGGATCTCTTGCTGAAGTGAGTTGGGTTGGTTCGGATGACGTATGACATGACGGAATGGAACGAAAGGCGGCAATGATGGAGCTGACAGAAGCAAGTTAGTTACGCGACCGTTGGCTGACGTGTCGGGCTTCAATTTTTGTTTTCCTTCGGTCGGACAAACGGACAAATGGGTAAACATGGGGGCTCCCGCCCCCTTGAAGAGGGGGCTCCGCCAAAAAACTTCCTAAGGGCCCCTTGCTATACACATATATTTATTTTAGTGTCAATATGCTGTCTTTATCTATTTTAGTGTGAATAGATGTTCATACAGATACAGAGCCAGCATCCCCGATCCAAACTGAATGGCTCAGTGGCAGAGCAACCCTGGAGAAAGATCGCAGCAGATGCGGGGTTTGAACCCCCTTGAGTGCGCTTGGGCCCGACCGGAGGGTAATTGACCGGCACGGTAACTGGAATCTAGATGCGATGTCGGCTCGACTACCGCATACTTACGATCCGGTTCCCTTAATCCCACAGTGGCACGTCCTTCGAGGTCATTGTGACAATTCTTGGATGTTCAGATTTTCATTTTTCTAATAGAGCCTACAGAATCCTACAGTCTGGCAAGATCATCAAGACCAGTGAGTCAGTACAGGCCACTAAAACCATACATACTGGCGATACCATACCCCCCCCCCCCCACCCCCTACACACCCCCCACACACACACACACACACATACCACCACCCATACTAGCACACACAAACACACACGCACACAAAAACGCACACATCCATCCATCCATCCCATCCATCCATCCATCCATCCATCCATCCATCCGCAACACACAAACACACACCGCACACACAACGCCACACATCATCCATCCATCCATCCATCCATCCATCCATCCATCCGCACACACAAACACACACGCACACAAACGCACACATCCATCCATCCATCCATCCATCCATCCATCCGCACACACAAACACACACGCACACAAACGCACACACCCATCCATCCATCCATCCATCCATCCTGCACACACAGAACACACACACACAAACGCACACATCCATCCCATGCCATCCATCCATCCATCCATCCATCCATCCATCCATCCATCCGCACACACAAACACACACGCACACATCCATCCATCCATCCATCCATCCGCACACACAAACACACACGCGCACACAAACGCACACCCACACATCCATCCATCCATCCATCCATCCATCCATCCATCCGCACACACAAACACACACACAAACGCACACAAAAACCACACATCCATTCCATCCATCCATCCATCCTGCACACACAAACACACACGCACACAAACGCACACATCCATCCATCCATCCATCCATCCATCCATCCATCCATCCGCACACACAAACACACACGCACACATACCGCACACATCCATCCATCTCATCCTCCATCCATCCGCACACACACACACACGCACACAAAACGCACAATCATCCATCCATCCATCCATCCATCCATCCATCCATCCATCCATCCATCCGCACACACAAACACACACGCACACAAACGCACACATCCATCCATCCATCCATCCATCCATCCGCACACACAAACACACACGCACACAAACGCACACATCCATCCATCCATCCATCCATCCATCCATCCATCCATCCATCCATCCATCCGCACACACGCACACAAACGCAACATCCATCCATCCATCCATCCATCCATCCAGCCGCACACACAAACACACACGCACACAAACGCACACATCCATCCATCCATCCATCCATCCATCCATCCATCCGCACACACGCACACATACGCAACACAAACCAACGCACACAAAACGCACATCCATCCATCCATCCATCCATACCATATCCGCACAAGAACAAAACACACACGCCACAAACCTATACATATATAATTGGTTTTGAACTTTATTTTACTTGAAACTTTACCTGGGTTGAAATTTATTTTTTGAAGTATCGCACCTTGTTTGTTTTTGACAGTACTGCGATATTCTTCTTGTACTGCACGGAAGAAGATCCGAAACCGTGGATAAGAAGCACAGGCTGCCCACATCCTGCAGTCTGAGTGGTATTGGTGAAGATATTGTATAAGGTATTGGTGAAGAGAGTTACAGTCCAGGGTTAGGCCAAATAGGCTACAGGGAATTGCCCAACCGTGGCAGGAAGGGCTTTAAAAAACCATTGATGAACTGAAACCCATACAATCGTTTTACTGACAGGCCCCTTACATTACATTACATTACATTACATTACATTACATTACATGTTAAAGTCTACTTGACACCGCGAGGGTGTAAGAGACTCTGTGCTTTAAACGAAAATAAAAAGCACCCACAAAGCAAAAAACCCCATTACATCAGGGGCGTGTCGAGGACAAACAAACCAAACTCAAAAAGCCCTGAGTTCGTGCTACACTTTTTTGTTTCCTGTCCACATCCTGCAGTCTGAGTGGTATTGGTGAGGAGTTTCGTGCTACACTTTTTGTTTCTGTCCACATCCTGCAGTCTGAGTGGTATTGGTGAGGAGTTCGTGCTACACTTTTTTGTTTCCTGTCCACATCCTGCAGTCTGAGTGGTATTGGTGAGGAGTTCGTGCTACACTTTTTTGTTTCCTGTCCACATCCTGCAGTCTGAGTGGTATTGGTGAGGAGTTCGTGCTGACACTTTTTTGTTTCCTGTCCACATCCTGCAGTCTGAGTGGTATTGGTGAGGAGTTCGTGCTACACTTTTTTGTTTCCTGTCCACATCCTGCAGTCTGAGTGGTATTGGTGAGGAGTTCGTGCTACACTTTTTTGTTTCCTGTCCACATCCTGCAGTCTGAGTGGTATTGGTGAGGAGTTCGTGCTACACTTTTTTGTTTCCTGTCCACATCCTGCAGTCTGAGTGGTATTGGTGAGGAGTTTCGTGCTACACTTTTTTGTTTCCTGTCCACATCCTGCAGTCTGAGTGGTATTGGTGAGGAGTTCGTGCTACAACTTTTTTGTTTCCTGTCCACATCCTGCAGTCTGAGTGGTATTGGTGAGGAGTTCGTGCTACACTTTTTTGTTTCCTGTCCACATCCTGCAGTCTGAGTGGTATTGGTGAGGAGTTCGTGCTACACTTTTTTGTTTCCTGTCCACATCCTGCAGTCTGAGTGGTATTGGTGAGGAGTTCGTGCTACACTTTTTTGTTTCCTGTCCACATCCTGCACCTCCTGACACACCCCACTCCGCCATACCCCACCCCGCCACACCCCACCCCAGCTCACCCCACCCGCCTGCCTTACCCCCCAACATGACTACACACACAAGATGGCACCCACCAGAGCATAGTGATTTGAGGGAGGCTCAAGGCCCTGACCAATCACTATTACAAAGATTAAGCTGACGTTCATTATTGTGTGTGTTCCTCTCAACCATCATCATACAATTGTTTTACTGACAGGGCCATGAGTTTGTGCTAACAGTTTTTTTGCTTTTCTGTCCACATCCTGCAGTCTGAGTGTATTTGGTGAAGAGAATGTATCGAGTGTTGGTAAATATATTGTATCAAGTATTGGTGAAGAGAGTTAAAGTCCAGGGGTAGGCCAAATACGCGCAAGGGAATCGCCCAACCGTGACAGGAAGGGCTTTATAAAAAGCATTGATGAACCCAAACAATCGAGTGGTAGTGGTGAAGATATTGTATCAAGCAGGTTAGTACATGACTTGCGCTATTGCACACTACGTTTTGGAGCCTGGCTGCGAGATTTATGCAACAAAATTAACTTCCTCTGGGCGCAGCGCGCTGATTTTCGTTTTCAGTTGAGTCAGAAGCACAACCCAGAAGGATGCAGTTGCGCTTTCGAAGCAGCACAAATAGACCAGGTGTAGCACCTTATTACTATGTATTGGTGAAGAGAATGCATGGAGCACTTTGTTTTTCTGCAACGCCTTGCCATTCTGCTGCTGCATGGCAACGCATGGGTCTGGCTAAACTAGTCAGAAAACGCCCCCTGACCCCCCCGGGCTACGCGCTTCTTGCTACACGGGGCTGGAGGGGCAGCGGGTCACACTGGGGTCGCACAAATGTGTGCGTCGTGTTGCGTTGTGGGTGTGAGTGTGGGTGTGGGTGCAGTGTGGTGTGGAGTGGTGTGGAGTGGTGTTGGGGTGGCGGTGTGTTGTGTTGTGGTGTGGGTGAGGGTGTGAGTGAGGGTGCAGTGTGGAGTGGAGTGGAGTGGTGCTGTGTGTTGTGGGTGTTGTGTTGTGTTGTGTAGTGTAGTGTTGTGTTGTGATTGTGGGTGCAGTGTGGAGTGGTGTGGTGTGGTGTGGTTTAGTGTGGAGTGGAGTGGTGCGGTGTGGGTGTTGTGTTGTGTTGTGTTGTGTTGTGTTGTGTTGTGTTGTGTTGTGTTGTGTTGTGTTGTGTGTCAGTGTGGGTGCAGTGTGGAGTGGTGTGGTGTGGATGTGGCGGTGTGGTGTGTTGTGGTGTGGGTGAGGGTGTGAGTGAGGGTGCAGTGTGGAGTGGAGTGGAGTGGTGCGGTGTTGTGTGGGTTTTGTGTTGTGTTGTGTCGTGTTGTCAGTGTGGGTGCAGTGTGGAGTGGAGTGGTGTGGTGTGGTGTGGTGTGGTGTGGTGTGGTGTGGTGTGGTGTGGTGTGGTGTGCTGTGGGTGAGGGTGTGAGTGAGGGTGCAGTGTGGAGTGGAGTGGATTGGTGCGGTGTGGTGTGGTGTGGTGGTGGAGTGGTGTGGTGTGATGTGGTGTGGTGTGGTGTGGTGTGGAGTGGTGTGGTGTGGAGTGGAGTGGTGTGGTGTGGTGTGGTGTGGTGTGGTATGGTGTGGTGTGATGTGGTGTGGTGTGGTGTGGTGTGGTGTAGTGTGGTGTGGTGTAGTGTGGTGTGGTGTGGTGGGGATGTGGGTGTTGTGTTGTGTTGTGTTGTGTTGTGAGTGTGGGTGCAGTGTGGAGTGGTGTGGTGTGGTGTGGTGTGGTTGTGAGTGTGGGCGCAGTGTGGTGTGGAGTGGTGTGGTGACGTGTTGAGGTGGGATGGCAGTCTGGCCGCGGTGGTAATACCACCTCCCCCTCCACACATATCCCATGCCTCACCATGCACACCTCCATGCCGCACCCTCTACTCCTCCTTTTCCCACCACCCACCACCTCCCCCTCCACACACATCCCATGCCTCACCATGCACACCTCCATGCCGCACCCTCTACTACTCCTTTTCCCACCACCCACCACCTCCCCCTCCACACACATCCCATGCCTCACCATGCACACCTCCATGCCACACCCTCTACTCCTCCTTTTCCCACCAGCCACCACCTCCCCCTCCACACACATCCCATGCCTCACCATGCACACCTCCATGCCTCACCCTTTACACCTCTATTTCCCACCACCCACCACCTCCCCCTCCACACACATCCCATGCCTCACCATGCACACCTCCATTTCCCAACACCCACCACCTAACCCTCCACACATATCCCATGCCTCGCCATGCACACCTCTATTTCCCACCACCCACCACCTACCCCTCCACACACATCCCATGCCTCACCATGCACACCTCCATGCCGCACCCTCTACTCCTCCTTTTCCCACCACCCACCACCTCCCCCTCCACACACATCCCATGCCTCACCATGCACACCTCCATCTCCCAACACCCACCACCTAACCCTCCACACATATCCCATGCCTCGCCATGCACACCTCTATTTCCCACCACCCACCACCTACCCCTCCACACACATCCCATCCCTGGCCATGCACACCTCCATGCCCCACCCTCTACTCCTCCATTCCCCACCACCTACCCCTCCACACACATCCTATGCCTCACCACGCACACCTCCATGCCCCACCACCCACCACATCCATGCCACCCACCCCCTCCATGCCCCACCCTAAACACCTCACCAGGAAGTTAGTCTTATTCCCCATGCGGTCAATAAACGTCCGCTTTGGCAGATCTAGGGGAACGATAACGTCTGCGGTATCTCCGGCAGCAGTGGCAGCACACGCCACACTTCGATGGCCAGTGGATTCTACTACCTTGCTATTCGTGCGATGCTGGACATGCGTTCTGCCCGCTGAACAGACTGCTGATCGCGATGGGAGGGGTGATGACACCGCACGCATGGAAGCACGCATCAGAAAGTGGGCAGGGATCTGGGGATGTGTGGCGTGGGGTTGTGGAGTGGAATGTATCGATGGTGGTCGTGAGCTGGTAATGAGTGGAGTTCGCAATGGTGAGGTACGTCCATCCATCGGACCCGGGCAGCGGACCAGTCTGACAGATGGATGTACTTGGACGCTGACTTGGACGTATCTGGACATACCTGGACGTAGCTAAACACTAACCGACACAAGCTCTTGATTACGGCCACCTCATCATCGAGTATACGATTTAGTCCATCCCACAACCCCTTAGAGCCCCTCCCCACTTCCCTCACCTGCATGCAAAACACCAGATGTTCGGGAGCTGCTGGCGGTTTGTGTGGCAGCATGACGCGTTCGGGTACGCCCACGTAGGTCCAGATACGTTCACTAACCAACACCTGCCGATACCCTCGATCTGGGGGTCTAGGTCTCCTTAAAGGTTCTGGGAGTCGTATCTAACGGGGGGGCGTACCGTATCTTGACGGTTGTCAACCGTTGCACGGTCGCTGGCCGATGGCCGTTCGTCGGAAGTCACCCTCTCCTCCGATACCAACCGATACCAGGACCGATACCAGATCAAGTAGATCGAAGCAACTCTCCAGATCTACGCAACCCGAGCTACAGTTCGTAAATTCTATAGTGTTTTCATCCCCCCTGCTCCACCACCTATTATCCTGCTACCTGCTATCTCCTACCGCCCACTGCCTCATTCTTCATCGAAGACAACCTATAGGCTGTCCCCGCTACCATCAAGCCACAACCTACGATCTGCGATCCAGCACTTCCAGATAACTTATTCATCAATTTTAGCAAGGAATAGCGACACATGAACGCTTAGTGGCCTTTCCCCTCGGCACTGGACCCCATGAGCTAGAGCAAGCATGGTCACATTCCACCTGGCATCGCGTTTTCTTGCTCTGCTGGTGCTTACCGCTTCGCTGCTACCTACGCAATGTGCGGACGGTTTAACGGGGGATGGCATAAGCCGCAGTGGGCGAGGTGGAAAGCAACAGGTGAGTGGATGGTCAGATCTGGCGCAGTAGGATGACTCAGGATCTGGCTGCATGGACATGAGGCAAGTGTGTGTGTGTGTGTGTATGTAGGTTGAGTGAGAGGGTAGATCTGGTACCAAGGCCAGGCTTCATGCATGAGTACAAGTGGGGCAAGTGTATGCGTGTGTGTAGATTAAGTGGGTGGGTAGCTCTGGTACCAAGGTCGGGCTGCATGCATGCATGAGTGCATGTGTGTGTGTAGGTGGAGTGAGTGCGTAGCTCTGGTACCAAGGCCAGATTGCATGCATGTGGGGCATGTGAGGCAAGTGTGTGTGTGTAGGTGGAGTGAGTGCCTAGCTCTGGTGCCAAGGCCAGGTTGCATGCATGTGGGGTATGTGAGGCACGTGTGTTTGTAGGTGACGTGAGTACCATAGGTATCAAGGTTGGGATGCATGTATGAGTGCAAGTGGGGCATGTGTGTGTGTTTAGGTGACGAGGGTGCTTAGCTCTGATACTATCAAGTTTGGGCTGCATGCATGCATGCGTGCATGTGTGTGTGTGTGTAGTGTAGGTGGAGTGCGTGCGTAGCTCTGTTGCCAAGGCCAGGTTGTATGCATGTGGGGTTTGTGAGGCATGTGTGTGTGTGTGTGAGTTTGTGTTGGTGACGTGAGTGGGTAGCTCTGGTACTATCAAGGTTGGGCTGCATGCATAAGTGCATGTGGGGCAAGTGTGTGTGTGTGTGTGTAGGTGAAGTGAGTGCGCAGCTCTGGTGTCAAGGCCAGGTTGCATGCATGTGGGGTATGTGAGGCATGTGTGTGTAAACATACTCACAAACACAAATACACTCACGTAATTTTCATGACCCCTCTTCCCTCCTTCACACCGGTGCATATCAGCAGGCGTCAAGGCACCTTCTGGACGACAGTGGAAATCAGCAGTGGGGGGGAACCGATGAGCAGGGGGAATCGCAGCAGGGCAAGGGCCGTAAGATGCAGGGGCGTATGAATGAGAACGGCCATGCGTATGTTGCCGCATGTGCTATTTTCAAGAATGAGAACGGCAACGTGCGTGAGTGGGTAGACTACCACAGTTGGCTTGGCATCGGAAAGCTGTACATCTTTGACCACGGCAGTACGCCGCCTCTGGCTGATGAGGTATGCTCAGGGTGGGGGTAAAGGGGGTGGGGGGGCAGGTGAATAGGGGTGGGGTGGGAGGGAGTGGGTGGTCGGGTGGGTGTGGGTGGCAGAAGGGACAGGGGTGGCAGGGGGGCAGGTGAAGGGTGGTGGAGGGGTGGAGGAGCTAGGGGAGAGGAGGGAGGAGGGGGGCAGTTGAATAGGGTTGGGTGGGGTGGAGTGTGTGTGTGTGTGGGGGGGGGGGGGGGGGGGGGGGGGGGGGGGGGGGGGGGGGGGGAGCAGAAGGGACAGGGGGGGGGGCAGGGGGAAAGTGAAGGAAGGTGGAGGGGTGGAGGTCTAGGGAAGAGGGGGGGGGGGGGGGGGGGGGGTATATAAGTATGTAAGGTACAGTCCAGGGGTAGACCCCAGCCCAGCCTACACCTCACCCCCGCCGGGCCGGGGACCAGATTTTAAATTGCTTGTTAATGTAACCCCTTTTAAAGTGCTTGTTAATGTAACCCCTTTTAAAGTGCTTGTTAATGTAACCCCTTTTAAAGTGCTTGTTAATGTAACGCGTAGTCTAAAATTCTCTTGATTATATGAGGTTGGTCAACTCCCTTCAGCCTGATTGGCTACCCCCTGGACTGCACAAATAAATGATACAATTAAGAATAATAATAAAAAAATGCAAATCATGCAAATCATAAAAATCGTACAAATTAAACAAATCATACTAGTCATAAAAATCATAAAAATCATTTAAATCATACAAATTGTAGAAGTACATATTTTTCTCTTTTGGCTATCCTCCTCACTGTTGTACCACGTCTGTCGTGTTGTACTGTATTGTACAGCTAGCGGACTATGTACGCTCAGGCTTGGTGGAGTTGTACTTCTTTGGTGGCAATAGCTGGCAAGTGGATGAGCCTCGCTACCAATCACCAGTTCGCCAGTTCCTCTCGCCACAGGGTTGGGCGTATGACAACTGTTTCAAGTGAGTGGGTAGGGTGAGTGTGTGTGTGTGTGTGTGTGTGAGTGTGTGTGTGTGTGTGTGTGTGTGTGTGTAGGTGTGTGTGTGTAGGTGTGTGTGTGTAGGTGTGTGTGTGTGTGTGTGTGTGTGTAGGTGTGTGTGTGTGGGGGGGGGGGAGGGGGGGGGGGGGCAGGGCTGGGCGTATGACAGCTGTTTCAAGTGAGTGGGTAGGGTGAGTGTGTGAGTGTGTGTGTGTGTGTGTGTGTGTAGGTAGGTGTGTAGGTAGGTGTGTGTGTGTGTGAGGGGGGGGGGGGGGGGGGGGGGGGGGGGGCAGGGCTGGGCGTATGACAACTGTTCAAGTGAGTGGGTAGGGTGAGTGTGTGTGTGTGTGTGTGTGAGTGTGTGTGTGTGTGTGTGTAGGTGTGTGTGTGTAGGTTGTGTGTTGTAGGTGTGTGTGTAGGTGTGTGTGTGTGTGTGTGTGTGTAGGTGTGTGTGTGTGTGTGTGTGTGTGTAGTGTGTGTGTGTGGGGGGGGGGGGGGGGGGGGGGGGGGGGGGCAGGGCTGGCGTATGACAACTGTTTCAAAGTGAGTGGGTAGGGTGGTGGGATGGGGTGGAGGGGTGGTATAGGGTGGGGTGTGGTGTGTGTGGGTGTGGGGGGGGGGGGGTAACAATTCCCTGGGGACAGTTCCTCTCGCTGCAGGGCTGGGCGTAGGAAAACTGCTTCAAGTGAGTGGGTAGGGTGGTGGTGATGGGGGAGGGGGGGGGGAGGGGGAGGGGGGGGGGGGGGGGGCAGGGGGGCAGGGCTGGGCATATGAAAACCTTTTCAAGTGAGTGGGGTAGGGTGAGTGTGGGGGTGGGGGTGGGGCGGGGTGGGGCTGACCTGGGTGGGGCGCATGAAAACTGTTTCAAGTGAGTGGGTAGGGTGTGTGTGTGCAGGGCTGGGCGTATGACAACTGCTGAGTGGGTGAGGGTGGAGTGTATGGGTGTGTGTGTGCGGGGGGGGGGGATGTGTGTGCGTGTGCGGTGTGTGTGTATGCAGGGCTGGGTGTACGACAAACTGCTGAGTGGGTGGGTGGGGTTTGTGTTGGATAGGAGGGGAGGGATGGAATGGGGTGGTAGAAGGAGGGGGAGGGGGATGGGATGGAGATGAGATGGGGGATGGGAGGGGGAGAGGAAGGTGGGGGAGGAGGGGGAAGAGGAGGAGAAGGACGAGGAGGGGGAGTTGGAGTTTTTAAGGGTCACTCTTTCTTTTGTTTTATATGCCAATGGTTTCGGTATTGTCACATTCCTTTATTTTAGATCCTTATGGTTGCGGTAGCGTCACTCTTTCTGTTGTTTTAGATCCCAATGGTTTTGGTAGCATCAAACATTTATTTGTGTTCGATTCCCAATGGTTTCGGTAGCGTCACAGATTCTTTTGTTTCTGCTTCAAGTGGTTTGGGAAGCGTCACACTTTCATTGCCTTGTTTGATGCTGATGAGTATATTGTCCTACGGTCCTCTGCATCTCAGTCGACAGTCACAGATGACTACACCGCTCTGAACTTCAAACCTAGCTTGCCAGAGTTTTTGGTAGGTGGAGAGCATGATGCAAAGGGGGGATAGGGGACAGTTGCGCTGTTTGATGCTGATGACAACAAAGCTCTGAACATCAAATTTAGCTTGCCAGAGTGTTTGGTAAGATGCTGATGAGTACATCGTCCTACGATACTCCGCATCTCAGTCGACAGTCACAGATGACTACACCGCGCTGAACTTCAAGCCTAGCTTGCCAGAGTTTCTGGTAGGTGGAAAGGAGTTTGCAGGGAGGATAGGGGGCAGTTTCTATGTTTGATGCTGATGACTAGTCGCTAATTTCTTGTTTGTTGCTCATCAGTACTTTGTGCTTGGTGTTGTGTGGTGGTGGGTGGGTGGGTGGGTGATAAAAGGAGGATAGGGGGGCAGTAGGTTTTTGTGCTGCTGATGACAACATCGTCCTACAATCCTGTGCATCTCAGTCGACAGTCACAGATGACTACATCGCTTTGAAGTTCAAGCCTAGCTTGCCAGAGTTTCTGGTAAGAGGTGAGCATGAGGCAAAGGGGGGATAGGGGGCAGTTACGCTGTTTGATGCTGATGACAACAACTCTCTGAACATCAAGCCTAGCTTGCCAGAGTTGTTGGTATGTGGAGAGGAGTTAACAGGGAGGATATACCCACACGCTTGCCATACCATACCATCATCAACCTTTCCCATGTACCTGTCTCCACCTTTTCTCACTCACTCACTCCCGCCCCCAACCCCCAACCCCTAACCCCAAAACCCCCCCAACCCCCAACCCCAACCCCAACCCCCAACCCCAACCCCCAACCCCACTCCCACCCCAACCCCACCCCCCAACCCCAACCCCACTCCCACCCCAACCCTCGGATCATACGCGGCGACCTCTGACAGAAGCAATACCCACACGCCTTTCATACTATACCATCATCAACCCTTCCCACCTACCTCTCTCCCACCCACTCCCCACTCACTCACTCCGGCCCCTACCCCCAACTTCTCCCCCAACCCACTGACAGAGCAAATTTGAGTCCTATAGCGGGCTGAAGGCGCACTGGCAGATCATGGGTCCATCGGATCAAATGCAGCAACCTCTGAACGAAACGATGCTGGCCTGCACACACACGCTGGCCATACCATCCAATCATCCAGCTACCACATAATAACACCATCTACCTCCTATACTGCTTCCATCATCAACTTTCCTCCGCCTCTCTCTCTCCTCGTCATTTCACAGAGCCAATTTGATCAGTCTGTCCCATCTACCTCTCTCCATACACTTACAGAGCCAATTTGAAGCGTATGGAGGGCTGATGGCGCACTGGCAAATCATGGGTTCATCAGATCCTGTGCAGCAACCTCTTTGATCAAAACGGTACTTACCCACACCCACACACCTGCCACACCATACCATCATCAACCTTTCCCACCTACCTCTCTCTACCACTCACTCCCCACACACTCACTCCCACCCAGCCCCAACCCCAACCCCAACCCCAACCCCAACCCCAACCCCAACCCCAACCCCAACCCCAACCCCAGCCCCAGCCCCAGCCCTAACCCACAACCCCACTCCCACTCCCAACCCGACGCCCAACCTCAACCCCACAACCCCAACACCAACACCAAACCCCCAACCCACTCTCAGAGCCAATTTGAATCCTATGGAGGGCTGATGGCTCACTGGCAGATCATGGGTCCATCGGATCACGTGCGGCGACCTCTGAACGAAACGATGCTGGCCTATACCCAGTGCATGGGCAAGTCGACGATGCAGGGGATGGCTGAGTTCAAGGGCATCCCCCTGGGGTTCATGAAAAGCTTCACAAATACCAAGTATGAGCATCTTGATGGTGGGGGCAGGGGAGAACGGAGATTGGGGGATTAAGGGCAGGGGGGGGGGGGGGGATAGGGGATTATTTGGGGGTTGGGTGGGGGGGTGGATGGGTGGATGGGGGGGTTGGGTGGATGTGTGTGTGGGGGGGGGGGGGGGGGGGGCAAAGATGGATGGGTGGGGGAGAGGATTGGGGGATTATTTTGGGGGGTAGAGTGGGTGGGGTGGGTGAGGGATTGGGTTTAGGTTTTAGGGTTTTTACATATTCTTTTGTTGTGGGTGGGGGATGGGGGTATTGGGGGATTATTTGGTTGGTTTGGGGTGGGTGAAGGGATGGATGGATGGGGGGGGGGGGGGGGGGGGGATTAGGAGGAGATTTGTCGGTAGCTTCAGATCCGCAGTCCCTCATCCTCACCCTCACCCTCACCCTCACCCTCACCCTCACCCTCACCCTCACCCTCACCCTCACCCTCACCCTCACCCCTACACCAAGTACTACTCTGCTGGCTGCAACCCCCACCAGTGTTCACTGAAAGATGGGGCTGAGTATGTGAACGAAGCTATGGAGCCAATTTCTGCCAAGGTATGTTAAATCTCTGGTGGTGGTGGTGTCAGTGGTGGTTGTGATGGTGGTGGTGATGGTGATGGTGGTGGTGGTGGTGGAGGTGTCAGTGGTGGTGGTAGTGATGGTGGTAGTAGTGGTGTTGATGTTAGTGTTGTTGGTGGTGTTGGTGGTGTTGGTGATGGTGGTGGTGGTGGTATTTGTGGTGGAGGTGTCAGTGGTGGTGGTATTGATGGTGGTAGTAGTGGTTTAGTGTAAGTGTTGTTGTTGGTGGTGATGGTATTGGTGGTGGTGGTGGTGGTGGCGGTGTCATGGTTGGAGGTGTTTGTGTTGGTGATAGTGGTGATGGTTATGGTGATGGTGATGGTTTTAGTGGTGGTGTTAGTGTAGATGGTGGTGGTGATGGTGATGGTGGTGCTGGTGCTGGTGGTGGTGATGGTGGTGGTCGTGGTGATAATCGTGGTTATGAGGGTAGCGATGGTGGTGATGGTGATGGTCGTGGTGATGGGGGTTGTTGTGGTGATGAATGTGGATGGTGGTGGTGATTGTGGTGGTGGTGGTGGTGGTTGTGGTGATGGATGTGGTGATGGTGGTGGTTATGGTGATGGTGGTGGTGTCAGTGTTTACTAAAACACACCGCCACCTCAACACCTCAGCACACTACTCAATACCACACTGCACCAACACTGACACCCAAACCCACACCACAACACAACACACCGCCACCTCAACACCTCAGCACACTACTCAATACCAATCTGCACCCACACTGACACCCAAACCGACACCACACCACAGCACACCGCCACCTCAACACCTCAGCACACTACTCAATACCACACTGCACCCACACTGACACCCAAACCCACACCACAACACAACACACCGCCACCTCAACACCTCAACACACCCCTTCATACCACACTGCACCCACACTGACACCCAAACCCACAACACAACACAACGCACACATATGTGTGACCCCAGTGCGACGCGCTACCCTACCTCTAACCCAGCGGAGCACAAAGCACGTAGCCCTGGGGGGGGGTTGGGGGGCATTTCTGACTAGTTTAGCCAGACCTATGAGTTGCCATGCAGCGGCAGAATGGCGAGGCGTTGCGGAAAAACAAAGTGCTCCATACATTCTCTTCACCAATACTTGATACCAGGGTATTATATTGGGTCATTTTGGGTTGCTTGAAAAGCGCAACTGCCTCCTTTTGAGTTGCGCTTTTGACTCAACTGAAATCAATAATCTGCTTGCTGCGCCAAGAGGGAGCTTTAACAAATGCTTGAATTGAGCAGTTGGGCTCCAAAACCTTGCGCGCTAGCGTGCAATAGCATGCGTCATGTAGTAACCTGCTTGCTTGATACAACATCTTCCCCAATACTTGATACATTCTTTTCACTAATACCACTCAGACTGCAGGATGTAGGCATCGGACCCCTATTTTGACCATCGAAAAACAAAGAGCTCCATGCATTCTCTTCACCAATACAGCATGATTTACATGGTATGGTGTACAATCATGATGTTCATGGTATGATATGTACAATTGTAATAAATCAGTACAAACTAATATAATAGTTTGATTAATTAACAGATTTTAATCATTAAATTTTACAAGGGGGAGGGGGGGGGGGGGGGGGGGGGGGTAGCATTCCTGACAGACCTCAAATAGGTGAGACATAATCTTGGAATGGAAATCTGACGAGATGTCCATTCTGCACTTGGATGGAAATATGATAGATGTCCAGGCAGGTGCAGTGCTTGAGAATGGTAAGCAGACTCCTATATAGATAACCGCGAGCAGCCCCTTTCAGTGGTACACAATGATCTAGTGGTAGACCAGATCGCTTGAGGAAGAAGCGTCGGGGGTTCGACTCCCCCTTCGGTCGCTCTTGGCGTTGCAGGTCGTCGTCAACCGCGATGGTAGCTTGTCCAGTTGAGGTAGGAGACCGCTCCCCACCCGCGTACGACGGGCTTCCTTAACACCACGCCCCACCAGGCGTTGTCATTACCTTTATAACCGCGAGCACAGCTCTATACTGTCCAGATCATGTTGATACACCCAGGGGGGGCAGATACAGGTGGGGTGGGGTGGGGGGATGGGAGACTGTTTTTCCAATTTTATTTGTACTTCTGAAACTTCCAGTTACACCCAGTGTGTTATTGGTGGGTTTCCTGGAGGGAACATCCAGGCTGGACGCCATCCAGAACTTCGCAAGCGGCAGTCAGACTAGGGGCAGTCAATTTTTATTTCCCCCTGCCGATTCTGCGACCAAGGTGCGACCACCGTTCCACCCTCAGGTGTGCGAGTTTAGGGCGAAATAGGCCCTTGGTCTCCACGAAGTGCGACCGAGAATGAGTGATTTGTGCCCTGGGTCGCATCTGGGTCTCACGGGTTGCACAGGCCAAGCCCAGATAGCTAGCTCAGGCCTACCCCTGGTGGAAGTTACCAAGTCAGAACTGTGAAAGTGACCTAACTGACCAGAGTAGCCAGTCCGATGCACGTTCTGAATTCTAGTCCCCAACGAGGTTCCTAAAGCAGTCAAGCCAGGGTTGAGCCCCCCCCCCCCCCCCCCACACACACACACACACACACACACACACACACACACACACACACACACACGCACACACCCCACCCCACCCCACCCCCCACCACCCGCACCTGAGCGAACCCTCAGGCTTCAGAATACAATTTGAGTAAATTAATCCAGGATGCTGCTGCTAATGATAGGTAGACAGATAGGTAACTATCATTATCATCATCAGCATAATGATAATAATAGGTAGACAGATAGGTAACTATCATTATCATCATCAGCATAATGATAATAATAGGTAGACAGATAGGTAACTATCATTATCATCATCAGCATAATGATAATAATAGGTAGACAGATAGGTAACTATCATTATCATCATCAGCATAATGATAATAATAGGTACAGATAGGTAACTATCATTATCATCATCAGCATAATGATAATAATAGGTAGACAGATAGGTAACTATCATTATCATCATCAGCACAATGATAATAATAGGTAGACAGATAGGTAACTATCATTATCATCATCAGCATAATGATAATAATAGGTAGACAGATAGGTAACTATCATTATCATACCTATAATAATTATATATATCCAGATTGCTGGAGGACGAAGAGTCGGGGGTTCGACTCCCCCTTCGGTCGCTCTTGGCGTTGCAGGTCGTCGTCAACCGCGATGGTAGCTTGTCCAGTTGAGGTAGGAGACTGCTCCCCACCCGCGTACAACGGGCTCCCTTAACACCACGCCCCACCAGGCGTTATCATTACCTTTATATATATAAGATAGGTAATGCTTTCAGCTCTTGCCATAACCTGTTGATCTCCTCCTAGGGTATGGAGTCCGGAGCGCCCAAGAAAGTTTAGAAGGACTAAAAACTGAATCACTTTATTCAAAATTGATCTTTACATATTTTGGTTGTATGTTTTGAAAGTCCCTGGCGAGCTGATGCTCGTGGACCCCCCTTTCCAAACGTATTTCTACCTGGGTGTCAAGGTACGAGGCCTCATAGTAGGGGCGGGAGAGGGCAGGGGGGGACGGGGGGTAGGGGGGTCTCAGGGGGGAAAACAGCAACTTCCTATGATGCTGTCTGAGAACTTCATTCTTCCCCCCCCCCCCCCCCCCCCCCCCCCCCCCCCCCCCCCCCCCCCCCCCCCCCCCCCCCCCCCCCCCCCCCCGCGCCCCCCCCCCCCCCCCCTCTCTCTCTCTCGATATTTTAATGTTATTATTCAATTTCTTATTATTATGTAGTTATACAGTCCAGGGGTAGCCAACTAGGCTTAAGAGACTTGCCCAACTGGCTCTGGTATGATTTATTTTTATATTTGGATTGGATTGTTACATGGAATTATTTGTTGGGATGTGTTGGATTGGATTGGATTGGATTATTACATGGAATTATTTGTTGGGATGTGTAGGATTGGATTGGATCGGATTGCTACATGGTTTGTTTGCATGTATAGAGTTGGATTGGATTGTTACATGGAATGATCTTTGCTATTTATAGGATTGGATTGGATTGGATTGTTCAATCGTTTTTTTCTGCCAACTCTAGGCTGCTCACAGCCATCCAATTCCAATTCCCTCCCGTGTGATACCCACGGAAACCAGGTAGCATACTTAGAGGATCAGACAGCCTTTATGCTTGTCCAAGTTGGAGTTTATAGTCTAGGTGTGTTCAAAAGTATCAGTCGCTTCCGAAATAAAGTAACCTATGGAGCCTGTCTACATATTTCGTCACCCACACTGTGCCGTTCTGGGAGTTCGGGGTCCAAACTTACAGCGCTAGGTAAAACCTGTCTCTAATAACCGAGCCAGGTCCAGTGATGACGTTTTTCCGAGTGATCTATTGCGAGGCTCCAAACCTATTTTCACGCTTTAGCGCTTTCCGGACTTCCGCAGCGTGTTTGGGCATGGAGGGATACAGATGTTTCTCACATGGTGGGTATACTAGACTCATCTTGCATGCACATGTGGCACCCATTCAAATTTGAACTGACTATTGAGGATGGGGCTCCATGCAATGGGTCAAGTGCTCATATAGGGGCCTACATGCTGGGGTCCATACCCATTTAGGTTAGCGTGTGTGCCCACGACACACACCAGCATCAGAGTAGCACAACATGCTTACCAATCTGACCCCCCCAGTACACCTATGGAGGCAACAATACATTTGGGGCTGGTGTGCCTTGTGTAATATAGGGTACTTCTGACATGCCTCAACACCCGTGTTAATTTGACAATCCAAAGGGGGAAAATGGAGGAACTGGTTTACAGCTCCCTAGTCATTGCTTCGCAACACATGATGACACATGCATAATATGAGCCATCATTTGTGTTATATCCATAAATGTCACCCGAGTAGTTTAGGAGGGTGGTTGACATGTGGCAAATTTTAGAAGATGACTAATACTTTTGAACAAGCCTAGTCCTTCACAAGACTTACCTCCCACCCCACCTCACCCCACCCCACCCCCACCCCACCCCGCCCCGCCCCGCCCCGCCCCGCCCCGCCCCGCCCCGCCCCGCCCCGCCCCGCCCTGCCCCAGCCCACCCCACCCCACCCGCCCCGACCCGCCCCACCCCACCCCACCCCACCCCACCCCACCCCACCTCACCCCACCCCACCCCATCCCATCCCATCCCATCCCATCCCATCCCATCCCATCCCATCCCATCCCACCCAACACAGCCCAGCCCAACATAGCCCGGCCCAACCCATCCCAACATAACACAACACAACCCAGCTTAGCCCAGCCCACCCAACCCAACTCTTCCTTGACAACTTGCAGGTTGCTTACAAAGTTAGTTACGACCACATTGTGGTCTATCATTTCGTCACTCGCTCAATAGAGGTACGCCAAGTTCTGTTGTTTTTTTCAAAACTGCAGCACTACTGTTGTTGGTGTTGCTGTTGTTGTTGTTGCTGATGCAATTGTTGTTGGTGTTGGTGTTGCTGTTGTTGTTGTTGTTGTTGTTGCTGCTGTTGTTGTTATTGTTTTTGTTGTTGCTGTTGTTGTTGTTGTTGTTGTTGTTGTCGTTGTTGTTGTTGTTGTTGTTGTTGTTGTTGTTGTTGTTGTTGTTGTTGTCGTTGTTGTTGTTGTTGTTGTTGTTGTTGTTGTTGTTGTTGTTGTTGTTGTCGTTGTTGTTGCAATTGTTGTTGTTGCAATTGTTGTTGTTGTTGTTGTTGTTGTTGTTGTTGTTGTTGTTATTGTTGTTGTTGTTGCTCTTGTTGTTGCTGTTGTTGTTGCTGTTACAATTGTTTTTGCTGCTGAATCTAAAACCCTAAACTGGTAAACCCCTGCAAAGTTCGACGAGATCTTGTCCTCAGCAAATCGCAGTGATACGACCAAGAACCTGAGGTAAAAAACTATTGTATCAACTGAGGTGACATTGAATTTTTAGTTTTGGCAAGTATTGGGCAGCTTTTATTTTAGCTGCCTAATACTTGGGGGGTAGAGGGGGGCCCACTAGCTAGTCCGCCTATGCCTATGCCTATGCCTATGCCTATGCCTATGCCTATGCCTATGGCGGTACTAGCTTACCCCTAGGCGGACTAGCTAACCCCCTCTACCCCCCAAAGGCCAACGGGCTAAACTATTGTATCAATTGAGGTGACATTTAATTTTTAGTGTGTCCCGCTTACATTGATTTTTTCGTCTGTCCCTTTCACTCCGCCTCTCCCCACCCCACCTCACCCGCCTCCCCTACCCCACCTCACCACATCCACCTCCCCCCATCCCACCTAAACCTACCCCGCCTCACCCTACCTCACCTCACCTCACCTCACCTCACCTCACCTCACCTCACCTCACCTCACCTCACCTCACCTCACCTCACCTCACACCTCACCTCACCTCACCTCACACCTCACCTCACCTCACCTCACCTACCTCACCTCACCTCAGCTCAAACCTCACCTCACCCCAGCTCAAACCTCGCCTCACCTCACCTCACACCTCACACCTCACACCTCACACCTCGCCCCGCCCCGCCCTACCTCACCTCACCTCATCTCATCTCACCTCACCTTCACCTCACCTCACCTCACCTCCACCTCACCTCACTCACCTCACCTCACCTCACCTCACCTCACCTCACCTCACCTCACCTCACCTCACCTCACCTCACCTCACCTCACCTCACCTCACCTCACCTCACCTCACCTCACCTTACCTCACCTCACCTCACCTCACCTCACCTCATCTCATCTCACCTCACCTCACCCCACCCCACCTCATCTCACCCTCACCTCACCTCACCTCATCTCACCTCACCTCACCTCACCTCACCTCACCTCACCTCACCTCACCTCACCTCACCACACCTCACCTCACCTCACCACACCCTGCCCCAACCCGACCCACCCTCACCTCACCTCACCTCATCTCATCTCATCTCATCTCATCTTATCTCACCTCACCTCACCTCACCTCACCTCACCTCACCTCACCTCACCTCACCTCTCCCTGCCTCGACTCACCTCATTTCACCCTCACCCCTCACCTCACCTCACCTCACCTCACCTCACCTCACCTCACCTCACCTCACACCACCACACCACCCCCCATCCCACCCCACCAAACCCTGCCACACCACACTCCGCCATATCCCACCCGGCCACATACCACCCCACCTCACACCACCTTACCCCATCCACCACACCTCACACCACTACACCACCCCCCACCACACCGCACCACACCCTTCCACACCACACCACACCCTGCCACACCACACCCCGCCATACCCCACCCCGCCACGCCCCACCCCAGCTCACCCCACCCCGCCTGCCCTACCCCCAACATGACTACACACACAAGATGGCACCACCAAAGCATAGTGATTTGAGGGAGGCTCAAGGCCCTGACCAATCACTATTACAAAGATTAAGCTGACGTTCATTATTGTGTGTGTTCCTCTCAACCCGCCCCACCCCACCCCACCCCACATCAACCCACCCCACCCCACCTCACCTCACCTCACCCTCACCTCACCTCACCTCACCACACCCCACCTCACCCTGACCAATCACTATTACAAAGATTAAGCTGACGTTCATTATTCTGTGTGTTCATCTCAACCCGCCTCACCCTGCCCCACCTCACCCCATCCCACCTCACCCTACCTCATCCCACCTCACCCCATCCCACCTCACCCTACCCCACCTCACCCCATCCTACCTCACCCCATCCCACCTCACCCTACCCCACCTCACCCCATCCCACCTCACCCTACCCCACCTCACCCCATCCTACCTCACCCCATCCCACCTCACCCTACCCCACCTCACCCCATCCCACCTCACCCTAACCCACCTCACCCCATCCCACCTCACCCCATCCCACCTCACCCTAACCCACCTCACCCCATCCCACCTCACCCTACCCCACCTCACCCCATCCCACCTCACCCCATCCCACCTCACCCCATCCCACCTAACCTCATCGCACCTCACCACATCTCACCACACACCACCACACACCACCACACACCACCTCACCACACCACACCACACCACACCTCACCCTGACAAATCACTACTAAGAATTAAGCTGACATTCATGATTCCCTGTGTTCGTCTCAACCCGCCCACCTTGACCCCACACCTCCTCAGGACTACACACGCAAGATGGCACCAGCCACACCTCACCACCCCACACCTCACCACATCACCTTACCACCCCACACCTCACCACACCACACGTCACCTCACCACCCCACACCTCACCCCACTTTCCCTCAACAGGACTACACACGCAAGATGGCACGAGGGTCGGGTCACAGCCAATACCTTGCACAGAATCGGTAGGTGCTACCTTGGTTCACTTTTATTTAGATATGTATATATTTCATATTTGCTAGTCATATACTACTTCCTGACTGCAGCTGACTGCTTGACTTTGTCATATTTGCTAGAAATTTTACCAACAACAGGAATACACACACATGATGGCCCGAGGGTTGGTTCGTAGCCAATACCATGCACAAAATCGGTAGGTGCTACCTTGTCCTACTTGTATTTATATGTGTTTGTATTGGTATTTGCTAGTCGCAAACAACTTACCGACTGCAGCTGACTATTTGGATTTTTATATTTATGTAGCCGTAACCATGCACAAAATCGATCGGTGCCACCTTGATCCACTCTTATTTAAATATGTATATATTTCATATTTTCTAGTCATATACTACTTCCTGACTGCAGCTGACTGCTTGACTTTGTCATATTTATATAGCCAAAACCGTGCACACAATCGATCGGTGCTACCATGGGCCACACATATTTGTATCTGTTTATACCGGTATGCGCTATTCATATACAACTTACAGACTGTCGTGCTGACTGTTTGAATTTGTATATTCAGTATATTTATATAGCCAATATATTGAATTTGTATATTCAGTATATTTATTTAGCCAATATATTGAATTTGTATATTCAGTATATTCAGTATATTTATATAGCCAATATATTGCACAAATCGGGAGGTTCCACCTTGGTCCACTTGTAGTTAGGTATGATTAAGTATTTAACTGTGTGAATGTCTATCTATGTATGTTAATATTTTCTGCTGGTCATATCAAAGTTACTGTCGGCATCCAACTGTTTGAAATTGTATATCTATATTTTTAGATATTTGTTTATATCGTACAAAGGTAGTCATATAAAACTTGCTATCTGCATCCAACTGTGTGGATGTTTATATTTATGTATTTATATCTTTTATACTGGTCATGCAAATTTTCCAGGAATCAAGCTGCCTCTTGGGGGGGGGGGGAGGGGGGGGGAGGGGGTTTGATGTTGCATGTACATTTGTGTTGTGGCCATCTGCCACTCGAGTGCCAGTGTGATGGGGATGATCATGCAACAGTGGACAAATGATAAGCCACCTAATGTGAATGGGGATGGGAAATGAGTGGGTGGGTGACCCTCCAAAAGTCAGTCCATCGGGGTGGGTGGGGAGGCAGGGCGGCTGCCGTCGGTACTACGGGGCGAAGTGCCCTAGTACCTTTTTATACCTTGTGAATGTCTATATCTATATATGTTAATATTTTATACTGGTCGTATAAAACTTTCTGACTGCAGCTAACTGTTTGAATTTTTGAATTTAGATTTTTCGATTTGTGTATATATTTACTACTATAAATATAAAACTCACTGACTGCATACAACTGTGTTAATGGTTATACTGGCCCCAGAGCATATTTTGTCCGCGACTAGTACCGATCGCTTAGAGTGACCCTATTTTGTCCAAACCTTCCGCTACCATGAGACTCGAATCTTGGCCCCGCCCCCCGAACCCCCCAGGCCGGCCCTTTGGGTCGCCTACCCAAATCGCTACCAGGAGCCCAACCTTTAAAGACACCACATACCTGATTGCTACCAGAAGATCCCCCTTACCAAATCGCTGATAGGAAGCAGGGTCGGGGGTTTGATTCCCCCTACGGTCAATCTGAGCGTTGCAGGTCGTTTTCAACCGCCATGGTAGCTTGTCCAGTTGAGGTGGTAGACCATTCTCTGCCCGCGTAAGACAGCTTCCCTTAATACCACGCCCCCCACCAGGCGTTATCATTACCCAAGAAGACCCCTTTTCTGAAAACGGAAAAGGGTATTCCTTGGCCCGAGGAAGGCGCAGTTTAAAAAATTCATTAAAATATGGAAAAGTGATTGGAAATTAAATTTGTATAATTGGACCCAGAAGTACGCAGTTTAAATCACTTTTCCGGCAATCTGCCAACGTTGAAATTTCATGTCCATACCCATATACTTATTCCCCCCCCCAACCCAACCCAACCCCCAACCCACCCACCCCCTTCTCCTTCCACTTCCCCATCCCTATCTCTCATCCTATCCTCCACTACCCCACCACCTATCCCCATCCCCATCCCCATCTCTATCTCTCACACTATCCTCCACTGCCACACCTCCTATCCCCATCCCCATCACTATCTCTCATCCTATCCTCCACTACCCCACCACCTATCCCCATCCCCATCCCCATCTCTATCTCTCACCCTATCCTCCACTACCCCACCTCCTATCCCCATCCCCATCACTATCTCTCATCCTTTCCTCCACTACCCCACCACTTATCCCCATCCCCATCCCCATATCTATCTCTCACCCTATCCTCCACTGCCCCACCTCCTATCCCCATCCCCATCACTATCTCTCATCCTATCCTCCACTACCCCACCACCTATCCCTATCCCCATCCCTATCTCTCATTCTATCCTCCACTACCCCACCTCCTATCCCCATCCCCATCCCTGTCTCTCACCCTATCCTCCACTACCCCTTCACCTATCCCCCCGTCCCCATCTCCATCCCCATCCCCATCCCCATCCCCATCCCCATCCCCATCCCCATCCCCATCCCCATCCCCATCCCTATCGCTCACCCTATCCTCCACTACCCCACCACCTATCCCCATCCCCATCCCCACCACTATCTCTCACTCTATCCTCCACTGCCTATTTGTTTATTGTTACAGTCCAGGAGTAGGCCAAATAGGCTAAAGGGACTTGCCCAAATGTGACAGGAGGGGCTTAAACGAAAAAGCACTGATGAACTGAACCCTAAACACTCGCTTTACTGTCTGGTAGCCGCTGGTAGCTGAATGCTCTGATCTTCGCCGCCAGACGGCCAAATCAAAAAATTAAAGAAGAGAGATAGTTAGTTTTAGTCCCCTCCGTGCGCCTACCAAATTGTAGGTGAAACAAAATTTCGATGAAATCCACTACAGGGGCCTTCAGTGAAACCAGTCCTATGCAGCGTTGCAAGCGACGCGGAAAATTGGCGGAGTGTGTTGGCAGAGGAACGAAAGGTGGCAACGATGGAGCTGACCGAAGCAAGTTAGTTACGCGACCGTTGGCTGACGTGTCGGGCTTCAAGAAATTTTTCGGTCGGACAGACGGACAAATGGGTAACCCTGGGGGCTCCCGCCCCCTTGAAGAGGGAGCTGCGCCAAAAAACCCTTAAAGTGACCCTACTCTCCACTACCCCTACCCAGACGGGCCTGTGTCACCAACCGCAGATGGAAGTATGTCCTGGATATCCATGAGAACAGCAAGGAGAAGAATGAGCACGGCATGCTATCCTACATCAACTACCCTACAGCCTATCTTTACCCCCATCCCTAATCCTGTCTCCATCCCTATCCCTATCCCTGACCCTACCCTCCACTACCACTACCCAGGCGGACCGGCCGCACCAACCGTGGATGGAAGTACTTCCTGAACATCCATGAGAACAGCAAGGAGAAGTGTGAGCACGGCTTGCAATCGTTCAGTGCATGCTGCAAGCAGGGGCACTGCACATGCACCACCCCCTCAGAAGGCTACAAAGAAACTGCTAGAGTAGTGATCAAGGACGGCCAACTCAGCTTTGTCATAGACGATGAAAAAGACCGACAGCAGCCTTAACACATACACCAGCACATGTACGTGCACCATCTCCAGCCCCGGAAGCTACCAAGAACATGCAACAGTAGTGATTACGGACTTCCAACTCAGCTTTGTCATAATCGATGAAAAAGACGGACAGCAGCCTTAGCACATACACCTGCACATGCACCATCTCCAGCCCCGGAGGCTACCAAGAGAATGCAACAGTAGTCATTAAAGACGATCAACTCAGCTTTGTCACGAAGGAAGAAGGAGACGGACAGCAGCACATGCACATACACTATCCCCAGCCAAGAATGCTACCAAGAAAACGCATCTGTAGTGATTCCGGACGGCCAACTCAGCTTTGTCATGAGTGATGAAGTAGACGGAGAGCAACCTAAACAAAGACACATATACCTAGGGGTCGGCAATATGATATCATATGATATATAGCCATAACAAATACACATATCCCTAGGGAACGGCAATATGATGTCATATGATATGTCATCATATGATATCATATGATATTATATGATGCCGGCGGTTTGACCAGGTAACTTTGGCCTGGGCCATCATATCATATGATATTAAATCATATGATTTTTGTATGATATCATATGATATCATACTCGTCTTTGGTCAACATCATATGATTTGCCGTTCCCTACATATACCTGCACATGCACCTGCACCATCCCCAGCCCAGGAGACTACCAAGAGATCGCAACAGTAGTGATTAAAAACAGTCAACTCAGCTTCGTCATGAAGGAAGAAGGAAGCCGACAGCAGCCTTAACACATACACATGTGCCTCGCCTGCACGTGCACCATCCCCAGCCCCAGAGGCTACACACAAAATGCAAGAGCAGTGATCACGGACGGTCAACTCAGCTTTGTCACCAAGGATGAAGAAGACGGGGAGCAGCCTCAACACATACCCATGCACCAGCACCTGCACTATCCCCAGCCCCGGAGGCTACCAAGAAAACGCAAGAGTAGTGATTAAGGACAGCCAACTCAGCTTTTTCATGGACGATGAAGAAAACGGACAGCAGCCTGAACACATACACCTGCACCTGCACCTGCACCATCATCAGCCTAGAATGATACCAAGAAAACACATCAGTGGTGATGAAGGTTAACCAAGAAAACGCAAGAGTAGTGATTAAGGACAGCCAACTCAGCTGTTTCATGGATGATGAAGAAAACGAACAGCAGCCTGAACACATACACCTGCACCTGCACCATCCTCAGCCTAGATCGATACCAAGAAAACACATCAGTAGTGATGAAGGTCAGCCAACTCAGCTGTTCACCAAGGAGGAGGAAGACAGGCAGCAGCCTTAACACATACACCTGTACCTCACCTGCACGTGCACTATCCCCAGCCCAGGAGGCTACCAAGAGAGCGCAACAGTAGTGATTAAAGACGATCAACTCAGAGCTTCGTCACGAAGGAAGAAGGAAACCGACAGCAGCCTTAACACATACACTGTCGGCTGTCACTGTCGGCTGCAGCCGCATATGCAGGCAACATCAGGTGTACGATGGCATCATACCTCATTACGTTACCTTGGGAGTAGCTGCATGCAAAACAAGCCCTAGGCTTGTTGCAAGCGCCACAGAAAATTACTAGAGGTTGTTGGCTATTGGAGTGACAGGTGGCACCGGAATCGGTTGCAGGGAATTGAAGCCAGGGTTACGACATTATGCCTCGCCTGCACATGCACCATCCCAGCCAGGGTGGTATGTTACGGTTTAGATTACGGTTACGTTTCATTATGGTGTTTATGTCTGATTTTAGTTTTGCTGTATCTCACCAACCATTCACGTTACCGTAGGCGCATGAAGTATTGGCAAATGGGTTGGCAAACGACCGTTTGCCAAACTGAATTATACCAGAACTGAGCCAGCTGGGTGGGTCGTTAGCTGCCTGGCGTTTGACAAGTTTGTCCAACACCTTCGATTCAAACAAACTCAGTTCGACTGGTCCAGATCGCCTTGATCGTTCCTTGCATGCACTGATTTCGAGATGCACTGAGCTGGTCGCGCCTATCGAAGGTCGTCGCGCCTGTCGAAGCTGGTCGCGCCTGTTTCACTGACTGGTTTTGAACGGCAGCGATTTGAACGCTAGTCGGATGCCACGTTTCCATGCCCCAGACCCGAAGGCGGTCCGGCCTATCAACCATTTTATCCGGGTGATTCGCCCACCGTCGTTCCGTTTGCATGGATCTGCTCCGAGCCTGGAGTAGTACCTTTGGAGGAGTCTGGACACCCACACCTGTCTTACAAAAAATATTAGTTGCACCGACCGTCCCCCACCAAATAAAAAAACAAAAACACCACCGACAATACTAACCCACTCTCTCCCTGGCTAGCTGGTGATGATAAACATGTACAAAGGGAATGTAATTTGGCAAATTACCATTTGCCAAATGTTTTCCAGGTCTAAACCTGAGTAACTTTATTCAGGATAAGTAACAATCACGTTTGCCAAGTTATTCTTGCCATTGTAATTCGAGGCATCAAAAATGAAAAAAAGACTCATTTGCCAACTCTTAATCTTGCCAATTAATACTGCGCCTACGGTATAAAGATAGTTCCAATCCGGTTCCAATCAGGGATTTTTCCCAATTCTGAAAGTGGGTTTTTCTAGTACTTCAAATGACAAATGTGTTCCCCGTGAGCAAGTGAGACAAATGATCACATACAATAAAGTAAAATGTGGGGTATGGACGTATGGTGGACTCACCGCATCAAGTATGTGCGATCTTATGGGGTTCGGTACAAATTTGTGTGTATGTTACAGTCCAGGGGTAGGCCAAATTGGCTTAAGGGACTTGCCCAACCGCGATAGGAAGGTCAAAGAAGACAGCGCATTGATGAATCGAACCCCAAACAATCGTTTTACCGACGGATGCTCTGAATTTGGGCGACATTGCCACAGGGGCAGGGACCATGTGGACCACTAATTTGGGGGGGCTGAGTTCGGGCTACATTGCCTCTTCTGTTTAAGGTAGTCCGAATAGGAAAGACAGTTTCGACAAGTCCTAGGCGCGTCGCAAGCGACGCTGAAAATAAGCAGAGCGACAGGTGGCACCATAATCGTGACTGTGTAGCGGATCGAAGCCAGGGTTTATGACAGGGGCCAGTTAGGGCCAGGTTTTCTTGTCGGACGGCCAGACGGACCATGGGGTGACTCTGGGTCTCCCACCCAAGAACAAGCACTAGTGAACTGATGAATCGCAATGCATTGTTACAACGGGAGTCCGGAGTTTGTGCTACGCAGATAATTTAACATTACGTGTTTTCACATGTATTAATATATGTAACAAGATGTGTTATTGTCCGGCTTTCCCGCTTTCTCTAGAGTGACTTAGTGCCGCTGCCAGATAGGGCACGCACACAGTCACCACAGTACCCTGATGTACTGCTGCTATCTTCCTCATCAGTCGACTCCTTCCGTCTGATGCTTTACCTATTACATTACATTACATGTTAAAGTCTACTTGACACCGCGAGGGTGTATGAGACTCTGTACTTTAAACAAAAAGAAAAAGCAACCACAAAGCAAAAAACCCCATTACATCAGGGGTGTGTCGAGGACAAACAAACCAAACTCCCAACCACCGTTTTGGTGGCGTAGGTATTAAACCCCCTAGAGCAGGACCTATTACCAGGATATTGTAAGCTATATTGTAATATATACCCTTCTGACAGGTCACTTTTTCCGAAGCACATTTCGTAGGCGCTACTTCCCCTCCGCATAAGCGGAGACTGGAATCGGGATGCGACGACGCTAGGCTTTGCAATGATCATCAATTCGCGCAATTTCCTGATTTGAGATGTCCACTCAAACCAGATTTGCCGAATTCTCTAACCCCCCTCTCCTCCCCAATGATCAATAACAACTGCCGGCGACCAAGCATCCCGATTCCGGGCAAGAAGCACCTTGGAGAAGTCCAAATGCAGATTGCCCGCAGGAGGGAGGTAGGGGAATGCGAAGCCCCCAACACCAGTGCTTGGAACCCTGTCCACACACTCAATACCAAATCTGCGAAAGTGACAGATCACCCCAACATTAAAATATCCTCACCTTTCAGTGGACAACCTGGACAACAAGATCCTACGGGCAGCATCCGTGCTGAGAGCAAAAGCTCCAAGGATCTACCTAGGACCCACGCTGAACCAAGTTCTGCCAAACCTACAAATCATCCCAACCCTAATCGATCAAAAAATATCCTGAACAAACAAGACAAACGAAATCTTCCTACTACGAACTCTGTCATCCACCTTATCATTGCCCTTCTTTTCGTCAACTGTTTGAATATTACCGCCGCTTCAACAGTCCCTCTCCGCACTCCTTTGTCTTTCTTCGCACCTAACACTTACCCAGCCACCAGCATGTATTCAATGGGAGCCCAACAAAACAGGGTGCAACAAGGTAAGATCGATAGGAAATCGAACCGCCGCGAGAAACAAGCTGCTAATTCCCGCCTCGCTTTCCCACCTTCTCACGACACCGCCGCATACCTCGTTCCCCTGGCTACCACACCGCACTATCTTATAAACTGCAAACATCTCAACACTACACTAATTGGCCATCTTCGAAACCCCATATTCTCTAAGCCTCTCACAGCTACTAATACCGCCCCTCGCGGCGTGGGTGCAAGTCCCGATATGCCCCTCGTGGCATTGCCGTCTCTGACGATTAATACAGCCTTCCATGGCGTGGGTGCAAGTCCCGATGTGCCCCTCGTGGCATCATCGTCTCTGACGATTAATACAGCCTCCCATGGCGTGGGTGCAAGTCCCGTTGTGCCCTTCATGGCATTGTCGTCCTCGACAACTCTAATCAATGATGAAGCTACAAGTCCTTATGCTCACAACCAACTTTACAATCAACCCTGGACAACTGTGTCCTACAACTCTTCTCTCATCCTCTGCAAAACTAACGCAATTTCGAACCCCCCTGCAGCCCTTATCGCCCATCGCTTCACCATCCGTTCCAAGGGTGAAGAGATCTACAACAGCGAAGAGAAGCCGATGTCCACTCCTCCCTACCGTGCTAAATACATCAAGAAAGCGAGGGACATCCAGCTAATCGCTGAGAGACTCAAGTCCTCCCCCCAACCTCCGTCCCCCCTTGGAGAGTCAACCTTCCAGCATCTTGATCCTTTTGCTGACACGCTCTCCAAATACAAGATCCTCCCGGTGCACAACACCACCGAAAATGAGGAGTTCTATGAGCTAACACTTAGTGGCATCTATGGACGAGACCCTAGCATTCTTGCTGGAGGTCCCCTCTCTACACCCCAATCTCTGACCTTTCCTGCCGGCGCACACCCGTGCACTGACGCAGCTGCGGTGGTCCGGATCATGCGCGAGATCATCGCGAACAGACCCCAGGACGGTCTTTTCAAAAGTGGAGTAAGTAAGGACCAAGTTACTAACACCTCCCTGCCTGGAAAGCCACCAATTTGGTCAGTCAAGCTGTTTGCTGACAACGACAGGCTGTCCCTGGCTGGCCTGGCTATCATGGAAAACTTTACCAACTTTGCAGTCCTCTCTACAGTCAACAAGCTGGAGAAGGGGGTTCCCAGGATCACCACTCCACGGGTAACCAACCAATACATCTTGAACTGAAAAACGCACTTCTGCAGTGAGGAGGACTCTCTCCTCCACCCTTACCTCCCCTCAGATCCTTCATCTAAGATCAACTGGCACAACCGGCTAAGTGCTATCTCCATGCTGGTTGGACCAACCATCCTGTCTACCATCGGTGGTACCAGGATCTGTACAGCTTACCCCCCTGGCAGCAGCCAAACAGGGAGATCCAGTGCCCAGGACGGGCTGGATACTGCTAACTCAAACCTGAGGGAGATTCCCTACATCTTCCCCAATCCCGTAGCAGAAGGCAGCGACTCCACTATGACTGACCATGAAGATCAGTCCGATGGCTCTAAAAGGCAGAGGACTGAGCCTCAAATGGAACCCCACCTACTCCCACACCACCCCTTTCCTGAAGAAACTGACTTCACTTCAGTTGCTTGGATCATGGAGCAGCAGGGTCACTACCTTAAAACCAACTGGAGGTCCCAGCCTGAGAAGCCAGCATGGTTTCCCAAGCTGGAGAACATCCTGCGCATGGCTGCAGAGTTTGAGGAATGTGAGGACCAAGTGTCGGCCCTTAGGCTTCTCAACTTCAGATACTCGAAGACTGGGAGAGACGGCAGGGTTACTGAAGAGTTGCACTTTGCAACTCAAGAGGACAAGGAACACTTTGAATCCTTCCTTCCCCTCTACATCTCCAACATGCACTTCTCAACCTATTTCACTCACTCCAAGATTCCTTCTGATGTCTGCAACTCTTCCTTGATTCTGAAGACTGAGGCCAACAATGCCCTCAGATGCATGATGGACTTCACCACGGAGGTGAATCGGCTGTGCAAGGCAACCATTGACCTCATGGACAACAAGCAGTGTTGTGACTCCACGGTTGACAACCTGGACCACTTCTCCCTCTCCTATTGGAATGCTGAAACCAGGGATCAGGCTACTGCCCCAGAGCACGCACTGTACACCAGGGAGCTCATCCCTCTGAGACTGCTCTCGAACTACGAAGTCCAACTGGCTACCAAGAGGGGCATCCGCATCCTCCTGCCCAGCAGATTACATGTCCTCACAGCATTTATCTGCTGCAAAGGCCAAGTCAAAGTCAACGTCATCCAGTTCTACTTCCGTCCTGGCTTCATGCCTGACCTGGACCCTACCAAGAAGGACAACCTCCCAGACTGGGTAGCCCTGGCTGGCTACATCATTGCAAGGGAAATTGGCCAGGACAGCACTGGCAGGGTTGTCCCCCTTGACCCTACCAATTTTGGTGCTGACCTGGCCAGCTGGAAGGAGATTCAGAACCGCCTCGACATCTCCTCCTATGGGCAGAATGTGAATAGGTTCTTCCATGCCCTCTCCTCCCTGGCCAAAGCCAAGCCCTATGGAATGCCTGCCCATGGCCCACGGCTAACGCTGAGCTTGACCTTGCTCTCCACCCAGGGATTGGACTTGCTCCTAACCCGGAAGGTCCTACCACCTGGATGGAACTGCTCCAGACTTACACCCCCTTCAGGTAAACCACTATAAAAACCTCTCCCCCTGCAGTTCCCGTTTTGACAGCCAGCAGCTACATAACTATACTTTTAATTTCACAGGCAGCCACCCCTGCCCCAGCAGCTGGACCCAGCCAGCCCAGGAGACAGCCAGCTCCCAACAACCAGTGGAAGGAGATGACCAAGAAGACGGTCTGGAAGAAGCCATAGGGATTTATTGTGCACCCTTTATGATCCCCTGCTTTTTAGTCATAGACCTTTATAGCACTCTTCTGATTGTTCCTCTCCTTACGGCTACTTGTTGGATCATAGGGTGTACCAAGCTATTGACAACAGTACAGAGTACACCCACTATTGATAAGTCAATCGTGAACAGCTTCCTTCCTCTTAATTCCTCTGCAAAGCAGAATTCTAGCTGTGAACCTAATAGGAAATCCTGTACTCAGGACTTTAGAACCTTGACTCATCCCACCTGGGATACAGCTCCTAGGGGAGGTAGACCTACTTCCAGACTTCGTTCCACTCCTGTAAACAGCTCTAGCTATTGGGAACCCCAAATAGACTGTCGCTGTCAAGCTCATTCTATTAACGCCTACCTCGGATACAAGGCCCTGGACTACAAAGAGGTCCTACAGTTCTCCATAAACCTCAACACACACGTCACTAACTACACTCAACATGAGTGGGACCTAGAACGTTGCTATTTCAACAAACTAACCGGTAACTACACTATCCCTTTAGTCAACTATTACCTGGCTAACAGTAAATCTCACTTAGGCTCTCTCACTGGCCACAGGAACTCACAAACATATACCCCATCTCATCCTCCCTCTACTACACCAATAACTGAAGACACATCTGATAATTACTCTGCAGGAATTATGCCTGGCAGCACTAAACAGCAAATTTTATCTCGGCTTCCTCCCAGCTGCTCAAGGTTTATCCTCCACTACAACTGTGGATATGGACATGCTATCACCATTAAGCAAATTAATGGTAAGTGGTGGGACATGAACTCTGAACACAACGGCCCTAGTCTTCTCCACTCACAAGATTGGATAAAACTCCAAGGGCACATCTACACTCTTACCAAAACATCACTCTCCTTCCTTTCACACCCTTTTCAACCAGAAATTAACCACACACCAGGCCACCCTATTAGGGAGACTGTTGACATGATCCCCTCTACTAGTAACACCACACCCACTCATAACCATCCTGACTCTCCCCACAGTATGGATTACATAACTTCCCCAGGGTCTGCAGAACTCACAGATCACAACTTACCAGATCAGGATAACTTCTCAGATCTAACTTTCTCAGATCTCCTAGACTCCACCTTATCAGATCAAGAAGATCCCATAGATTCTCCCTCTTTAAATCAAAAAGACCTCACAGAAACTATTTACTTAGTCTCTGACGATGAGGAACCTCCCAAATCAAAACAAAAAACATCTCCTGCAAAGAAAAATAATTTAACTACAAAACGCTCACACACCTGCACACACCAGATGCACAACACACCTCTCCCTATACCTAGCAAAGTTGTCCTTCCTGACTTCACTAAGTTCCGTCAGTGCAGAATTTTTGGGGCAGATCCTCCTACCAAGAAACCTGCTCCTTCCAGACTCACCACCAAAACCCTCCCAACGAAAAGACTTAAAATTACTCATACTACTCCACATCCTGTTCAACAACAGCAAACTGCACTCTATCTCACTAACATTATCACTTCCAACTGCAGAGGCATTTTCTCATCCTGGGAAACACTCTATGACCATATTCGAACTAATGAGCCAGACATTGCTATTCTCACCGAAACAAAACTCACCTCCAACAATACAGGCATAATTAATATGATCAAACAAGACCTCTCTGACTACCGCTTTCATCGCAGCAGCAAAACCATTAAGCAAGCTACCAATGCAGACAACATTGTTACCCGCTCAGCTGGAGTCATCACACTTATCAAAAAGACTCTTACTGCACACCTCATTAAACATGAAATCCCCACTGACATAGCTGGTCATCTCACTCATCAAACTATTAACAACATCACTCACATCCTAGGTGTCTACATGCCCTGCAATGATCCTGCCAAAAGAGCCCGCATCTATGAACACATCCACTACATCATATCCCAGAACCCCTCTCACCACTATATTGCAGGGGGAGACTGGAATGCAGCCTACTACCTTACTGATAGAAGCAACACAGTCCATCACCTGGAGGATCAGCCTCACTACCAGCATCTTAATAAATATTCAATTCACATCCAACCATCTCCACGTCCCCATACTTACTCAGACAACACCTCCTACAGCAGCAGGATAGATGACATCATTCTCATCAACCCCCCACCTGCAACCATGGTGACAGAAACCACACACCAAATGGGAGACACACTTGACCACTTGACCCTGGAACAACAAATTACCTCCTCTCTCTTTCCTCCTCCCAACCTTGGCACACCACCTCACAATCCAACACCCCAACTGCAACTCCCTCTCAAGCAACAGGACATGGCCAAAGCCAAAGAGGCAATCTCAAATAAATTTCTCCATCAATTCCAACACAGACACATCAACATAAATAAAGCCTGGACTATAGCACAAACTTTACTGGGAGAAGATAAAACATCTGCACGCATCCAATCTATTAGACAAGAACTCACAGCCACCATGCCAGAAAATCTTAACAGCATGGCAGATCATCTCATGATCACTCTACACCAATCTCTTTCCATCATGACTGACATCTGCCCCACTAAGTCTAGCACACCAGGCATTTTCTTGCCCAGACAAACTGCTAAAACTTACAGACGTCTTAACTACCATATTAAACACATTAAAGCACTTCGAACAGCCTCCACCCACCTTGACCAACAACAATACATGGAGCTCAGAAGCACACCTCATACGGCAGGTACATACTCACCTACCACTAAAATTAAAATACAACAACACCTACAAAACTTACTACTCCAGACTACTGCCTCTCTCTAACTGCTGATATTCAACAAAGTATTACAGAACTACGTCACATGCAGGCTGCACTCAAAGAGGAGAGAGCAACTGCCTCCATCAAGAAATTCAGACGCCGCCTCAGCACTCAGGCACGACAAACCCACAGGTATATTTTCTCTCCTGAAAATTACACACACACACCCACTGCCCTACTGGACGCATCCTCGAACACACTTAGCACCAGTACCCAGGTCTCCTGGAAGTTTTGACCAAACACATGGGTAAAACTTATGTCACCTCCCACACCACCCATCTCAGATGATTATACCCGACATGCCACTCCCCCTCCATAGGAAACACACACAGACAAATACCACCTTGAAACTCCAGCCAACTCCATACAAACCACTGCCTCCCCGTACACCTATCTCTCCTCCTCAACCACCTATGATGACTGCATCAGGAAACTCTCCACTAACAAAGCCACAGGCCCAGACGGCATACCTAATGAACTACTTATGTGCCTCCCACAGGAAATGCACCTCACCATACACAAACTCATGCAGCTAGTATGGATCCTGGGAGAAACACCAGACTGCTGGAAAATCTCCCACACAGTCATGCTCTACAAAAAATCAGATCCCTGCTTACCTCAAAATTACAGGCCAATAGGCCTTAACAATGCTGTAGCCAAACTCTGGACCTCTCTTGTTACCAACACTATTACTACCTACTCTGAAACCAATCACATTCTTAGTGCCTGCCAGGAGGGTTTCAGAAAAGACAAAAGTACCTATAGACAACTCCTGACCCTACTCCACAACATTGAGGATGCTGCCCTCTTCCACCAGGACCTATATGCTGCCTACTTTGACTTTAGCTCTGCCTTCAACATGATTGATCACCAAAAACTTCTCTGCATTATGCACAACTTGGGCTATACCCATGACACTATAGATACAATTAAAGGAATTTACACAAACTCTACTACACATATCCTCCTCAACAACACATCTGGCTCCCCTATCCCCATCACTAGGGGCACTATCCAGGGAGACACTCTCTCCCCCTTAGTCTTCATTATTTTCTAGAACCCCTACACAGATGGCTCCGTTCTGGAGGACGAGGATACAGAGCAGCATCCCTACCCTCCACAACAGCAGATGAAAACCACACTAGCAGCCTGGGGTATGCTGACGACACTGCCGTCCTAACCGGCAGCTCAGAGGACCTTCGCATCCAATGTGGTAAAGTTCAAACTTTTAGTATCTGGTCGGGCATCCCCCTTAATGCCACTAAATGTGTGGTTAGCGGCATACTCCACAAATCACACCCCTCACAACCTACTCACAACAACACTCTCAAACAAAGGCTAGAAAAAATTCCTTTAGGAAATTCCTATGCTACCTACCAGCTGCCAGACCAAGCCTATAAATACCTGGGGGTTCACTTCTCACTTACCTTAAATTGGAAAACTCAACTCCACTCTACTATTGAAACCATCCACAACAAAGGCTTGAGTATCCTTACTAAAGCTAAAAATAGGGCAACCCCCACCCAATGTCTACGAATAATCTCACAATGTGTCAGAGCAGCTATTAAATATCCTATGATAGTGGCTCCCTTCTCACTAACCGACATTCATGTCATTGACAGAGCAGTATTAAAAACAGTTAAACTCTGCTGCACCCTTCCTAGATCCTTTCCGACAAGAGCACTCCACCTCCCTAAAACAGAGGCAGGACTAGGGGTGCCCTCTCTACTCACTGAATATACTCAGATTACTGCAACAGCCCTCACCCAGTCCATGAACGACCAAGGTCACCTGGGAATTCTCACCAGGGCTCTTCTTGACAAATCAACCTTCACCATGACCACTCTAGATCCTCTCTCTCTCTCCCAGCAAGCAACTTAAATATATGTCCCTAGCCCGCCAGCTGGAAATTATTAAAAAAATCTGACATAACAATTTCTTGGAATGACACAGAACTTCTTGACAAACTTCACATACACTCTCTCCCTCTTCCACCACAGGCAATCCCTATCTCACTCATGACTCCTTTTCACGACCTGGACATCTACTCATACCACGACCTGGTCACCCCCATGGGAAACTCATCTTATCAGCACTACAGACCTCTCTCTTATTACTTCACACAAAATTACTAAACACCACAAACGATCCCTGAACCGCCTCACCGCACACCTCTCCTCCCTCCAAACCGTCATTCCTCCAACTCACTCTGACCCACTCCCCCTCTCCCACAGGCAACTTGCGCCCGGCTACGCAATCTCGCAGAACACGACAGACAACGTTAAATTTCCTGCTCCTATCGAATCCTCCACCCCACTCACCCAGCGCTACCAACCTCACGCCTCCGTTACTGATGCAGACTACGAGGCGGACCCCACTGGGGACCTGGAAGGAAACCAATGGTGGGCGTGGCCCACGCAGATCGCAGGCAGTCACGCACACCAAGCATGGGGCTGCCCCAACAGTGACGCCACCTGGTCAGCGCGCCAATACTTGTGCAAATCTTGGATCCGGCACTCCTCCTCCTCCAAATTCTACCGCGCATATAAAATAACCTCCACCTCGCACCCTGACAGGATCCGCGAGGCCATGACATCCCCAGCCAGCAGCGCACCTGCACCTCCGGCGCGCCTGCTTCACCTTACTTACGGATCTCAATACAGAGCCCTGCACATTACGAGCTGGCGGGGCAAGCGCTCTTTACAACGACGACAAACCTGCCACCACCACCGTTGTCCGCGTCCAATGGGCCCCAACCATCATGCACAACGACCATATCAACTCCTACACACGCATGGGATACAGCATCCACCACTGCACACCTCTTACCTCCACTACCTCCACCATACACTGGAAGCCTCAATCTCACCATGCGGCTCACCTTGTTGAACTGGTGGGACAACCAGCATATGACCAATTAACCCACACCTTTAAAACCACTCCTCCGATAACCACACACCTCAATCCCAGGAAGGACATCCACCTCTCTAACCTCCAGCAACAAGGCCAATGGGCCATCTCCCCAGGATTTAATGCTGACAGTCATAATCTGGTTCACAAACTTTTACACATCGACACACACGACAGGCACCCAGACTGGACATTCAACCACCCCTCCGCCTACATTATACAAACAGGCATCCTAACTACTTTGGATGACCAATCCACACACACACATACCAACGCTTCATATCTTTATAACCCCACAGGTCACTGTCTTGGCACATTCCCAACGACAGGCTCACCTCTCTTAAACAAAACTATGACCACTTTAAAAATCACCACCCCACCAAATGGAACCAACTGACCCAAGGAGGAACATACCACACTGACTTAGCTGCCCTCTTCACCAGATACAGAGCTGCTCCTGCTGCCACTAACATCCTGTCTCCCTTCCTCTACCAAGCAGCAGCTGCCTTGGGCATTACTTACCACCGTACCTCCAATCCTCTTAGCTACGACCAAAGCCTCACCAGCTTCTCTTCTACCAGCCCTGCTGACCAGCTCTTTGGCTCCAACCAAGACCCTTTTCTTACCATCTGGACTGGGGGCTCACTGGTGGACATTCCCAACTCCACCACACAAAGCACACCAAGCTCTAAGGTGGGCTCTAGCCAGTGCTGACCATGCTGAAAATACTCTCAGCCCTACCTGCACCCTGATGCTCCTCCCTGATGACCTTGCTGCCCCTTACAAAACTCTCCTCCATCACTCCTGGATTCACTACATTGACTCTAGACCACAGTCTGAATTTTATACTACCTCTGAAATTTGGCTTGGCAGCAAATCTCACACCCCACCCTCCACTCAAAAATTACACCTCATTCTTATATGCAACCCCCACAGCCAAGCTACTTACTTTCCTAAACTCCCAGATTTTATCGACCAATGGACATACTACATGCAAAGCCTCTCCTCATCCTGGGAGCCCTCTACTATCACACCACCTTCCACACTTACTTTCACTGACATTGTCATCACCTACCCTCGGAAACTTAAATCTCTTACCAAAAATCCCTGGCAACCTCTACTCCACCAGCACCCTCCTCCCTCTCCTCTTACCATCACCCACCCTTGTCTTTACCTTGCTACCCCCTCCTCTGGCCTCCAGGTCTACACAGATGGTAGCCTAATAAAAGGTAAACCAGGGCACCCTAGCAAAATAGGAGCTGCAGTATATGTTCCGGCTGCAGGACAAAGCTACACCATCAACCCTGGGGGAATAGGGGCCACCAAAACTAACAACCGGGCGGAACTGGTAGCCATCCACCAAGCCCTTCTCAACATTGATTACGACAAATCTCTTACCCTTCATACAGACAGCCTCTGCTCTCTTCAACTTATAAAAAAATGATTCATGACCCCACCACAACAACCCGTTCCATCCATACTGAATTACTGCAATCAATTCAAAAACACCTCATTCAACGCATCCTGCATGGCTCACACACCACCCTTTATTTGTAAAGTCCGCTCCCACACAGGTATCCTTGGAAATGACAGAGCAGACACTCTGGCACGCAAGGCAGCTGAGCACCCTACTTCAACTAATTTTACTGATAACACTGGGGAAATCCCCCGCCACAATGTTTACTGGCCTACAGTTCAACCTCCTCGTACACCCATGGGATATATACCCCCCAAGAATTTTAGCACCTAACCTTACACAAGGTATCACCTCTAACCTACCCACTAGCTGCCACCTTGGTCAACACCCTCTTAAAGGGATTTATGCAACCACCTGGGCTGAAAACACCCCCCACCAACTTCCTCAAGCCAGTAACAAATTTTGGACCTCAACCCTTATCCAGCATAAAACTAAATTCCACATCCTTAAAGCCCGCTGGGGTAGACTGTGGAACCGTAAACTTGCATTCCGCTGGAAACTTCCTTATATTACCAGCACTCACCCACCCACGAACTCCCTATGCCCCATCTGCCACACCTGTGAGGACGGAGCGGGCCACATCCTGGCAGGCTGCACACACCGGACTTTCAAGGGGCTCTACATCAAGAGACATGACGCGGCAGTGCGACTCATCCACAAGGCCATCTGCACAGGAGCCCTAGGATCTCGCAGAATGATCATGGACGCTGGCAAGGAAGAGGACCTACCCAGGGGGGTCCTGGGCAAACGTCTCCCTGACTGGCTACGCCCCTCCACTATTACTGTAGCGGACTGGAAGAGAATGAGACCTGATCTTGCCGTCCTACCCGACATAGACTCTCCTACTTGTATGTCTGATAAAGAACTCTGGGTTCTTGAGCTTGGATACTGCTCTGATACTAATCATGCTACTAAGTTTATTACTAAACATGCCCAACATGTTGATTTAGTAAATGGCCTTCGATCGGCTGGATACCTTGTTCACTATGAAGTCATAACCGTTGGTACAACTGGTACTATTCCTACCTCTTTTTTGACTTCTATGACCACTCTTGGACTCCAGAGATCCTGTGCCCTCAAACTGGCGGACACAATCCATTCTCACACCATTACTAGTTTCCAGAGTATTTTACAGTGCAGACGCTTTATGGAAACACACCCCGGGTCGATACCCGGGGACTAGCACACAGACCGTCCCCCCTCTCAGGTTTTGTCTTGCCGGCTGTATTGTGCCGGTGCTTCCCAACCGGGGTGAAAAACCCCCGTATTAAGCTGCACTGGCATGATGGGGCTACGATGCCTGTCGTTCAGGCATCGGTGGTGATTCTTTTTACTGAGATGGTCCTACGGTGACTATAGCTAGCTCTGGCTTACGCTATGGTGTCCTTAACTTCACGTCCTGTGAGTAACGGTTCTACACGGATGTAACAATTTCAATTTCAATTTCTATTGTAAGCTATATACCTTCATCTCTCCCAGACTCCAGAAAGTAACAAGATGCACTACGGGTGTTTGTTTCCAACCTGTGTCAGGGTACTTCAAATGGCCAAATTGGCTTTAGCGCTTTAGCGCACTTGAAAACAAAAAAACTGCGCTTTGTAGTGCAAAAAGCGCACAAATTGCTTGCTGCGCCCACAGGGGGCTGCAAAAAACTGTGCTTAAAGCGCAGAGGGGGTCAAAGAGTCAGCGCTCAAAAGCGCAAAAGTGCGCGCTTTGAATTACCCTGACCTGTGTTGCCTGAAAAAACAAATAACATTCCAAATTCAAATTCCAACCTGTGTTTGAAAGTGTTACATGGTCAGCAAGCGGGTACTATCGTTCAGAGTAGGGAAAGCTCCGACAGATCTCATATAATCCTTCTTTTTTATCCATCCGATGTTCAAAATGACCGGGGGACGCCTCAAGGGGGGGGGCGTCTTGGCGGCAAACCTGTAACCCTTAGGGTACGGGAAATGACAGTTGCGATAGGTTGCGGAGTCAATAGGACAGGTAGAACCAAAGAAAAGCTATAGCTGACATACTAGTGCAGGGAGCCCCACCCTTTGAAGTGAAAACCCTTTTTGCACCAAACAAATGTATGTGAAGGGAGAGGTGCGCGTAGGTGGGTGGGGTGGGGGTTACATACAAGGGAGTACCTCGTTCTGTAACGCAGACCAGGATCCAGGACCTAGGTGGGTGGGGATCAGGGATATTCCTAAACACGATTTATCGCGCACACGCGATGACAAACGTTTATATGAATGTACGTTACTGTCCAGTGGTAGTCCAAAAGGGACTTGCCCAACCGTGATAGGAAGGGCTTAAAAAGAAAAAACATTGATGAACTGAAGTACTACGCCCCAAACAATCGTTTTAACGACGGGGGACCTGAGTTCGTGCAAACGTGTATTCCCGTTTTGGTCTATCGCTCTCCCAGGTGTGGGAAACGTTTCCAGACTTCAGATATCTGGGTCGAGCATATCGGGCTCTTCCGATATTAAACGTTTCCGGATGGTAGATGCTTGGCCTGCGCATCGGGCTGCCACGATTATAAACGTTTCCGGATTGCTAGTGCTTGGCTTGGGCATTGGAAAATGTATTGACTTTTAAAATGTACTGTAATATTTAATTTAAATTATATTGACCTGTATAGACTTTTAAAATGCGATCAGAATCGATGCCTCGACAAAAAATAGTGGTTTCATCATATTTGTGTAAATTTGTAAACGTATTTTGATTAATGGACTTGTTTTATATATGATATAATCATTGTCGGGTCGAGCCCAGTAAAACCACAAGTAATATAGGTACGACACTCAACATAACAAATCATGGGATTCATAGCTGTTTTTAAGAAATATCGAAACTGGGTTTAAAGAAATGGTGGGGATGAATGTATACGACCAGAAATACTGGAACTGTTTATTAATAGAAATATTGTTACCCAATATGATGTATGTAATTATAGAACGAACAAGGTAATGCCGTGCACTATCTCGCTGACACGATGATCCAACCTTGAAAACAAATCCTATCAGCTCAAGCTAGTTTACCGGAGTGCCCAATTTGATACCCAAGTTGATGGGGATGACGGAGATACTCAAGTTGATTTAGATAATTGCCCCAAGCTAGATTACAGATGAAACACAATAGTTTATTCAGATATCATTAAATCATTACGTGTCTGAGTGAGGCTGGTTATCTGAAAGATTGAAATACCCAAGCTGCTTTACACAAATACATACGGCGTTGACTATGTATTTATCTTGTTACAGTCCAGGGGTAGGCCAAAACGGTTGACTGGAAATCTGAAATACCCTAGCTGATTTAAAGAAACACCGAGACTTCATGAAAAGAAGTGCCCAAACTGGTTTATGGAAATATCAGAGTTGGTTGATTGGTTTACAGATACTAACTTGCCAAGGCGGTTTAAAACTTAAAATTTCAGATATGATGAGCAGCTAAGCGCACCCCCAACAAGACCTGATAGATATGGTATGTCAGCAAGATCATTTGTTCCATAATGTATGAATACATTAAAATAGGCGTTAAGACAAATACATTAAAATAGGTGTTTCAGATAAATAAGGACGTAATTGGAGCATTTCATTTTGCAGTGGGACTTCAGTACCAAAGCTTCAGCAACGAACAGGATCCTCTTTCTTGGGAGAGGGACTTCAGCCTTGACAGCATAGCTGAACCAAACCATGCTTACCCCACAACATCTATGATACTTGGTACCCTCCTTGGGCCTAGGGCGGGACAAGTTTGCTCCTAGCATCGTGTCTCTTTCTCAAGACCACTTCCCCATGTATAGGCAGCCCCCCCCCCCCCCCCCCCCCCCCCCCCACCCCACCCCCACCCCACCCCCCACACACACCACCCCCAGCCCAGCCCCCCCCTAAATTCATGGTCGAGAGGTGGTGCAAACTGGTCTGTGTGCACAGACCACATACAAGGAGCAGTGTAGCTGAACTGTTGCTGAATCATGATAAAAAAAAGGCCACGTGTACCGTTTTGTTTTTTAATTGCGCACTGGAGTGTCTGTGCTGGGTCTGGTTTGTATATATTTGTCTGGCCTCCTCCAGGGACGGCGAAGATAGACGTAGGTACTTGGACAACCTGGGAGGGATGGATGAACTGGTTTGTGATTATCACGCGATCCAGGAACTGCACAAGTGCATATCCGAGGACGCCATTGTGTGCGCCAGATTACCCCCCCTCCCCCCCCCCCCCCCCTTAAATCCATATCTAAGTATTTCAAAACAATTGTATTTCTATTTAATGGGGGGGGAGGGGGGGGGGGGGGGGGGGGGGGGGGAGGTCAGCCCTCCTCAGTTTTTTAGGCATGATGCATTGAGTTTTTTTTCTCCTCGTGAAGACCATCTAAATGAATGCAAAGCAAATTCCATGCTGGCCTTCTGAATAAAACGCACACACTCCTTGCTAATTAATTGCAAAATGTAAAGACACCCAGTGCAAGTCTGTAAAACTAAACAAGGACACTCAGTGCTGGTAAATTTCACCCACCACAGTCAGTGCTGATTAAATAAGTAGCTTGGACACACTAATTTACAACACACTCAGTGCGCATCAGGTGAAGGCATACTAAGTTTAGTTTTTACCCTTAACAGCATAATCATAATCATTGCCGATTAGCTGAAGCACACTTAGTGCTCGTCAAGTAATGCACACTCAATGCAGATCAGTTATATCAGTCAGGCACAATAAGTAGTGCTGAACAAAAAATCCAAGCTCACTCAGTGCTAAAGAATTATAAAAGCCAACATTCAGATTTGATCAGTACAATAAATCATGCACACTCAGTGCTAATATATTCAAGCCCTATCAGTGCAGACAAACTCATGCATACTTGATGCAAACAGGCTCAAGCACCAGTGTTGCTGATAAATGCAGCAGAGCGCAATTTTTGGCGCCATTGCCCCAAATCTGTTGGTAAACAATTGAATGTAGATCATAAGGCATCATCACGGCTATCGTTTGTGGGCCACCCCATACAAAATTAATAATGTCGGAGATGCAGCATAGCAGGAGTTTGGGCGCCATTGCCCCAAATCTGTCTGTCAACCAAGCTAGCAAGCAAGGAAGCAAGCAAGGAAGCAAGCAAGCAAGCAAGCAAGCAAGGAAGGATCCTCACATGGGCTACAGCAAGCAGGTGGACGTATGCCTACTGGTACAAGGAAGGAATTAATACAACTATAATAATGGGTGACAGGCTATATCATATTTCCCCTTGCCTACAGTACCTTTGTGGCTGCTACTACCACCCGCTGCGCTGTAGCAAGTGCTCCAAGAGCACTCACATGGGCTACAGCAAGCAGGTGGACGTATGCCTACTGGTACAAGGAAGGAATTAATAAAACTATAACAATGGGTGACAGGCTATATCATATTCCCCCTTGCCTACATTACCTTTGTGGCTGCTACTACCACCCGCTGCGCTGTAGCAAGTGCTTCAAGAGCACTCACATGGGCTACAGCAAGCAGGTGGACGTATGCCTACTGGTACAAGGAAGGAATTAATAAAACTATAACAATGGGTGACAGGCTACATCATATTTACCCTTGCCTACAGTACCTTTGTGGCTGCTACTACCACCCGCTGCGCTGTAGCAAGTGCTTCAAGAGCACTCACATGGGCTACAGCAAGCAGGTGGACGTATGCCTACTGGTACAAGGAAGGAATAAATCAAACTATAATAATGGGTGACAGGCTATATCATATAATCCCCGTTTATATTCACATGCTCAGGCCAGACCAGTTACACATTGCCCCCCCCCCCCCCCCCCCCCCCCCCCCGACACACACAACCATCTACACAAACCACCCACATAGCCATCCTCAGTTCCTCACAGTTCCTCACACACCTGTATGTCCTTGGGCATGACCGTCACGCGCTTGCCGTGAGTCGCGTTGAGGTTCGTGTCCTCGAAGAGACCCACCAAGTAGGCCTCAGCAGAATCATGCAAAGCTAGATTGGCGGAGGCCTGGAGGCGGAAGGCGCCGTCTGATGGATTTCCCGCAACGCCACAGTGCCAGGCCTGCATTGGAAATGGGAGCAATATTTAACCGCTTTCGCACGCAAAGACAATCAAACCGGGCCGATTCGACGCGCAGCCCACTACTAGAAACGCCGGTAAAAGCCGCATCATCGACTTTCACGCGAGAGCCACCCCCACTCCCTCAGTTTGATTGCCTATAGTGTTGTGCCGCATTTAAAAATGCGAGATACTCACCTGTAGCAATGGGGCTTCTTCAAGGGACCTGTAGCAGGCGCATCCTTACCCTGCTTCTTAGTCGCTAATTGATGCTTTGGGGGCTTGCCGCCCTTGGACTTACGAGCGGCCTGTTTGGTACGCGCCATACCAGCAATCAGGAGGATATAAGAGCAACAAGAATAAAGCAGGTGGTCAGATCTGTGGTACTTGTTCAGTGCGTCGTATGCAACCAGGGTTTCGTAGTTTCGTCGCTCGCGCTCGGTGGCACCTGTAAGGGTTTCCAACCAGTTTTAGTGTGATGCCATAGATCTAGCGGCGTACCATTTCGCTCAAGCTAGGCAGGGGGTTCGATTCCCCCTAAGGTCAGCCTGAGCGTTGCCGATCGTTTTCGTCGTGACTGATTACAGACCTTTTACTGACCTCGTTGCCAGCCTCCTCGGTAAAAGCTCTGTACCCCAGGACTCAGACTTGTTACAGTCCTTTTACACACCGCGAGTCCCCTCGGTCATTTACAGACCTCGTTACAGACCATTTACAAAGGGAACTCTGTAAATGGTATGTAACGAAGTCTGCCGAAGTCCGTAAAGGCCGAAGCCCGAATATTGATAGTGGGGAGGTGTACGCATCACTGTGAAAATAATAATCGAATTCCCGAGGTTGCGAGCATCTCTCCCCCGCCCCCGCTGCCCAAGCGTCTGCACCTGCAGCTGCCAGGCGATTTCACGAGCTGCCGGTCATTTGGTTTCTGACTTTGCCAGTGTCATCCCCCCATCCTCCCAAAACCCGGTCACGTGACAGACGCCACTTCAGCGGACGCCACTTTCTTGACAGGAGGGAGCCGGCAAAGCCCTGCCGGGGTAGTGTGACAAGTAACATTACCAGAACCGCTCGAAGCTGCGTGGTAGGTAATAGGCATAACCGGACAGCCAACCGGGCGGGTTGAACGCTGGCGTATGTGGCCCAATACAGGGGCCCTGGCTCAATAGGGTAATCATAGGAAGCGTCAAGAAAAGAAAAGCAGTACGCCAATTCGGCGTGATTAAGGAAGCTGTCCAAAGGGGGTCCTCGGACAACACCATCAAACCGGGGAGGTGGCTAGGGGGGGCGGTACCCCCCACGATAGCCGGTGGCGGAAGAAGGGGCGTCGGACGAGTGTGTAGCAGATTCCATGCGCCGGCGGGTACACACAATGGTATGTGCGCATCGGACGGCATGCAGGTGGAGGGAGTGGAGGAGGCGGGTGGTGTCAGTAGGATGGATACCGAGAGAAGAAAAAATGGGAATAAGGGAGGCGAAGAGGGTACCGAAGGAGCCGAGGATGATGGGGTCCGGGAGATGACCCGCCAACCAAGCGCTGGAATTACTGGACTGTAGGCCAAACTACCACGACATACACGCGCAGGACAGATCAAAAGCCCGTTTCATCTGTACAGCGCTTACTGCTGCTATAGCACGAAGAATAACCCTTTTCAATTATTCCAACCCCTTTTCAGATTGAGAAGAAGGGAAGAACCGCGTTAACTCTTGCTGTTCTCACAAGAGCACCGATAGGTAAGCATGCGAGATTGATTGCGTGCGCATGACGTTGAACGCCAATCTGACGCCCCGGACGCCCCACACACCAGGTAAAGCCATCTCGACTAGTGCCCGAGCCCTTTCCAGCCTCACCTTGCGCGCGGCATCTCCTGCGCGGTGACTCCTCTGGACCTCTCTTGCGCTTCTTCAGGGGATCGGCATTGCCAAAAGTTTCAGTCGCTCATTCTCGCCCTACGTCAACTGCCAGGTATGTGAGCTCAGTCACTTTTGGGGACCTCACAGACAGTATTCCATCCGACACTCCACTGTTCCCTGCACTGTGTTCAAATAATCCTGCTTGGATCTACGCTGTTAACGATCTACCTTAGGACAAGCTTGCACCAGACTGACAATTGCGCACTTCCCTTCCTCGAATTGTATATTTGGGTTCATGTGTATTCGTGACGAAATCGCGTGATCTGTGGCCCTGTTTTTCGCTTGAGCCCCCCTCTGGACCCCCCCAGCCCTAAGTTCCCCCCGTGACTCTCTACGCCGTCTCTCCGTCTGTCCAGGCGTTTGAACTATCCCGGGCACCTCCGCACCCAAACATTTGGCTCATAGTTCGAGTACGCATGACTAGAGTTTTCAGCATTGCAGCGGTCAAGATCCTTCGCAAAAGTTGTTAATGTGTTGTAGCTTTATTCGGCTACGAGTAGCTACTTTCTCCGCTACTTTCGATTACTTCGAAACTCCCTGCCGATTGCCGGTTGCCGGCTGCCGCTAACGCGTTTTTCCGTGTCGCAAGCGACACGCTCTTAGAACTTGTCATCCAAGCTTCTTCACCAGACTTTCTCACGCCCACGCAGCAATAACCAAACACCCTCAGTAGGCCGTAGAGCGTCTTATCCCAGGGGTTCCATTTATGCCCAGGGATTGTCGCGTGTCGGAACTCAGTTAGCTCGCGACCTGGAGTTAGGGCCAGGCGTTCAGATGCGACAGTCCAGCCCAACTTCATCACGAGCCAGCGTGTTCTTCGGTTATGGCTGGATACCACTATACCAGCATGAATGACGTGTGCGTGTGGTCTTACCTAGTGATAGCGTTCCTTGCTGCGCGAACGTGCAACGCACACTTCATTTGAGGTCGGGTTTCTGCAGGGTTGTGGTGTACGGTTTTGCGTACGCGTACGCGTACGGTTGCGTACGGTTTTGCTGTAACTCTCCAACCATTGAGCTTTTGAACGGTTTCCCCCAAAACCGTACGCCGTACGGCCCGTACGCCACAACCCTGGGTTTCTGAGACAATTTCTTCTATCACACACTGTTCCTTAGCCATGTTGCACCTCTGCAGAGTTCCTGAGATTATTATTTGTGTGTGCTTGGCTGTTCCTAAAACAAACAGCAGAGCACAAGAAAGACGAAGCAGTTCAATTGAACGCAACACAACGACATGCAAACTCACACAACTTGTTTTAAAGCCTCTGTTATGGTCAAGGGAATTCGTCGTGTGTAACAGTGTATAATGATAGAATGTACCGATAGGCTTTTGGGGGCCTCCGAACGGGCTTGTACTTTAATCGGATTTCTGATTTCATTCTCGCTTGTTCTTCGGACATGTTACTCAGATCTGGATCCATGGGCTTGGTGCGGCACCCCGAACGCCAGGTGCTCCCAGGGAAGGTTACTTGGAGTTTTTAATCGAGTTCGCACCTCCGTTACTTGGATTTAACACGGGATGTAGCTTGCGAAGGTTTCCCTGAGTCTATAAGTTTTCCCTGGGCTATGAACTAGGTCCCCGTGAATCCTGCTATAAAACATTAGTGCATGCCTAGGGGGGGGGGGGGGGGGGGGGGGGGGGGCAAAAAATAGGCTGACCCCATGCCCCACATGTGTAGAGCTTTTTGAGAGGATGAAGAATCTGGTCTTATTTATTTATTTTGCCCAGTACAGCCCAGGAGGTAGAAAGTTATTGGCTTCCAAAGTTTGGGGGGTGGGGGGTGGGCGGTGAGAGAAAAAACTGCATTACAAAAAAATGTACTTTTCAAGCACTTTTCTCATAGCCCACGGAGTGACATGGGAGTGGAACTGGGGTGTTCAGCTTCGTCCGCGCGCCCACATACGCTGAGTTTGTTGTCTGATTTGCTTTAACTTGCTCCACATATGGTGCATGGTTATGGGAGCAGCACCAGTAGATAGGCCTTTTCAAGCTATACAAAAATGCACCCTCTTTTGCCCCCCTAATTATAAATGTGGAGGAGATAATGGCCTCCAAGTGGGTTCCGGAGCCAGGGGGTGGGAGTGGGGGTGGGTGGTAAACTCAGCCATATGAAGGAAAAAGGGCATGGGGTCTGAGGATTTCATTTCTGACCCCCCCCCCCCCCCCCCCCTTGGTGCATGCCGGTTTTTGATTCTTATTCGGTATCATCTTCGAAAATCGACGTTTGTAGACTCTCTGGGTCTTTTCACAGGTGTTTGGCGATGGTTAAACGCTTGCGGTGATCTTGTCGTCCATCCCGACCCACTTCGGCCATTTAACGCGTAAGGCAAGCGCCGTGGTATTCTTCATCCGCCTTACTAGATGCCCATGCCCATCCATCCATGCCTGAAGCAGCATCTATCATGCGTGGAGGGTGCTCATCGTTGCACATGCAATCTGTAATCTAGAAACTCTGGCGTTGATGCGTGAAAATCTGCAATCAAAGCCGACTCTTGACATCAATTTAGCCTGCATGGTATCTATTGACACCTACTTGTTGTTTTGCAGTGATGGTTCTCGAAATGGGCGTGAAATTCTCCTGTTGTGGGTCTGGCAGTGAGATCCAGGCCACCTGCAACTCCGAAGGCAGCCAGACTAGAGGGCTAGAGACGGGGGGAAGACGTACAACAGCGGTTTCTCGGAGGGTTATTTCGGTGCACCAGGCTCTTCTGCTTGTGTTGAAGGCTGGATATCTGTTTGGAAGGGGAATGTCTGCACATGTAAGCGCAGAAAGTAACCGGACAATTCTGATCACCAGGCTCTGTAGCATGCTGGAGATAAACCTTGCACTCTTACCCCCTTCTCCTCTTCTGTGATGTGCTCAAATATAACTGTCTGTCAAGAAGACAAAACCTTGACCCCTACCGTACCTTGACCCCTACCGTACCCTGACCCTCGATGCATATGTTGCCCTCTACAGGTGATGTTTTTCCATAAAGCCTTTTGGGCTGTTGCCCTGCTGTTGACTGCAGCAAATGCTGTTAGTGGTGCCGCTGCCCAGGCTGGTGGAAGCAAGCGTGACGTCATCGGGGATGAGTACAAGGGATTGCTCCAGTCCATGGACAACAAGGTCTCCACTGCTCGTCGCATGTTGAAAGATTTTGGTGCTACCCGAGGGGAAAGGACCCAACGAATCTTGGACTCCATTGAAGAGGCAACAGGACCTGAAGGCTTTCTGATGGACTTCAGTGCTCACGATAGTCAGATTGATAGCATCATGAGGGTCCTGATGGAGGCTGAGCACATGGACAAGCAAGTAATGTATCCCCCTCCATATGGGATGTATCCCCCTCCATATGGGATGTATCCCCCTCCATATGGGATGTATCCCCCTCCATATGGGATGCACCCCCCTCCGTATGGGATGTATCCCCCTCCATATGGAGCGTTCCCACCACCATAAGGAATGCCACCACCACATGAAATGCTATCTCCTTCTACACTAAACCCACTCCTTATGTACAGTAACCAACCACCTCCAGCTTTCCCTCCTATGCCTCCCTCACCTCCACACCCTCCTCCTATATACTGCCAGCGACCACCACCCTGTGGAGCTGTTAATTATTTGGGCTGGGAGCTTATTATTGCCTTGATGATGTCCCTCGATGACGACAAGGTTGCTCTGAAAAGTGATACGGTTGAAGAATATGTGTAGACTATGCATAGAACTGCAGATGCCTGGTATATGTTTAGATAAATAGAATATATAAATAGCACGCCTAATTCCTAGGCATGAGGTTGAGGGGACCAGCTTGTTTGCTTGCACTGGTGCTAACCACCTACAATGTGATCAATTATGTTGCGCTAGGTCACACTATTAAAGCTGGTGATATTTTTAGAGGCTGGAGCAGGACCGACAATATCACCACAATCTCTAGTTGTGTAACAAGATCTGGCCAACAATAGCACCACATGATTCTAGTTTTGAAGTATTGTAAATTCTTAGTAAAAACCCAGGTATTCAACAAAGCTACATACATCAATTAAATTCAATTAAATCCAAATCAATTGAATTAAAATGAATACAATGCAAATCAATTAAATGCATTCAATTCAAGTCAATACAATACAATTTCATTATATGAATTTAATCAAATACAATTTAATTTATTATTTAATAAATTGATTACTACAATTTAATTAATTAAATCATTAATTAATACAATTTAATTTAATTTAGCTAAGAATTAATCAAATATAATGTAATTAATTGTTTATTTAATTCGTTATCTCTAGATAATTAATTAATACAATTTAATTTAATTAATATAATTAACACAATTAATTAATTCCTTTTAACCATGTTATTAATTAATTAATGAATTAATTAATACAATTTGATTATTTATTTAATCGATTAAAAATTATATCAATATACAATTAAATTATTAATTAAATTCATGATTATTTACAACATTTTCATTGGGGACGCGCCATTTATTGGAAGATGTCATTACACTTATTAAAATGTCCGTCTGTTAGTTAGTTAGTCCGTCCGTTAGTCACAAAACAACAGTTTCAGGTTTCATGAAAAACATAAAAAAACTTATTTATACCGGACAAATGCTCACCAGAGCACACATGAACATCACGATTAAAGAAAAGGAGCTGAGGTTTTTTTGTGTGCCAAAAGCTACAATTAACGGGGAACGTTTTTCAACATTTCTCATATGTACCATCCAAACATGTGCGCATCCTTCAGTTGGGGGGCAGAATTGTTGTCAAAAATTCGAGGCGAAAACATACAAGCATCCAAATCGACAAAAAAAAAAAAATCATCTGACAGGTCACTTTTTCCGAAGCACATTTCGTAGGCGCTACTTCTCCTCCCCATAAGCGGAGACTGGAATCGGGATGCGACGACGCTAGGCTTTGCAATGATCATCAATTCGCGCACTTTCCTGATTTGAGATGTCCACTCAAACCAGATTTGCCGAATTCTCTAACCCCCCTCTCCTCCCCAATGATCAATAACAACTGCCGGCGACCAAGCATCCCGATTCCGGGCAAGAAGCACCTTGGAGAAGTCCAAACGCAGATTGCCCGCAGGAGGGGAGGTAGGGGAAATGCGAAGCCCCAACACCAGTGCTTGGAACCCTGTCCACACACTCAATACCAAATCTGCGAAAGTGACAGATCACCCCAACATTAAATATCCTCACCTTTCAATGGACAACCTGGACAACAAGATCCTACAGGCAGCATCCGTGCTGAGAGCAAAAGCTCAAGGATCTACCTAGGACCCACGCTGAACCAAGTTCTGCCAAACCTAAAAATCATCCCAACCCTAATAAATCAAAAAATATCTTGAACAAACAAGACAGACGAAATCCTCCTATTACGAACTCTGTCATCCACCTTATCATTGCCCTTCTTTTCGTCAACCGTTTGAATATCACCGCCGCTTCAACAGTCTCTCTCCGCACTCCCTTATCTTTCTTCGCACCTAACACTTACCCAGCCACCAGCATGTATTCAATGGGGAGCTCAACAAAAACAGGGTGGCAACAAGGTAAGATCGATAGGAAATCGAACCCGCCGCGATGAAACAAGCTGCTAATTCCCGCCTCGCTTTCCCACCTTCTCACCACATCACCGCCGCATACCTCTTTCCCCTGGCTTACCACACCGCACTATCTTATAAACTGCAAACATCTCAACACTACACTCATTAGCCATCTTCGAAACCCCATATTCTCGAAGCCTCTCACAGCTACTAATACCGCCCCTCGCGGCGTGGGTGCAAGTCCCGATATGCCCCTCGTGGCATTGTCGTCTCTGACGATTAATACAGCCTCTCATGGGCGTGGGTGCAAGTCCCGATGTGCCCCTCGTGGCATCAATCGTCTCTGACGATTAATACAGCCTCCCATGGCGTGGGTGCCAAGTCCGATGTGCCCCTCATGGCATTGTCGTCCTCGACAACATTAATCAATGACGAAGGTGCAAGTCCCTATGCTCACAACCAACTTTACAATCAACCCTGGACAACTGTGTCCTACAACTCTTCTCTCATCTTCTGCAAAACTCTTCTGATTGTTCCTCTCCTTCTGGCTACTTGTTGGATCCTAGGGTGTACCAAGCTATTGACAACAGTACAGAGTACACCCACTCTTGACAAGTCAACCGTGAATAGCTTCTTTCTTCTTAATTCCTCTGTAAAGCAGAATTCTAGCTGTGAACCTAATAGGAAATCCTGTACGCAGGACTTTAGAACTTTGACTCATCCTACCTGGGATACAGCTCCTAGGGGAGGTAGACCTACTCCCAGACTTCGTTCCACTCCTGTAAACAGCTCTAGCTATTGGGAACCTCAAATAGACTGTCACTGTCAAGTTCATTCTATTAACGCCTACCTCGGATACAAGGCCCCTGGACTACAAAAGAGGTCCTAATCAGTTCTCCATAAACCTCAACACACACGTCACTAACTACACTCAACATGAATGGGATCTTGAACGTTGCTATTTCCACTCGGGGAAAGGCCCGTTTTGCGCGGATATAGCGAATGGATTGATTATATGCGTATTTCTATTTTATCGTACCGATCAGGTGTCGTCAGGCTTGAGCCATGGTTCGAAAAGAGTGTATCTTTGCGACGGACCCATACCATCCCGTTCCGCCCATATATTCGCGGATACAGAAGCTCGACCACTGTTACCTTGATCGTTCATTAACTCGCGAGATGTAATATGCTCTCGTATGTGAAGGAAATTGCTGCGTATTGGCTCTCTTGGTGGCGATTCTCGCGTTCCTGCCGAGTGTAGCCCCTCATTCCAAGATCGGTAGGAAGCATAGACAGAGCTGAATGTGCTCGAACTGCGTAAATTAGAATAGCATTCCTCGAAAACAAAGGTTGTGTGAAGGCCTTGTCGCCTGTTTTGCGACTGCACCCTCCTGTTGCGACAAACAACCGAACTGCTACTTCATCATTGCTTTGTGCGTTGTGGCACAACAGGTACATCACGTGATTCGATGACGTGTCAGTTTTGAAGTAAATCTTCAAGGACACATTTTCACTAAGCCCACGCCACCCGAAATTTGCAGCTGTAGATGTTTGCACCTCCCTCCCTCCCTGACGAGCTGCCCTTAGCGCCTTTATGCCCGCAATAGTTTTGCGATTATCTTTTACGACTACTCGAACTCTTGTCAGCATTATTAATCTCTGTCTTAGTTTATTCTGCAGCCCTCCAAGAAGTCGCAATACAACGGACGGCGAATTCATTCGCACCTGCACTATGCCCCCCCCCCACCCCACCCCCACCCCACCCCACCCACCCCACCCCACCCCCACCCCACCCCACCCACCCCCACCCCACCCCCACCCCCCCTCCCCCTCTCTGTAGTTTAAGTTGGGGGGGAGGGGGGGGGGGGGCGAGAAGACTTCAGTCCTGCGGCGATTTCTTCCACGTTTTACAGCATAGGTTACCCGAGGGTACTCCATCTTCCTCCTCCTCCTAATTAGTAAACGTCTTTCGCTCCGTTCTCGCTACATTTCCGCCTTCCGCTCCAAACAGTTGATACGTAGCAACTACGCACGCAACCACAGGCGTACTGTCGACCGACCAACGGAACACTGTACCATGAAATCCATGATACTGACTCGAGGATCTAGCTACCGATGCGCGCGTGCAATCCCCAAAGAACGGGCCGCACTCGTTCAGGTTGGAGTGTTTGCAATCCAGCCAGCAAGTATGTTCTGATCACCGGTACGTCAGGTGTGGGGGGGGGGAGGGTCCGGGGTTCAAGGTGGGGGTTGGTAGTGGCTGTCCATCTCGTGGTGTGTGGGGGGGGCCTGGGAGTAAGATGGATTAAGGTGGGTGTGGGTCGAATGTGTGTGATTGTGTGTGTGTGTGTGCTTGTTTGTCTGTGCTTGTGTGGTGTTCTGTTTGTTTGTGCTTGCATTGTGTATGGTGGTGTGTGCGTGTGTGTGTGTGTGCGGTTTGGTGTGTTAGCTGTTTTTCTATTTATTCCGTTGGTGTCTGTGTTTGTGTAATTATTTTGTGCTGTTGTTTGCGTTTGTGTATTTATGTTTTTGGTCGGTGTATGTGGTATTGTGTATTTGTGTTAGTGTATTTATGTTTAGGGTGTGTATGTGCATGCATGTTTGTGTTTCTTGTATTGAAGGTACCAGAAATGCACTTGCAGAAGGAACACTTACAAACCACACGCAGACACACACACACATCGACTTACACACCAACACACACACACACCTCCCCCCCCCCCACCTGCTAGCCTCCTGATCAGTGCAATTAATAACGTACGGTTCTAGTATGTAGCGTGAAATCCCCTCTTGAGCTTGATGAACCCAAGTGATTGAACTAGCACGTTGAACCCCCTGCGGAAATGAAGGAACAATGCTACCGGAAACGAATATTTGCAGCCAACAGCCCTACCAAAGGGCGCCCTCGGCGCCCAAAACTGAAAGTCAGATTTCTATTTCCAAGTTTGGCCGCGAATCAATTAGCCCTGCTATTCGCCAATCCTTTCATCCGCAATGATAATCAATAATCCCATCATTTTAATATTTGTGGGCAGGGAGCAGTATGGCTGTGTAGGATAACAGGACATTCACGGACCCAATTACATTGAAATGAAAGATCTAACTCATGGAAATCCTGAACTTGATGTACCCTTGAACAACCCTATTCCGTTTCGATGATTGGCTCAATGGTAGGCTCGTTGAAATCAGAAGGTGCAGGGTTTGAATATCCACTACAGGAGCACTTCAGTGTTTCCGGTCGCTGTTCAACCGCCATGGTAGCTTTGACCAGTTAAAGTAGCAGCTCGTTCCCTGCCATGTAAGACGGCGGGATCCCTTAATACCACGCCCTACTAAGCGTTATCATTACTTCCAAGAATCTGTTGTCCACACCCATGTGCTTATCATTATGTAACGTACTCGGGCCTTATGAGAGTGTTGCAGTCCTAGTGTCTTACATGTATACACACTAAGAATTAACGTTAATTTAACTTGCATCACATTTTAATTGAATGGAAATAGAATCAAAGTAAAATAACACACGGTTAATATCAATGAAAAATTAAAATCAATTAAAATCAATGAATTCAGAATTCTCGATAATTTCGGGCTCGGGACGCGCCTGAATTCTAGTTGTCTACTTCTGTATCACGCAGAGGTTTTTCATTAACATAATTCCCCACCCCCCCCTTGCACGTCTCATACGCAGATTTCATAGTGTCCTCTACATTGCTAAGTTATATTATTTCAGAATCTTGAAACCAATAAAAAAGCTTCAAACGACTGTAGTAGTTAGCGGGTTACATCCTCTTTCCAAGGCCGCGGAAAAAATCAGCAAATGCAAGTACAATGATCGGCATATATTTGCATGGCTATATGGTGATGATCTCTCTTTTTT
>CM039463.1:40580916-40650916 GCA_022414725.1 Microglena sp. YARC
CAAGCCAGGACTTCACCATCTACATACTCACCGCCACACCACCCACTCACCGCGATAACATCACTCCCCGTGGCCACCAGCCACCCACACCCACCATTACATACTCCCGCCACCTCACCAACCCACTAACACATTACATCACTCCCGCCCACCACCACCCACTCTACGTATTACATTTACTCCTCGCCACCGACCACACACCGCACCCATCTACATACCTCCCCTGCCAACACCCACCCACTCACATTACATACTCCCCGCCACCACCACCCACCTCACATTTACCATACCACTCCGACAACCACCACCCACCCCGACTCCCATCCTACTCACCCAAGCGGTAACCCACCACATCCATCCCCCGCTGGTCGCCCGCACCCATCTCACCTCATATACCGTGACTCCAAGAACCACAGCCACCTAGCAGGGGCGCACAAGCTGAGCAAAACGCCACCTCCATCACCATCACCAACCACCTCCACTAAACAGGCCACCCCATATACATACTCCGCGAAACACACCACCCACTCACGGGGAAAATACACCTACGCCGCCCAACACCACCCCAACTCACATCTACATAACTCCCGAGCCATACCCACCACCCCACCTACACCAATTACATCCTCCCGCCACCAACCACCCACACCCCAAATTACATACTCCCCGCCACCATCCGGACCCCACTCACCCCATATAACATACTCCGCGACAAGGCACCGACCCACTCACTATTTACATACACTCGCCGCACCCACCACCCACCCCCCACGTTACATACATCCGCACCAGGCCCTGTTCAAACAATTCACATTACCATACCTCCCCCAACCACCACCACCCCATACATACTCCCCGCCACCAAACAACAAACCCACTCACTACATTAAATTAACTCCCACGCCAACACACACCCCACTACCAACAGCTCCACAACACCTCCGCACACCCACCCAACTCACATTTACATTCCTCCCGCCCACCACCACCCTACTCACATTACCATCAACTTCCGCCAACCTCCACCCCACTCCCCCACCCATCATACATTCTACTCCCTGGAACAACCACCACGCCAACCAATCCCCTATTACATACTGTCCCGCCACCACTGGCTGACCCATACCACATTCACATCCACTCCCTGCCACACCAACCCAACCCCCAGTATACACTACCACTACCGCACTACCACCCTTCAACCTCACATTACACTACTCTCCCGCACCACCACCCACTCAAACCATTACATAACTCCCGCCCTCCACCCACCCACTTCACAATTACAAATTTACCTTCCCGCCCCACCACCCACCCCCTCATTACATTACTCCCAGCCACCCAACCCACTCTCATTAAAATTTACTCCCAGCCACCAACCACCCCCACCCCCCATTAAAACAAAATAACTCCCGCCACCACCACCCACTCACCCATTACATACTCCGGCCAACCACCACTCCCACCGCACCCCCCATCCTTACAGACATACCCCGCCCACACCACCCACCCCTATTACCTACCCCGGCCTACCACCAGCCCTGACCTATCACTATCTACATTACTACCCGCCACCACCACCACATCGAACAATCTACATACTCCCGCCCCAACCCACCCACCCCCGGATACATACTTCCAGCCACACACCACCACCATCTAAACACCCTCCTGCAACCCCGAAACCAGCCCACCGACCCAGCCCCCAATTAGCATCTACTTTCCCCTTCTCTACACAGCCACCCACCCGCCATTACATGACTCGCCCCGCCCCACCACCACCCCACCCCCCATACTACATACTCCCGCAGGCCACCACCCACCCCCATTTAAACATTAGCTCCCGCCACCACCACCCGACTCAAAATCTACATACTCCGCCAACCACCACCCACCCCCAATTACATAACTCCCCGCCAACACCACCACTCAACATTACATACATACTCCCGGCCCACCGACCTACCCACCCCCCATACATACCTCCGCCACCACACCCACCCCCATTACATACTCCCGCCACACCACCCACCCCATTAACATAACTTCTCCTCGCTCCCAACACACCCCACCCCCCATTACAATTTTACTTCCCGGCCACCATCCACCCCACCCTCCATATACAATACTCCCGCCACCAGTCCAACCCACTCCACATTCACATTACCCCCGCCACCACCCAACCACCACCCCCATTACATACTCCCGCCACCACCACCCACCCCATTAGCATACTCCTCAGCCAACCCCTGAACCAAAACCACCTATGAGCGCGACCCGTCCCCCCATTACCCCATACCCCGCGCCACAAGACACCCCCCCCCAACGCAGCCACCATTACATACTCCCTGCCACCACCACCACCCCCCATTACACCTCCTGCCACCACCACCACCCCCCATACACTCACTCCCGCCACCACCACCCACTCACATTACATACTCCCGCCACCACCACCCACTCCCATTACATACTCCCGCCACCACCACCCACTCACATTACATACTCCCGCCACCACCACCTGCCACCACCACTACACACATACACTCCCACTCCATACCCCCGCCACCACCACCACCACACACATACACTCCCATTAAATACTCCCGCCACCCACCCGCCACCACAACACACATACCCTCCCCACTACATATTCTCGCCACTACCACCACCACCTACACACCACCAATGTAGACACATGCACTCCAACCGCCAATACTAAACACACATCTACGCACCCATCACCACCACCACCACACAACCCTGCACTCATTCCCCCCCCATCCCCACCCAAAACTCACACACATCAAGGACTGCATCAATCACACTGGTGCGCTATCACCCCCACATACAACAAACACCAACCATCCACCCACCACCACCACCACACACAAATAACCCCCCCCCCCCCCCCCCCCCCCATCTCCCCCTCCCCTCCATCCAAACGCCAACACACACACAAACCACACTACACAAATCTCAATCTCACGGCCAGCCATTCCTACCACCACTTACACCCCCACCCCACCCCATAAATCTCAACCTCGTCTGTTAGCTATTCCCACCACCACCACCACCACCACCGCCTACACCACACCACACCACACAAATCGCAAAATCACCCGTCAGCTATTCCCACACCACCACCACCACACCACACAAAATATACATAACAACTGTAAGTTCCCCCCCACCACCAACACCCCACCCCACCAAAAAGATATACATCCCACACTTCAGCTATTCCCACCACCACCACAGCATACTCCCCACCCCACGACACAAATGTAAATCTCAGCCGTCAGTATTCCCACCACCACTAACACCCCACCCCACAAATCTCAATCTCACGTGTAAGTATTCCCCTCAACACCTACACACACCTCACCAAATCAATCTGAATCTCACCAGTCCCTATTCCCACCCCCACCTACACCCCACCACACAACTCTCACTCTTACCGCTCAGCCATTCTCACCCCCACCCCCACCTACACCCCACCCCACCCCACAAATCTGAATCTTGCCCGTCAGCTATCCCCACCCCCACCTCCACCCCACCACACCACACAACTCTCACTCTTACCGCTCAGCCATTCCCATCCCCACCCCCACCCCCACCTACACCCCACCCCACCACACAAATCTGAATCTGCCGTCAGCTATCCCCACCACCACCTCCACCCCACCACACAACTCTTACTCTTACCGCTCAGCCATTCCCACCCCCACCCCCACCTACACCCCACCACACAAATCTGAATCTTGCCCGTCAGTTATTCCCATCCACCAACCTCCACCCCACCACACAACTCTCGCTCTTACCGCTCAGCCCTTCCCCCCCCACCACCACCACATACACCCCACCCCACCAATCTGAATCTTGCCGTCAGCTTTTCCCACCACCACCACTTACACCCCACCACAGCACACTAATCTCAATCTCACCCGTCCACAATTTGCATGGTGTACCACTGAGCCTTAAGAAAGAGGACCTCCATCAGCCCATCTGCTTCCCAACCCACATACCCACCACCACCACACCCAATACCCACTACAAACCCGCTACCACCACAACCCATACCCACTACTAACACCCCCCCCCCCCCCCCCACCCACACACACACACACACACACCCAAATACCCACTACAAACCCGCTACCACCACACCCAGTACCAACTACTAACACCCCCCCACCCCCCACACACACCCAATACCCACTACAAACCCGCTACCACCACACCCAGTACCCACTACTAACACCCCCCCACCCCCCCCACACACCCAATACCCACTACAAAACCCGCTACCACCACACCATACCCACTACTACCCCCCCCCCCCCCCCCCCCCCCCCACACACACACACACCCCTGCACTTACACACCCCACTCCCAAACACATTAAATCACCCCCCCACACACACACACAAACTACTCCCAAACACATTAACTCCCCCCCCCCACACAAACACATCACTCCCAAACACATTAACTCACCCCCCACCACAAACACCTACCCTCACCCCCCACACTCCCAAACACATCAACTCACCCCCCACCACAAACACCTACCCCCACCACCCACAAACACTTACCCCCCCCCCCACACACACACACACACACACACACACACACACACATATCAAGCACATTAACTCACACCCCACCACCACAAACACCTACTAAGCCCCCCCAACCACCACCACCCAACCACTGGTCTGCTATCCGGATGGCATACTGCTGAGCCAGGAGCCAGGAGAGAGCACCTCCATCAGTCCATCCGCATCCCACACTCACTACATGTACTCACCATCACCACACCCGGTACTCACTACAACAAGAAACTCACACCCCACCACAAACACCTGCAGGTACCTACATCACCACACCCAATACTCACTACAAAGACACACACACCCACAAACTTACAACCTACCACCAACACCTACTACGCCCCCCCAACCACCACCCCACCACCATTCTCACCGGTCTGCTATCCGGATGGCGTGCTGTTGAGCCAGGCGATAGCACCTCCATCAGTCCATCTGCATCCCACACTCACTACCACCACAACCGGTACTCACATAACAAAAACACACATACACACCACGAACACCGACTAAGTTCCTCCCCCCCCCACCACCACCACCACCACCAATCTCACCAGTCTTCTATCCAGAAGGCTTACTGCCGAGCCAGAAGAGAGCACCTCCATCAGTCCATCCACATCCCACACTCACTACATGTACTCACAATCACCACACATGGTACTCATTAAAAAAAAGAGAAAAACTCACACCCCACCACAAACAGCTACAGGTCCTCACCACCACCACACACGGTACGCACCACAAAAACACATACCCAAACACACAAACACATCCCAAACACCTACTAAGCCCCACCAACCATCCCACCAACACCATTCTCACCAGTCTTCTATCCAGATGGCTTACTGCCGAGCCAGAAGAGAGCACCTCATCAGTCCATCTGCATCCCACACTCACTACTGGTACCTACACTATCACCACACACAGTACTCACTACAAAAACACCCTAACACACCACATACACCGACTAAGCCCCCCCAACCACCACCACCACCAATCAAACCGGTCTGCAATCTGGATGGCGTACTGCTGAGCCAGGAGAGAGCACCCCCATCAGTCCATCTGCCTCCCACACTCACTACCACCACACCCGGAACTCACTACAATAACACACAATCACCCAAACCCACCACAAACACCTTCTAAGACCCCCCAACCACCACCACCACCACCATTCTCACCGGTCTGCCGGATGGCGTACTGCTGAGCCAGGAGATAGTACCTCCACGAGTCCATCCGCATCCCACACTCACTACTGGTAACTACACTATCACCACACACAGTACGCACTAAAAACACACTCGCATCCCACACTCACTTCAGGCACTCACCATCACCACACGTGGTACTCACTACAAAAACACACAAACACCTACTAAGCCCACCCAACCACAACCACCCCGCCACCACGACCCCACCACCACCATTCTCACCGGTCTGCTATCCGGATGGCGAACTGCTGAGCCAGGAGATAGCACCTCCATCAGTCCATCTGCCTCTGACCTCTTCCGTTTGGTCATCACACTCAAGTTCGTGGGACCCCCCTGCTCCCCGAACACGTCACTAAGAAAGGCTTCGCACAGCTGCGTGCCTCCGTCAATACCCCCCACCTGCCCTGTCCGATTGCTCAGGCCCCGCCGCTGAGGGCAGATGCTCAGCAGCTGCTCCCGTAAATTCACTAGCTGAGTGTCTAGTAGTTCTAAGGCACCAAACACAGAGGCTGGGAGGAGTCTATCACACAAAGCACTTTCTGCTGGACTCCGTCCACTACCCGAAGGCTGGGGGTTGGGAGGGCTGGAGAGGCTGGGGACCCCCTGGGTCAGGGTCGACGTGGGGTGCTGCATGGGGGGCTGGGACCCCCTTGGAGATTCAGTGTGTGGTGCTGCATGGGGGGCGGAGGAGGGAGGGGCAGAAGGCGAGGCTGGAGCTGAAGAGGGAACTGCCTGGGTTGTGGCGGATGGGGCATTAGATGGTGGGGCGCTGTTTTCTTCCCTTTCTGAGGGACCAACAGGGAGCGAGGGCTGACTTGAGCGGGGATTATTCCCGCAAACCTTGCCAGAAAAAAAGGGAATGCTACATGCCTGCAGGGATTCACTGTAGTGCTTGTGTACTGCCGCGTGGGCAGAGGACCAGCCCACTTGGGACTGACGCGGCTGCGGAGGTCTAGCTGCAGTTTCAGGGGGGGTGGGACCAGTCGATGGTCTGCTGTACTGCTGCTGTACTGCCCCTCTACCTGCCCTGCTATCCTGCTGCTGCACCTTCTGCCCAAGATCTTTACTTGCCTCGGATATCGTTTCCTCAGATCCAAGCGGCTGCTCGGGAGCCTCCCTGCTGATCCCTTCTGCTTTCGGTGGAATGGAGGAAATGAGCAATCGGGTTTCTAATTTATGCTGCAACGATCTGAGCTCAGCCATGCGCAGTTCAAGCCAGTAGCATTCCCGGCGTGCCTGTGCGTTGCCCTCGGCCTTTACATCAGTATGGGCAAGCGCCTTAGTGCTGCTGCTAGGTTTGTCTGTATCAGCAACACCCACACTCCCACCAGAAGACGCCTTGCTGACCTGCTTGGCAGCAGCTGCAGGGCTGGCACCCTCTCCCGCAGCAATAGCCCTTGCTCTCTTCCTTAGCGGATGTGTGTGGGGTTGATGCACCACCCCTGTCTTGATGTGGGAGAGAACAGAGTCAAAGGGCATGGAGTGGCTCCGTTGGCTCTCCTCCATGTAGTCATCCTCGTTGTCAGTCACGTACGTACAGCACTTCGGGAGGGGGGGCAGCAGGGGGGACAGCCAAACCTTCTTGCCTGCCTCGATCTCTGGCGTCTCCCCTGCCTGGGGGGGGGTACTCGGCACGACGCCCTTCATGCCCTTGCCATCATCACTTAAAGAGGGCGGAGTGCCACCCACGCCTACGCCCATCTCTCCATGCTCTACACTCATCTCAGCCTGCCCAAGGTCTCCCATAGATCCCATGTGCTGTATACTCCCATGGCTGGCCAGCATGGCACCTCCGTGAGTGGCCAGGCTAATGGAAGAGGGCTCCCTTGGCAGAGCTGATGATGATTCCGGGTGCAGGAGGGTGAATGCTTTCCTAATGTCCAACTCGTACTGTTTCAAGATCCGGCCACCATTCTTTTGCAGCACAGAGGCAGACTTGTGGACCCGAGTTTTGGTGGAATTGAACTTTCGCGCGTTGTTACAGATGAGCTCGAACTCGTCTCGGAACGACCTGAACGACCTGCAACGCCCATCGGCCATGCGTTCCCGCAAATCCTGGAAGCACATGGGCTGCTTGATGACTGCATAGTAGTTCGGAGCCTTGTTCAGCACCTCGTCGACGGGAAATTTGAAAAAGCCCTCGCGATCAAGGGCCATCAAACGTTGCAGGAGGGAATTGAGGAACTCCAGGGGCTGGCCGATCTGGACGGTAGCGTGCAGCTGCTGCTGCTGTTGCAGAGCGGCATACTGCTGCTGCCCAAGTGTATCAGTCCCCTGCTGATGCTGCCCACTGGGATGACCCACGCCCTCCTTTAGCTGATGCTGATGGCCTGAGGGCTGCGGTAGCTGAGGAGCTTGACTCCTTTGCCGATCCAATTGATCTCGATGCTGATCCTGCTGCATTGGCTGCGGCCCAGCCTGCGCTGCTGCTTGCGAAGCTAATGCATCGGCGTGATTGTTCACAGCATGATGATGATGATTGGCATCTGGGGGGACTTCGCCGGAGGCAGAAGCAGCAGCAGGATCTGAGGACATGTGGTTACTAGAGGCAATGTCGAAGCCTCTTTGCTGCATTCAACCAAATACTCGCAGCAGGAGGGGGAGCAAAACGCGCGTGGTGAGCTCGACCACGCCAGATCAAAGCTGCTCGCAGGGGCGCAGAGTGTGAGAGTAACCCATACTCAAAAGCCAGTACCTGGAAGGCAAAATTGGTAGGGAACAAAAGCTTGACAAGATTCCGCAAACAGCACGTCGAAATAAAAGGGCGAAGCCCATCCGACCACAGGGACCCGAAAAAAATCCAACCCAGCAGCGCAGCGCACCCGATATAATTACCTCGCTGCGATTCCTGGCAGCGCAGAAGCGCTCCTGCAACCGAAGCAGCGCAGCAGGCTGAGAGGGTGCCAGAAACCGACCAGGCTCTCAACTCGACGCCAATGGTAGTTAACTAATTAGCGGCTTCTTTGCAGTAGAGCGGCCTGACACGGATTCCATTCGAGTTGCAAGCTATTGCCGGTCGCAGGAGCACCAAGCTCTTCCGCACCAAGCACGGCAGTTGCGCCGAGGTTTCCAAACTAGGGTAGGGTTCCTGAGGTGGAGGAGCAACGCCAGCTAGACATGACGCCACGACCGACGGAGGCAGAAAACCCCCTAAGAGAAAACCCAACTTCATGCTCCTACCCAACCCCCTCCGATTTACTTCCGCTGCTATTCGCTAGCGCTGAATCCCAACACTGCCCCAAAATCTCAAATAAGAGCCGCTCTGCATGCTATTACGTGAGGGAGGCAGGGGAATGCATTAAGCGCTGGTTGCACCACCGTCGACCCTGCCCGTTGCTGACGATGCCCATGGGACCAGTCAGAAGCATGACGTGGCCAGTCATGGATTGATTTTGTAAGTACCGGTATTCCACTCACTGATCCGTAGTTCTGAGGGTTGTTCAGGACGCTGCGTCCTCCGTCGCAGACACAGCGTCTGGTCAAGGGTCTGTTGCATCGCAGGACGCAACGTGGGGAGGGTCCGTTGACCAGAAGGAAGGGGCCGTTGCGTCCAGAACGCAGGCTATACAATTGTTTGCGTCTCAGGTAGCAGAGCTGGGGATCCTCCTGAAGTACCCTGATCCGAAGCAGGGTTGTTCAAGGGTATTTCAAAATGTGCGTTAACAAAGCCTAAATCTTCGTTCCATGGCAGTCCATGGGCCAAAATCCACAACTTGTGAACCAAAAGCTATGTGTTCAGCCTACTGGACCCTCACAAATCTGCGTTGAAGATGCAAAAAGATTGTTACATTACATGACATTACATCACATTACATGTTAAAGTATACTTGACACCGCAAGGGTGTATACGACTCTGTGCTTTAAAAAGAAAAAGCGCCCACTAAGCAAAAAAAACATTACATCAAGGGTGTGTCGAGGACAAACAAACCAAACTCCCAACCACCGATTGTAAACGTTTGGCGTTTAAGATGTGAAACGTGATTTTAAATCATCCCTCTCATACACTCAGATTGTTTTCGCACATCCATGCATGGGACTCCTCCAATCACATTAAATATTTGGAGTCTAGGGCTAGCATAGAGAGACCCAACCCCAATATTTGGAGTCTAGGGCTAGCATAGAGAGACCCAACCCAACCCCAATATTTGGAGTCTAGGGCTAGCATAGAGAGACCCAACCCAACCCAACCCCAATATTTGGAGTCTAGGGCTAGCATAGAGAGACCCAACCCAAGAGGCAAAAATCCTCCTTGTAAAAAGAATGGTTGGATTGCTCAGTAAGTCTTCACTGTTTATTTTTTTTGCTACACATAGCAACTTCCAGCCAGCTTCATAGGATCCACTAAACTGTCTGTCCATCCATTCATCCACCCATCCATCCATCCACCCACCCATCCATCCACCCATTCATCCACCCATCAATCCATCCATCCACCCATTCACTCACCCATCCATCCATTCTTCCACCCATCCATCCATTCTTCCACCCATCCATCCATTCATCCATCCATCCATTCTGCCTACACAGGCTATACCAGTTTCAAGACAAATCCTGGCCGCACCATCTCCTAGGCCCTGAGGGGGGGCTCTTCCTTCTGCCAACCGAAAACAAAATAAAAGACCACAGTTTAAGATAGTGTGACCAGTGTTTAAGATAGTGTGACCAGTGTCGAAGATAGTGTGACCAGTGTTGAAGATTTTGTGACCAGTGTTTAGGATAGTGTGACCAGTGTCGAACATGGTGTGACCAGTGTCGAAGATAGTGTGACCGGTGACGAAGATAGTGTGACCAGTGTCGAAGATAGTGTGACCAGTGTCGAAGATAGTGTGACCAGTGTTGAAGATAGTGTGACCAGTGTTGAAGATAGTGTGACCAGTGTTCAAGATAGTGTGACCAGTGCTGAAAATAGTGTGACCAGTGTTGAAGATAGTGTGACCAGTGTTTAGGATAGTGTGACCAGTGTTGAAGATAGTGTGACCAGTGTTGAAGATAGCGGAATGGCCTTGAGGCTCATACCCAAGCGACCCGCAGACATGGCCTTGGGCTTTGGCTGGGCAGCACCCCATTTGGCTACATCCCATGCACCCCATTGGGGCACACCCCATGCACCCCATGTTGCTACATCCCGCGCGCCTCACCGGGCTACTCCCCACGCTTTAAGGAGTGGGGCCTCCATCACCTTGGCGTCAGCACAGATCAAGTGCCTCTCCTCCTCAGCCTCTCTCCAGGCGGAATCAGGTTGGTGTGATAATGGTGTTAGTGGGGCGGTAGTGGAGGTAGTAGTGGTGGGGCGGTAGTGAGGGTGCTGGTGATGATGATGGTGTTTGTGGGGCGGTGGTCATGGTGGTGATTTTGATGATGATAGTGTTAGGAGGGCGGGGGTGATGATGATGAAGAGGGTGGTGTTAGTGGGGCGGTGGTGGTGGTGGTGGTAGTGAGGGTAGTGGTGGTGATGATGATGATGATGGTGGCAGTGGTGGTGCAGATGATGGTGAAGAGGAAGATGATGATGATGGTGGTGGTGGTGATGATAATGAATATGATGAGGAGGAGGGCGTAGGTGGTGGTGGTAATGATGGTGAGGGCGATAGCGATGTCGATGTTGATCATGGTGGTGGTGGCAGTGATGGTCAGGGCGATAGCGATGTTGATGTTGATCATGATGATGGTGGTGGTGCTAGTGATGGTGAGGGCGATAGCAATGTTGATGTCGATCATGATGATGGTGGTGATGGTAAGGGCGATAGCGATGTTGATGCCGATCATGATTATGGTGGTGGTGCTAATGATGATGAGGGCGATAGCAATGTAGATGTCGATCATGATGATGGTGGTGGTGCTGGTAGTGATGGTTTGGGCGATTGCAATGTCGATGTCGATCATGATGATGGTTGTGGTGGTAGTGATGGTGAGGGCGATAGAGATGTCGATGTTGATCACGATGATGGTGGTGGTGATGGTGGTGATTATCCGAGTGCCCCCATGGGCTTTACTTGTTTTATTGGGGGGGAGGGGGGGGGGGGTATGGAGAGACTTTGGATTAGAGATGCAGGATGTGTGTAGTGTTATTATTTTTGTTCATTTTTGTGCCACGCGTGGCAAATTGAGAGGCTCGTTGCGACCCCAGTGCGACGCCCTGCCCCCCACCCCCCCAGGGCTCCGCGCTTCGTGCCCCACCCTATACCGTGCTACGCCACAATCCTGATATCAGGCTTGCGCCGCAACTTTTGCTACACAGCTGGACCTACGGGAAGCTGACAAAAACTAGGGCACTAGGGCAACATGTTGACAAACTCAATATAATGGTATCTAACATGTGTACTGGTATGTAGCATGTATAATTATGTAATGGCTAGCATGTATAATGGTGTGTAACATGTGTTATGAGTTGTGACATTTATAATGGTATGCAGCATTTCTAATGGTACGTAACATGTGTAATGGTATGTAACATGTATAATTGTATTTTGGTAAACATGTACAGTGGTGTGTAACATGTGTTATGAGTTGTGACATTTATAACGGTATGCAACATTTCTAATGGTATGTAACATGTGTAATGGTATGTAACATGTATAATTGTATTTTGGTAAACATGTACAGTGGTGTGTAACATGTGTAATGATATGTGACATTTATAATGGTATCTAACATGTATAATTGTATTTTGGTAAACATGCACAGTGGTGTGTAACATGTGTAATGATATGAGACATTTATCATGGTAGGCAACATGTGTAATTGTGATCAGCATGTGTAATGGTGATCAGCATGTGTAATGGTGATCAGCATGTGTAATTGTGATCAGCATGTGTAATGGTGATCAGCATGTGTAATGGTGATCAGCATGTGTAATGGTGATCAGCATGTGTAATGGTGATCAGCATGTGTAATGGTATCTTACATGTGTTATTGTGTTTTGGTAAACATGTACAAAGGTGTGTAACATGTGTAATGATATGAGACATTTATCATGGTGCGCAACATGTATAATTGTATGTAACATGTGTAAATGTGATCAGCATGTGTAATGGTATCTAACATGTATAATTGTGTATACCATGTGTAGGGTTCGGAGGTTAGGGCTAATTGCGGACCAAATTAGCTCTATTAGGGCTAAACTAATTTAGTTAGACTTAGCCAAAACAACCCAGTACAAAGGGCATATGTTCAGGAGAGTGTTGTTATGCATCCTACTGACCTTTGTGGCAATTGTGTATGATCTTACCATCATGAATTCATGACGAAGTAGCTGATAGCTGGGTAGTAGACTAGTAGGGTAACATGGACACATCGTGCAGTCGCCCTGAATTATCTTCTTATGACAGTAGGATCATATATTCATATGCTGCAATGCTAATTTTTCTGGCAACACATATCAACTCAGGAAAATTATCTGACATGTGGTGGTTGTGCAAATCTCAGAAAAAGACAACATCACTCGGTAGAAATAGCGGAGGCAAGGCTGTATGGTTCTGTCTCATGAGCTGATAGCCCCTTTCAGTGATATACAATGGTCTAGTGGTAGACCAGATCGCTTGAGGATGAAGAGTCGGGGGGGCGACTCCCCCTTCAGTCGCTCTTGGCGTTGCAGGTCGTTGTCAACCGCGATGGTAGCTTGTCCAGTTGAGGTAGGAGACCGCTCCCCACCCGCGTACGACGGGCTCCCTTAAACACACGCCCCACCAGGCGTTATCATTATCTCATGGGCTGATGTAAGTTTGTGGACATGTGGGCAACCTGCCAACCAGGTCTGTAGGTTATCTGACTTCCACTAGGTAGGGTGTGACATCACATCAACCTGAAAACATACCCTTCCTACGGAATCGCCCCAGTGACCTTGCTTCTCGCTCAGATACAGCTTTGCGACTTGAATTAGGTAGCTAATTAAGTAGGCGCAATTCATCTGTTCTGGAGGGAGTGAATTGCAAGTTTCAGCAACACGTCACAAAGAAAACCTGTACTGTCTGGCTCTAACTCGTACTGCTCACCTCTTATTTCAGGCTATTTCAGGCTACTCGGGGCTATTCCGGACTATGTCAGGCTTTAACTAATTACGGAATCGATTTTGGTGCTAGCTAGTGCTATAAGCGCTAAACTCCTACCCCCCCCCCACCACCCCACCCCACCCCACCCCCCCTTCCCCCTCCGAATCCTAAAGATATGTAATGGTATGTAACATGCATAATTGTATGTAGCACGTACAATTGTGGTCAACATGTGAAATGGTATGTAACATGTTTAATCGAATGTAACATGTGTAATTGCGTTCAACATGTGTAATGGTATCGAACACGTCTAATGGTATGTAACCTGTTTAATCGTATGTTATATGTGTAATTGCGTTCAACATGTGTAATGGTATCGAACACGTCTAATGGTATGTAACCTGTTTAATCGAATGGAACATGTGTAAATGCGTTCAACATGTGTAATGGTATCGAACACGTCTAATGGTATGTAACATCTTTAATCGTATGTTATATGTGTAATTGCGTTCAACATGTGTAATGGTATCGAACACGTCTAATGGTATGTAACATCTTTAATCGTATGTGATATGTGTAATTGCGTTCAATATGTGTAATGGTATCGAACACGTCTAATGGTATGTAACCTGTTTAATCGAATGGAACATGTGTAAATGCGTTCAACATGTGTAATGGTATCGAACACGTCTAATGGTATGTAACATGTTTAATCGTATGTTATATGTGTAATTGCGTTCAACATGTGTAATGGTATCGAACACGTCTAATGGTATGTAACATCTTTAATCGTATATTATATGTGTAATTGCGTTCAACATGTGTAATGGTATCTAACACGTCTAATGGTATGTAACATCTTTAATCGTATGTTATATGTGTAATTGCGTTCAACGTGTGTAATGGTTTTGAACATGTATAATGGTATGTAACATTTATAATGGTGTGGAACATGTCTCCTTTGTCCTCATGCCCCTCCTGCCTCAGGTTCATCCTGCGGTCCCGGATTTCAGGTGGTTGTAGCAGCGTGCAAGGGTTTGGGGATCGGTAGCCAGGGTAGCATGCCGTGGAAGTTGCCTGCTGACCTGGCATATTTTAAAACCCTAACTTGCAGCACTAGAAACCCTAACCGACAGAATGCTGTGATCATGGGCCGGAAGACGTGGGAGAGTTTACCAGAGCATGTACAGCCACTCCCGGGTCGGCTAAATATCATTCTGTCACACTCCTGGGGAAGTACAAGGGGGGGCCTTGGACAAGAGGGTGCGTTGAACAAGGGGGCAGGGGGCAGTACACCAGTCCCTCAGGAGAGGGGGCCTGCCAGGGGTGCGTACTTGGCAGGTACATTGTCCGAGGCCCTCGCTCTTGTCCACAGCCCCCCCTGGTCCCACAGCGTGGAGACCTGCTTTGTCATAGGAGGGGGGCAAGTGTACCGCGAGGCCATGAGCCGAGCTGACTGTGCAGCAGTACACTTAACCTCCATTGAGGAAGAGTATAAGTGTGACACCTTCTTTCCTGACATTGACCTAACACGCTTTCAGCTATATTCTGCCAGCTCAGCAAAGCAGGACTTGGGAGTCAGCTACAAATTTCTCCTCTACACCCCAACAGCATCTGAAAACTGTGTCGGTGTGATATTGCCGCCAGGTGTACATGCGGGGAGGTGATTTATCTTTTGTGGTGGGGTTGGCGTGGGGTATGTAGGGATGGGGGGGTAGGGAGGAATGGGGTGAGGTGTGTCCGGGGGGGTGGGGGGGATGTCAGTATCTGCAAACAATGACAGTGTGACATTGCCGCCAGGTGTGCATGCTGGGGATTGATTTATCTTATGTCTTGTTTTATTCAAGGTTGCTGACAGGAGAAAGTTGTCAGATCTGATGTTCTCATAAGAGTCATAGCCACATTGGTTGACAATGTTCAACGGTCTGTTGCCCCTCCTTTTTATATATAAATGTTCTTGATTATTCAAGGTTGCTGACAGGAGACCGTTGTCTGATCTGATTTTCTCATAGAAATCATAGCCACATTGGGTTTTTTTAGTTGTGAAAGGAATTTCACCCTAGGAGGTGGGTCTCCTGACTCAAAACCAGCGGAACCGAGGATTCAGTTTGAATGGCGTGGCCACTCCTGCAGAAGAGTAGGCGCACTTATATGGTTGACAATGGTCAAATGTTGGGTGCCCCTCCTTTTTAGATATAAATGTTCTTGATTATTCAAGGTTGCTGACAGGAGAACTTTGTATGTGTTAGACTATGCAGTCCGGGCGCCTTCTGTAAATCTAGCTAGATGTCCAGAAGGCACCCAGAATGCATGGTCGAACAGTCTGATCCCTTTTCCCGAAGTCCCTTTAGCCTATTTGGCCTAACCCTGGACTGTAACATACATTACATTACATGTTAAAGTCTACTTGACACTGCGAGGGTGTATGAGACTCTGTGCTTTAAACAAAAAGAAAAAGCACCCACAAAGCAAAAAAAACCATTACATCAGGTGTGTGTGTATATACATGTATATAGTAGGTTGTATATATACATGTATATAGTAGGTTGTATATATACATGTATATAGTAGGTTGTGTCAGCGTGAACTACTTGGACACGAGTGCCTTCTTGGTATCTGATCAGATACCAATAAGGCACTTGTGTCCTAGTAGTTCACGCTGACAATAATGCATGCAAGATCAGGCAGTGCAATGAGCAGAATGAACAAAGCTGTATGACTGTAAAATACTTACATACATGCATGCGGACATACATACTGATCAGATGCTCACATAGCTTTTTGCTTTGTGGGTACTTTTTCTTTTTGTTTGAAGCACAGAGTCTCATACACCCTCGCGGTGTCAAGTATACTTTGTAATGTAATGTAATAGCCACGTTTGTTGACGATGTTCTCCTGCCAGGTAAGGAAAAGGCAATAAGGTAAACGCACTGTATAAACCCCCCTTACTTAGCCCCTAAAAGCCAAGCCAAGGGTTAAGTCAAGTGAAGGCAAAGGCCCCTCCTCTTTATCTATGAATATTCTTGATTAATATATTCGAGGTTGGGCAGGTCCCTTGAGCTGAGTACCGTAGGCTAGTACGGCCAGTCGGTCACCCCTTGTTTGTTACATGTATATTGTTACAGTCCAGGGGGTAGCCAGATAGGCTGAATGGACTTGCCCGGCCATGATATTAGGAGGGGCTAAAAAACAAGTCCTAGGCGTGTTAAAAGAGACTCGGGAAATTGGCGGAGAGTGTTGGGCTGTTGGCTATCTGGGCGACGGGGTGGCAATGGTGTGCAGCAGACCGGAGCCAGGTAGGGCCAGTTTTTACTTGTTTCTTGTGGTCAAACGGGCAACGCGGGAAAAACACGTGAACATAGTTGGGGCTCCGCCCAAAACACTGATGAACTGAACCCTAAACAATCGTTTTACCGATGACGACCCTGACTTCGTGCTACTGTTATTCTTTAATTTTGCGATTCTCGTTACATTTCTTATACATACATTTGAACGGTGACTATAGCTAGCTCGGGCTTACGCTATGGTGTCCTTACATTTACGTCCTGTGAGTGAATGTATTACACGGATGTAACAATTTCAATTTACATTTGAGGCTGGGCAACTTCCTTCAGCCCAATTGGATACCCCCTGGACTATATCCTACTAATATACATCGGGTTTGATAAGTTATTGCTATTCAGCTAAGGTTTCAACTATTAATAGTGACTAACTGTAAAACTTATTAAGACTTAGAAAATAGTAGAAAATTAGAAATTTAGAAAACGTTGAATTCGAGGATTCGAGCAATCGAGCATCGCCACACCCGTATCAATATATATTGGACTATACAACTTAATGATACAATTAAGAACAATACAAGCAAGAATAATACAAATAATAGAACATGTACCTCGAATGTTTGGATATCCTCCTAATGGCCCCACTGTCCATATAGTCCCTCTGGTTCATCTATCAAGTTCTTGTTTTTTAGGTTGGCCAACTCCCGTCAGCCAAATTGGTTATTGTCCGGCTTTCATGCCTTCTCTAGAGTGACTTAGGACATGCGGGTTCAACAGTACCCTGATGTACTGTCGCATTTCCCTCATCAATCTCCTACGTGACGTTTGATGCTTATCCCGTAAAGAGCTTATCGCACTCTGTCCCGTTCCATACTCAAAAATCGACAAAATTGAATACTCTTCAGGAACTTGTTTTCTGGCATTCATGACATGGGAGTGGAACTGGAATATTACTCCACTAATACATACCAGTCCATAGATGCTACCGTATTTCATGCTACCATATCTCTATCTCTCCCCCCCCCCCCCGCCACCACACACACACCACCCTATCCGACTAAATGAAGTATAGAGCGGGACCTCTGTAGTAGATCACTGCTTCTTTCCTTTCTGTCACATTGCATCTGTTTTCGTCCTGATGCCTAGTGCCATATGATGTTATGCGATAGACCCACAATGAAAGAGCACTGCTTGCGATAAATGCGGCAAAAAGTGCACAACCTACTTCGAACATCAATATGTCACGGCAGACTTCGAATCAGGCTGCAGCCAACTTGTACGCCTATTCACCTACCACATATCAAATATGACTGTATGAGCAATGCAGATAAAAAACTGCAGCGACCCGTGTAAACTTAGAGCGCCATCAGAATTGTCGAGCGTGCCAGAAGGCAGTCAAACAGAAGTCGATAGCCAGCGTGTACCGAACAAAGGATTACATCATTACGTGTTGCAAATAACGTTAACTAGATTGTACCCTTCAGCAGATCACATTTTATTTTCCTTGTCCTGCTCGAGGTCGTGCTAAGCATTGTTTTCAAGGTTGTGCAGGTCCCCTTGGCCCTGAACTGCAGCACACACACGTAACTACATAAGTGATGATTGAAGACGCCCAGTTTGAGGGTGGGCACATTAGGGGTCAAGGGGCTACACACCCCAAGCCCCCACCAAACAATGCAACATTGATGACGATGATTTGCCATTTCCCCCCCACATGCCCACCGCCCGATGGTCATGAGACCACCCCCAATGGATACCGGTATGCCTATGCACCTACGTACACCATTATACTAAGTTGTGGCTGAGATAATGGCTTTATGGTAGGTTTCGGTGGTGGTGGTGGTGGTGGTGGTGTGTGTGTGTGTGTGTGTGTGGGGGGGGGGGGTCTGCTGAGGGGTGTCCTCACACTTTTTTCATCATGGTCCTAGCACTTTCATTTTTACCCCCCCCCGCCCCCCATCAGTTGAATGTCAAAATCTATGTTTTGAACAACCCTTGTCGGCAGCCAAGCCAAGAAACAAAGCGGTTACGCCTAGCCGCAAGCGGCCAATCTCATGCTTGCGCAAGGTTTCTACCCAGCTTCTATCTCTTAAGGCAATTGACCTCAGCCAACGCCATTCGAGTTCCTCATCTTCTCACCTACGAAACACCACTCCATCGCTGCCTCTTGTACCGCACTCTACCGTAGACTGGCTCTCTTCGATTCGTGGGGCACCCAAGTCTACCGTATCCCAACCGTCCTCTCCAACTTAGCTTCCACTGCCCCCCCAAACTTCACCGGAGTCCAACGTAGTCTTCACCATCCCTGTGGTCTCTACCGTAGACTTGGTCCGTAGCGTGGACCCGGATGGACCCAGAGGTTGGAGGGGACCCCCTAGGGGTCACCGCGCCCCTCATTCCCGAGGAGGATGGGGCTGGTGAGGGATATGATCCAATGCCAGAGCCTGCAGGTATGAGCTAGGTACCGGCATATTTATTGATGCAGATGCATGTGCGGGTGTGAATGTGTATGTGCATGGGTGGGTTTCATGTGCCTGTGCATGGGTTGTTTTCTAGTGCATGTGCATGTGCATGGGTATGGATATGGTAACGTGAATGTGCATGTGCATGTGTAAGGGTGGATTTCATGTGCATGTGTATGTTCATGTGCATGTGCATGTGCATGGGTATGGGTATGGATTTGGTCATGTGTATGTGCATGTGCATGGGTGGGTTTCATGCGTATGTTCATGTGCATCGGTTGGTTTCATGTGCATATGCATGTGCATGGGTATGGATATGGATATGGTCATGTGCATGTGCATTTGCATGTGCATTTGCATGTTCATTTGCATGTGCTTGTGTATGGGCATGGGTGGGTTTCATGTGTATGCACATGTGCCTGTGCATGTGTATGTGTATGGGTGGGTTCTCTGTGCTTGTGTTTGTGTATGTGTGGGTTCCCTGTGCATGTGTATGTGTATGTGTGGGTTCCCTGTGCATGTGCATGTGTATGTGTATGGGTGGGTTCCCTGTGTATGTGTATGTGTATGGGTGGGTTCCCTGTGCATGTGTATGTGTATGGGTGGGTTCCCTGTGCATGGTTGTGTACGTGTATGGGTGGGTTCCCTGTGCATGTGTATGTGTATGTGTATGGGTGGGTTCCCTGTGCATGTGTATGTGTATGAGTGGGTTCCCTGTGCATGTGTATGTGTATGTGTGGGTTCCCTGTGCATGTGTGTGTATGTGTATGTGTATGGGTGGGTTCCCTGTGCATGTGTATGTGTATGGGTGGGTTCCCTGTGCATGTGTATGTGTATGGGTATGTGTATGGGCTTGGGTGTGTGTCACCTGCATGTGCATGGGTATGTGCATGGGTGGGTTTCATGTGCATGTGTATGGGCATGGGTGGTTTTCATCTGCACGTGCATCTGTATGTGTATGCGCATGTGTATGTGAATGGGCATATGTGGGTTTCATGTTTATGTGTATGAGCATGGGTGTTTTTCATGGTCATGTGCATATGCATGTGTATGTGTATGGGTATGTGTGGATTTCATGTACACGTGTATGTGCATGTGCGTATTTTTTTAATGTCATGTGTATGTGTATGTGTGGGTTTTATGTTTATGTGCATGTGCATGTGTATGGGTATGTGTATATGCATGGACATGTGTATGTGCATGTGCGTGGATAGGTTTCATGTGCATGGGTTGGTTTCCTAGGGTTAGGATTTGTAGAGCTTAGGTTTTATGTTTTAAACCTAAGCCCTAAAACCCTGAATCCTACAAACCATAAAAACCTAGTACATGAGATAACCATCATCACGCCACCAACAGCATCTTTCCAGCACCTTATCAGCTACCACACCACCACACCACCACACCACCAAACCACCAAACCACCAAACCACCAAACCACCAAACCACCAAACCACCACATCCACCACATCATCACAGCCAACACAGCCACTAACACCTTCGAATCTCATCATCACACCACCACAACACTGCACCACCACATCCACCACACCACCACACCACCACACCACCAAACCACCAAACCACCACATCCACCACATCATCACAGCCAACACAGCCACTAACACCTTAGAATCACATCATCACACCACCACAACACTGCACCACCACATCCACCACACCACCACACCACCACAGCACCAAACCACCACATCCACCACATCATCACAGCCACCACAGCCACTAACACCTTAGAATCACATCATCACACCACCACAACACTGCACCACCACACCACACCACCACCACAGCCACCACAGCACCACAGCCACCAACACCACCACCACACCACCACACCACCACAGCCACTAACACCTGACCACCACCACTGCAAGAGCGCACTTATGCCCACTATGTTTATGCAGCGCTGAGTTACTTCTTGCATGCCTATTTAAGATCACCATCACCATCACCACACCACTACACCACCACAGCCACCAACACCACCACTACACCACCACAGCCACTAACACCTTACCACTACCACTGCTAGAGCGCACTTATGCCCACTATGTTTATGCAGCGCTGAGTTACTTCTTGCATGCCTATTTAAGATCACCATCACCATCACCACACCACTACACCACCACAGCCACCAGCACCACCACCACACCACCACAGCCACTAACACCTTACCACTACCACTGCAAGAGCGCACTTATGCCCACTATGCTTATGCAGCGCTGAGTTACTTCTTGCATGCCTATTTAAGATCACCATCACCATCACCATCACCATCACCATCACCATCACCACACCACTACACCATCACAGCCACCAACACCACCACCACACCACCACAGCCACTAACACCTTACCACTACCACTGCAAGAGCGCACTTATGCCCACTATGCTTATGCAGCGCTGAGTTACTTCTTGCATGCCTATTTAAGATCACCATCACCATCACCACACCACTACACCACCACAGCCACCAACACCACCACTACACCACCACAGCCACTAACACCTTACCACTACCACTGCTAGAGCGCACTTATGCCCACTATGTTTATGCAGCGCTGAGTTACTTCTTGCATGCCTATTTAAGATCACCATCACCATCACCACACCACTACACCACCACAGCCACCAACACCACCACCACACCACCACAGCCACTAACACCTTACCACTACCACTGCAAGAGCGCACTTATGCCCACTATGCTTATGCAGCGCTGAGTTACTTCTTGCATGCCTATTTAAGATCGCCATCACCATCACCACACCACTACACCACTACAGCCACCACATCCACCGCACCACCACACCACCACATCCACCACACCACCACACCCACACCACCACACCACATCCACCATACCACCACACAACCCCACAACCACACAGCCACACAACCACATCCACCACATCAACCACACCACCACAGCCACCACACCACTACACCACCACAGCCACCACACCACCACACCACCACAGCCACCACATCCACCACACCACCACAGCCACCACACCACCACAATACCACACCACCACAGCCGCCAACACGCACCACCATGCCTGCAGGAGAGCACTGGGCACGACCTTACGCTCGCCATGCTTATTCAACGCTGAGTCACTTCTGCACCAGCGCCCTGTTTGGTATTATCACAGCCTTTGCCCTCAAGGTTGGTTGGTTAGTTGGTTGGTTGGTTGGTTGGTTGGTTGGTTCGTTGGCTAGTTGGTTTGTCGGTTCGTCGCAATGCTGAGCCACTTCTGCACCAGCGCCCTGTTTGGTATTATCACAGCCTTTGCTCTCAAGGTTGGTTGGTTAGTTGGTTGGTTGGTTGGTTGGTTGGTTGGTTGGTTCGTTGGCTAGTTGGTTTGTCGGTTCGTCGCAATGCTGAGTCACTTCTGCACCAGCGCCCTGTTTGGTATCATCACAGCCTTTGCTCTCAAGGTTGGTTGGTTAGTTGGTTGGTTGGTTGGTTGGTTGGTTGGTTTGTCGGTTCGTCGCAATGCTGAGTCACTTCTGCACCAGCGCCCTGTTTGGTATTATCACAGCCTTTGCCCTCAAGGTTGGTTGGTTAGTTGGTTGGTTGGTTGGTTGGTTGGCTAGTTGGTTTGTCGGTTCGTCGCAATGCTGAGCCACTTCTGCACCAGCGCCCTGTTTGGTATTATCACAGCCTTTGCCCTCAAGGTTGGTTGGTTAGTTGGTTGGTTGGTTGGTTGGTTGGTCGGTTGGTTGGTTCGTTGGCTAGTTGGTTTGTCGGTTCGTCGCAATGCTGAGTCACTTCTGCACCAGCACCCTGTTTGGTATTATCACAGCCTTTGCTCTCAAGGTTGGTTGGTTGGTTAGTTGGTTAATTGGTTTATCGCAACGCTGAGTCACTTCTGCACCAGCGCCCCGTTTGGTTTTATCACAACCTTTGCTCTCAAGGTTGGTTGGTTGGTTGGTTGGCTAGTTGGTTTGTCGGTTCGTCGCAATGCTGAGCCACTTCTGCACCAGCGCCCTGTTTGGTATTATCACAGCCTTTGCCCTCAAGGTTGGTTGGTTAGTTGGTTGGTTGGTTGGTTGGTTGGTTGGTTGGTTGGTTGGTTGGTTGGTTCGTTGGCTAGTTGGTTTGTCGGTTCGTCGCAATGCTGAGCCACTTCTGCACCAGTGCCCTGTTTGGTATTATCACAGCCTTTGCCCTCAAGGTTGGTTGGTTGGTTAGTTGGTTGGTTGGTTGGTTGGTTGGTTGGCTAGTTGGTTTGTCGGTTCGTCGCAATGCTAAGCCACTTCTGCACCAGCGCCCTGTTTGGTATTATCACAGCCTTTGCCCTCAAGGTTGGTTGGTTAGTTGGTTGGTTGGTTGGTTGGTTGGTTGGCTAGTTGGTTTGTCGGTTCGTCGCAATGCTGAGCCACTTCTGCACCAGCGCCCTGTTTGGTATTATCACAGCCTTTGCCCTCAAGGTTGGTTGGTTAGTTGGTTGGTTGGTTGGTTGGTTGGTTGGTTGGCTAGTTGGTTTGTCGGTTCGTCGCAATGCTGAGTCACTTCTGCACCAGCACCCTGTTTGGTATTATCACAGCCTTTGCTCTCAAGGTTGGTTGGTTGGTTAGTTGGTTAATTGGTTTATCGCAACGCTGAGTCACTTCTGCACCAGCGCCCTGTTTGGTTTTATCACAACCTTTGCTCTCAAGGTTGGTTGGTTGGTTGGTTGGTTGGTTGGTTGGCTAGTTGGTTTGTCGGTTCGTCGCAATGCTGAGCCACTTCTGCACCAGCGCCCTGTTTGGTATTATCACAGCCTTTGCCCTCAAGGTTGGTTGGTTGATTAGTTGGTTGGTTGATTGGTTGGTTAGTTGGTTTGTCGCAACGCTGAGTCACCTCCGCACCAGCGCCCTGTTTGGTATTAGCACAGCCTATGCTCTCAAGGTTGGTTGGTTGGTTGGTTGGTTGGTTGGTTAGTTAGTAGGTTAGTTGGTTTGTGGCAACGCTGAGTCACCTCTGCACCAGCGCCCTAATTGGTATTAGCACAGCCTTTGCTCTTAAGGTTGGTTGGTTGGTTGATTAGTTGGTTAGTTGGTTTGTCGCAACGCTGCGTCACCTCTGCACCAGCGTCCTGTTTGGTATTGTCACAGCCTATGCTCTCAAGGTTGGTTGGTAAGTTGGTTGATTTGCTTTGTCTCATCACAGCCATTGATCTCTAGGATGGTTGGTTGGCCTCTTAGTAGGTTTGTTTGTTAGTTGGTTGATTTGCTTTGTCTCATCACAGCCATTGATCTCTAGGATGGTTGGTTGGCATCTTAGTAGGTTTGTTTGTTAGTTGGTTGATTTGCTTTGTCTCATCACAGCCATTGATCTCTAGGATGGTTGGTTGGCATCTTAGTAGGTTTGTTTGTTAGTTGGTTGATTTGCTAAAAAAGTTGAAGCCTGACACGTCAGCCAACGGTCGCATAACTAACTCGCTTCGGTCAGCTCCATCGTTGCCATCTTTCGTTCCGTTGACAACACACACCGCCAATTTTCCGCGTCGCTTGAGACGCTGCATAGGACTTGTCTTTGTCTCATCTCAGCCTTTGCTCTCAAGGTTGGTTTGTTGGTTGGTTTATTTTCTTTGTCACAATCACAGCCTTCTTGGAAGAGGCCTAAAACCAAAGCTAAAAAAGCCACTTTCAGATTTGAAAAAAACAAGACTGCTTCAAATGTGTGGGGGTCTTGGGCACCAGGGTACTTTATTTTGTCATTTTGGGTTGCGCTTTTGACACAACTGCCTCCTTTTGGGTTGCGCTTTTGCCTGAACCGAAAACGTAAATCTGCGCCCAGCGCCCAGAGGGGGTTCAAAAAAATTGCGTCAATCATGTCAATCAGGCTTCTAACCCTTGCACGCAAAAGCGCAATAGCGCGTGTTCTGTAGTACCCTGTTTGACACCCTCCTGCACCTCCACAGTACCCTTCTCACCCACATTGCCCCCTTGCAACCCAAATACAAGGTTGCCATAGGCCCCCCATTGCATTGGAGCGGCTGTCATATTAGCTGTCACTTCAAAAATGTGTGTGGGGTCTTGGGCACCCTTTCCTGCACCTCCACAGTACCCTTCTTACCCACATTGCAACCTTACAAGCCAAACAAAAGGTTGCCCTAGACATGGGGGGTGCATTGGAGTGGCTGTCATTTTAGCAGTCATTTTAGCAGTCATTACAGCTTTTATTTTACATGTGTGTGGGGGTCTTAAGCACCCTTTTCTGCACCTACACAGTAGCCTTCTCACACACATTGCACCTGTACAAGCCAAATACAAGGTTGCCACAGACCTGCCACAGACCCCCCTCACTTTAAATGTGTGATGGGGGGTCATTGGCACCCTTTCCTGCTCCTCCACAGTACCCTTCTCACCCACATTGCACCCTTGCAAGCCAAATACAAGGTTGCCATAGACCCCCCATTGCATTAGAGTGGCTGTCGTATTAGCTGTCTCTTCAAAAGTGTGTGTGGAACTTAAGCACCCTTTCCTGCTCCTCCACAGTACCCTTCTCACCCAGATTGCACCCTTACAAACGAAACATAAGGTTGCCATAGACCCCCCATTGCATTGGAGCGGCTGTCATATTAGCTGTCACTTCAAAAGCGTGTGTGGGGTTTTTGGCACCCTTTCCTGCTCCTCCACAGTACCCTTCTCACCCACATTGCCCCCTTACAAGCCAAACAAAAGGTTGCCATAGACCCCCCATTGCATTAGAGTGGCTGTCGTATTAGCTGTCTCTTCAAAAGTGTGTGTGGAACTTAAGCACCCTTTCCTGCTCCTCCACAGTACCCTTCTCACCCAGATTGCACCCTTACAAACGAAACATAAGGTTGCCGTAGACCCCCCATTGCATTGGAGCGGCTGCCATATTAGCTGTCACTTTAAATGTGTGGTGGGGGGTCATCGGCGCCCTTTCCTGCAACTCCACAGTACCCTTCTCACCCACATTGCCCCCTTACAAGCCAATAAAAAGGTGCCATAGACCCCCCATTGCATTAGAGTGGCTGTCATATTAGCTGTCACTTCAAAAGCGTGTGTGGGGTTTTTGGCACCCTTTCCTGCTCCAACACAGTACCCTTCTCACCAACATTGCACCTGTACAAGCAAAATAAAAGAGTGCTACCGACCTGCCACAGACCCGCCCAAATTTGCATTGATAGCTAATATGACAGACACTCCAATGCAGCTGAACCCAGTGGCTGGCTGATGGATCTGACTGGAAGCTGCCATGAGTAGCCCCAATAAGAAATATTGCTGGCGACCCAGTGGCTGGCTGATGGAGCTGACTGGAAGCTGCCATGAGTAGCCCCCAAAAGAAGCTATAATAATAGTAGCCTCTAGCAAACTCAATTAGTCCATTCTTGCAAATGATTGGAAGAACTTTTGCAATTCAAATTCAAATTCAAACTCCATTCTTCCATTCGTGCAGACAGTCGGAAGGACTGTTGGGATTCAAAATTCAAATTCAAATTCAAATCTTCCATTCTTGCAGACCACTGGAAGGAATGTGGCAATTCGAATTCAAAACCAAATTCGATTATTCCATTCTTGTCAAAAATCGGAAGGACTGTTGCGATTCTAATTCTAATTCAAATTCTAATTCAAATTCAAATTATTGCAGACAATTGGAAGAATTGTTGCGATGGCTCTCTTGTTACTCTTCATCGGCTTTGTGGTAAGTCTAGTGTTCGTAAATAAATAAATAAATAAATAAATAAATACACAAATAAATAGATGCATAAATAAATTGTTGCAATGGCTCTCTTGTTACTCTTCATCGGCTTTGTGGCAAGTCCAGTGTACGCGAATAAATAAATAAATACACAAATAAATAAAGACATAAATACGAGGGGGGGGGCAAGGAAAAATATTTCGTACCGCACGTTCGATATGGATAGAGAACCGCGAGCAATAGCTTTTATAATAAATTATAATAAATAGAAAATTATATTATTATTATTTAAAAATTATAAAATAAAAATCATGTCGATACACCCACGGGCGGCCGAGATACGAGGGGTGTGTGTGTGTGGGTGGGGGGGGGTCCGACCGTTTTTCCCAATTTTATTTGTACCTCGTGTTACTCTTCATCAGCTTTGTGGTAAGTCTAGTGTACGTAAATAAATAGATAAATACACAAACAAATAAATAAATACATAAATAAATAAATATATACTTAAATAAATAGGGTAAATACGAGAGGGGGGGGGGGGGGGGGAGGGGGGCTGAAATAAAAATCTCCAACCCCATGCCCTTTTTTCCTACTGAGGGCTAAGTTTACCACCCACCCACCCACCCCACAGCTCCGAAACCCACTTGGAGGCCATTATCTCCTCCCACAATAATAATAAGGAGGTCGAAGTAGGGTGCATTTTGTATAGCTTGAAAATGCCTATCTACTGGTGCTGCTCCCATAACCATGCACCCTATGTGGAGCAAGAAAAAGTAAATCAGACAATACAATCAGCGTTTGTGGGCACATGGACGAAGTGCCATCATCACCATCAATGTTACATGAGAGGTAGGGCCTGGGGGATAGAACTCTCCTGATACTCCTCCTGTTCACCCTGATACCCCCCCCTTTTTTTTTAGTTGTGAAAGGACTTTCACCCCAGGAGGTGGGTCTCCCGACACAAACCAGCGACACAGAGGATTCAGTTCGAATGGTGGCGCCACTCCTACAATATGCAAAGTAGGCGCACTTAGGGTTGGAGAGAGATACCAACCCACGACCAAACGAACCCCTGTAACTCTCCTGTATTTCCCTACTATTCTGCTGACCATTACCCTCCAGATTGTTCGTTGGTAATCCCCCCGAGTGCCCGCATGCCGTACTGACTATATAGCCCAGTGAACAACTTCAGCCATCAAGTAGACTACGATGGAAATTCAATTGGTAGTTGAATGGTGTACTGATTAAAGTACAGTAAAATATGAGTGATAAGAGTAATGGTAACTTCCACGATAGTCTACGTACATCAGTTAAGTATTGGCAAACATCTCGAAGTACCATCACTAAAGTTATATAACAGTTATAGAAATTCAGGGGATGAACTGGACAAAACGTTTCCGCGAGAACTCGTACTTCGTACTTCGTACTTGAAATCAAGAATTTTGGCCTGGAAATCCGAGAATTCTCAACAATTTCTCGGCAATTCTTGACTAAGTACGAAATGTTTGTTGAGATCATCCCCTGAATTGCTTTAAGTATTGGCAAACATCTCGAAGTACCATCACTAAAATGTACGAATTGCAATAGATCCGACGGTGCAAGGACTACCAAGTCATTAATTCATAAACATAACAAAAACCTGCAGTCAGAAGTTGAGCACTGGGCTCTATAGTGAGTTGCCTGTTCAACAATTCCCGTCCGCACTCGTCGTATTCAATGCTTAGGGGTCGCATTAGATGCAAAGGGGTCCATCGAATAACATGAAATGGTCCCAGATAGAAAGAAGAGATGGGAAGAAAGAAGAGCCTGCACCAGTAAGTTCGTTGCGGAATAAAGAAGAGCCTGCGCCAGTATGTTCGTTGCGGAATCTGTACGTCCTCGTTTTGTACTGCTGGGTTGGGGGTAGGGGGGTAGGCAGGGGGGAAGCCCTAGAAGCACCAATGGAAACTGGTCTTCGTAGAGGAACAACCCAGTTCCACTCCAATGTCATTCTGAGGGCTATGAGAAAACATCTTGAAAAGTACCTATTTTTTCTTAAATTCTAGTTTTTTCTCTCCACCCCCCAAACTTTGGAGGCCCATAACTTTCTACCTACAGTTCCAAACAAATAAATAAGACCAGATTCTTCATCCTCTCTCTGAACATTTAAGGCACAGGTTCAGTTTTCCCCCCCCCCCCCCCCCCCCCCCCCCCCCCTCGAGTAAATAGATGAATAAATACAGAATTACATAAGTGCATTAAGGATAAGTTCATCTCTATTGAGGCCGAAGTCCTAGAACGCCTTAAGTTCAATAGCTATTGTATTGTCATACCATTCAAATCCGTACCTCATTGTCGTACCATACAAAGCCGTACCTCATTGTCGTACCATACAAAGCCGTACCTTATTGTCGTACCATACACAGCCGTACCTTATTGTCGTGCCATACAAAGCCGCACCTTATTGTCGTACCATACACAGCCGTACCTTATTGTCGCACCATACAAAGCCGCACCTTATTGTCGTACCATACACAGCCGTACCTTACTGTCGTACCATACAAAGCCGTACCTTATTGTCGTATCATACACAGCCGTACCTTATTGTCGTACGATACAAAGCCGCACCTTATTGTCGTACCATACAAAGCCGCACCTTATTGTCGTACCATACACAGCCGTACCTTATTGTCGTACCATACAAAGCCGCACCTTATTGTCGTACCATACACAGCCGTACCTTATTGTCGTACCATACAAAGCCGTACCTTATTGTCGTACCATACACAGCCGCACCTTATTGTCGTACCATACAAAGCCGCACCTTATTGTCGTACCATACAAAGCCGCACCTTATTGTCGTACCATACACAGCCGTACCTTATTGTTGTACCATACGGAGCCGTACCTTATTGTCGTACCATACAAAGCCGTACCTTATTGTCGTACCATACAAAGCCGCACCTTATTGTCGTACCATACAAAGCCGCACCTTATTGTCGTACCATTCAAAGCCGTACCTTATTGTCGTACCATACAAAGCCGCACCTTATTGTCGTACCATACAAAGCCGCACCTTATTGTTGTACCATACAAAGCCGCACCTTATTGTCGTACCATACAGAGCCGTACCTTATTGTCGTACCATACAAAGCCGTACCTTATTGTCGTACCATACAAAGCCGCACCTTATTGTCGTACCATACAAAGCCGCACCTTATTGTCGTACCATACAAATCCGTACCTTATTGTCGTACCATACAAAGCCGCACCTTATTGTCGTACCATACAGAGCCGCACCTTAGCCGGTCGTACCATACCTTATTGTCGTAATACAAAGCCGTACCTTATTGTCGCAGCCGTACCTTAATCCGTACCATACCTTATCGTACCATACAAAGCCGCGCATACAAAGCCGTACCTTATTGTCGTACCATACACTTATTGTCGTACCATACAAAGCCGTACCTTATTGTCGTACCATACAAGCCGTACCTTATTGTCGTACCATACAAAGCCGTACCTTATTGTCGTACCATACAAAGCCGTACCTTATTGTCGTACCATACAAAGCCGTACCTTATTGTCGTACCATACAAAGCCGTACCTTATTGTCGTACCATACAAAGCCGTACCTTATTGTCGTACCATACAAAGCCGTACCTTATTGTCGTACCATACAAAGCCGTACCTTATTGTCGTACCATACAAAGCCGTACCTTATTGTCGTACCATACAAAGCCGTACCTTATTGTCGTACCATACAAAGCCGTACCTTATTGTCGTACCATACAAAGCCGTACCTTATTGTCGTACCATACAAAGCCGTACCTTATTGTCGTACCATACAAAGCCGTACCTTATTGTCGTACCATACAAAAGCCGTACCTTATTGTCGTACCATACAAAGCCGTACCTTATTGTCGTACCATACAAAGCCGTACCTTATTGTCGTACCATACAAAGCCGTACCTTATTGTCGTACCATACAAAGCCGTACCTTATTGTCGTACCATACAAAGCCGTACCTTATTGTCGTACCATACAAAGCCGTACCTTATTGTCGTACCATACAAAGCCGTACCTTATTGTCGTACCATACAAAGCCGTACCTTATTGTCGTACCATACAAAGCCGTACCTTATTGTCGTACCATACAAAGCCGTACCTTATTGTCGTACCATACAAAGCCGTACCTTATTGTCGTACCATACAAAGCCGTACCTTATTGTCGTACCATACAAAGCCGTACCTTATTGTCGTACCATACAAAGCCGTACCTTATTGTCGTACCATACAAAGCCGTACCTTATTGTCGTACCATACAAAGCCGTACCTTATTGTCGTACCATACAAAGCCGTACCTTATTGTCGTACCATACAAAGCCGTACCTTATTGTCGTACCATACAAAGCCGTACCTTATTGTCGTACCATACAAAGCCGTACCTTATTGTCGTACCATACAAAGCCGTACCTTATTGTCGTACCATACAAAGCCGTACCTTATTGTCGTACCATACAAAGCCGTACCTTATTGTCGTACCATACAAAGCCGTACCTTATTGTCGTACCATACTAAGCCGTACCTTATTGTCGTACCATACAAAGCCGTACCTTATTGTCGTACCATACAAAGCCGTACCTTATTGTCGTAACCATACAAAGCCGTACCTTATTGTCGTACCATACAAAGCCGTACCTTATTGTCGTACATACAAAGCCGTACCTTATTGTCGTACCATACAAAGCCGTACCTTATTGTCGTACCATTACAAAGCCGTACCTTATTGTCGTACCATACAAAGCCGTACCTTATTGTCGTACCATACAAAGCCGTACCTTATTGTCGTATACCATACCATCAAAGCCGTACCTTATTGTCGTACCATACAAAGCCGTACCTTATTGTCGTACCATACAAAGCCGTACCTTATTGTCGTATCATTCAAAGCCGTACCTTATTGTCGTACCATACAAAGCCGTACCTTATTGTCGTACCATACAAAGCCGTACCTTATTGTCGTACCATACAAAGCCGTACCTTATTGTCGTACCATACAAAGCCGTACCTTATTGTCGTACCATACAAAGCCGTACCTTATTGTCGTACCATTCAAAGCCGTACCTTATTGTCGTACCATACAAAGCAGTACCTTATTGTCGTATCATTCAAAGCCGTACCTTATTGTCGTACCGTACTAAGCCGTACCTTATTGTCGTACCATACAAAGCAGTACCTTATTGTCGTATCATTCAAAGCCGTACCTTATTGTCGTACCATACTAAGCCGTACCTTATTGTCGTACCATACAAAGCCGTACCTTATTGTCGTACCATTCAAAGCCGTACCTTATTGTCGTACCATACAAAGCCGTACCTTATTGTCGTACCATACAAAGCCGTACCTTATTGTCGTACCATACTAAGCCGTACCTTATTGTCGTACCATACAAAGCCGTACCTTATTGTCGTACCATACAAAGCCGTACCTTATTGTCGTACCATACTAAGCCGTACCTTATTGTCGTACCATACAAAGCCGTACCTTATTGTCGTACCATACAAAGCCGTACCTTATTGTCGTACCATTCAAAGCCGTACCTTATTGTCGTACCATACAAAGCAGTACCTTATTGTCGTATCATTCAAAGCCGTACCTTATTGTCGTACCATACAAAGCCGTACCTTATTGTCGTACCGTACTAAGCCGTACCTTATTGTCGTACCATACAAAGCAGTACCTTATTGTCGTATCATTCAAAGCCGTACCTTATTGTCGTACCATACTAAGCCGTACCTTATTGTCGTACCATACAAAGCCGTACCTTATTGTCGTATCATTCAAAGTCGTACCTTATTGTCGTACCATACAAAGCCGTACCTTATTGTCGTACCATACAAAGCCGTACCTTATTGTCGTACCATACGGAGCCGTACCTTATTGTCGTACCATACAAAGCCGTACCTTATTGTCGTACCATACAAAGCCGTACCTTATTGTCGTACCATACTAAGCCGTACCTTATTGTCGTACCATACAAAGCCGTACCTTATTGTCGTACCATACAAAGCCGTACCTTATTGTCGTACCATTCAAAGCTGTACCTTATTGTCGTACCATACAAAGCAGTACCTTATTGTCGTATCATTCAAAGCCGTACCTTATTGTCGTACCGTACTAAGCCGTACCTTATTGTCGTACCATACAAAGCCGTACCTTATTGTCGTATCATTCAAAGCCGTACCTTATTGTCGTACCATACTAAGCCGTACCTTATTGTCGTACCATACAAAGCCGTACCTTATTGTCGTATCATTCAAAGCCGTACCTTATTGTCGTACCATACAAAGCCGTACCTTATTGTCGTACCATACAAAGCCGTACCTTATTGTCGTACCATACGGAGCCGTACCTTATTGTCGTACCATACAAAGCCGTACCTTATTGTCGTACCATACAAAGCCGTACCTTATTGTCATACCATACAAAGCAGTACCTTATTGTCGTATCATTCAAAGCCGTACCTTATTGTCGTACCGTACTAAGCCGTACCTTATTGTCGTACCATACAAAGCCGTACCTTATTGTCGTATCATTCAAAGCCGTACCTTATTGTCGTACCATACTAAGCCGTACCTTATTGTCGTACCATACAAAGCCATACCTTATTGTCGTATCATTCAAAGCCGTACCTTATTGTCGTACCATACAAAGCCGTACCTTATTGTCGTACCATACAAAGCCGTACCTTATTGTCGTACCATACGGAGCCGTACCTTATTGTCGTACCATACAAAGCCGTACCTTATTGTCGTACCATACAAAGCCGTACCTTATTGTCGTACCATACTAAGCCGTACCTTATTGTCGTACCATACGGAGCCGTACCTTATTGTCGTACCATACAAAGCAGTACCTTATTGTCGTACCATACAAAGCCGTACCTTATTGTCGTACCATACGGAGCCGTACCTTATTGTCGTACCATTCAAAGCCGTACCTTATTGTCGTACCATACAAAGCAGTACCTCATTGTCGTATCATTCAAAGCCGTACCTTATTGTCGTACCGTACTAAGCCGTACCTTATTGTCGTACCATACAAAGCAGTACCTTATTGTCGTATCATTCAAAGCCGTACCTTATTGTCGTACCATACTAAGCCGTACCTTATTGTCGTACCATACAAAGCCGTACCTTATTGTCGTATCATTCAAAGCCGTACCCTATTGTCGTACCATACAAAGCCGTACCTTATTGTCGTACCATACAAAGCCGTACCTTATTGTTGTACCATACGGAGCCGTACTTTATTGTCGTACCATACAAAGCCGTACCTTATTGTCGTACCATACAAAGCCGTACCTTATTGTCGTACCATACAAAGCCGTACCTTATTGTCGTACCATACGGAGCCGTACCTTATTGTCGTACCATACAAAGCCGTACCTTATTGTCGTACCATACAAAGCCGTACCATATTGTCGTACCATACAAAGCCGTGCCTTATTGTCGTACCATACAAAGCCGTACCTTATTGTCGTATCATTCAAAGCCGTACCTTATTGTCGTACCATACAAAGCCGTACCTTCTTGTCGTATCATTCAAAGCCGTTGCTTATTGTCGTACCAAACAAAGCCGTACCTTATTGTTGTATCATTCAAAGCCGTACCTTATTGTCGTACCATACAAAGCCGTACCTTCTTGTCGTACCATACAAAGCCGTACCTTATTGTCCAATCATTCAAAGCCGTACCTTATTGTCGTACCATACAAAGCCGTACCTTATTGTCGTACCATACAAAGCTGTACCTTATTGTTGTACCATACAAAGCTGTACCTTATTGTTGTACCATTCAAAGCTGTACCTTATTGTTGTACCATACAAAGCTGTACATTATTGTTGTACCGTACAAAGCCGTACCTTATTGTTGTACCACACAAAGCCGTACCTTATTGTCGTACCATAAAAAGCCGTACCTTATTGTCGTACCATACAAAGCCGTACCTTATTGTCGTACCATACAAAGCCGTACCTTATTGTCGTACCATACAAAGCCGTACCTTATTGTCGTACCATGCAAAGCCGTACCTTATTGTCGTACCATACAAAGCAGTACCTTATTGTTGTACCTAAAATATAATACTGGTAGCTATTGTATTGTCGTTCATGACCCCAACTGCTCAGAACCTAATTCTGAGTATATCATATTGGTCACAAATGCGTCAGCTGGGTGCGCAGCTAATTTCTGTTCGCATTCGCATCTGTCTGTGAGCAGCCCTGCTCAGGAGGCCAGAGACAGTATACAAGCTGTACGAAAAAGCTTGAATCGACTTCAACGAGATTGAGGTACGAGATCGTGCGAGCTACCGCGAATGTAGTTTCCGCGGGATGAAAGGCTTATCAAACCCCTACGACTAGGTTTGAGGCCGCGCTTCAGCTTTGGCCTTGGAATTTACTGGAAAAGCTGTACAGCTCAAAAATAACCTCCCATTTCCCCTACCCCACCTCCCAATTTGAGAATTCACCCCCTTTACCAATTCCAAATCTAACTTCAGATGTGGATATTTAAATAAAAGCCGAAAACAAGATCGTTTTTTCATTTGAAATTTGAAATTTGAAATTTGAAAATCCAGTTTTTGTTTATAGTATTATACATGCTATAAATCATAAATTGGAACTCATAATGCTGCAACTGAGCCTGCGCAACTCTACGTACATGACTAAGGGCATCTACCAAATAAAAGTAAATTATCAGTGATTTTTGGCCCCGTGTACTGGCGTACTGCCTGTACAGCAATTTTCAGGGTTCTGAACTCGTGCTTTTTGACTGTCACCGTGGCTGGCTACCATGCCCTAACCTGATTCAGTCCGGTATGCCAGCTGGCTGCGCATAGGGGGACAGGTGGGTTTTCACATTGGCTGCCTCGCACGATAAGCCTTTAAACATGCAGCATCAGCGTCCGAATTCTAGAACACGTTGTCACGCGTTGGGTCAACAGATGCTCTCGGGTCACGCGTTGGGTCAACAGATGCTCTCGGGTCACGCGTTGGGTCAACAGATGCTCTCAGGTCAGAAGTTTTGACCACCGAACATGTTATGTATGATTCTCGTGAAATTTTGACCATCATACACACAAACACTGCAGGTGCTTCAGTACTTTCACAAGCAAACACACACACACTTGTACACACACACACATACACACACACACACACACACACAAACACACACACACACACACACACATACACACACACACATACACACACACACACACACACACACACATACACACACACACACACACACACACACACACACACACACACACAAATACTGCAGGTGCTCCAGTACTATGGATTTGTCAATGTCAGCATCAACAGCCTGGGGGCTACTGCTCTGAGAGCAATGACAGCAACGCCAGCAGATGAGGGTGATCGGTAAGTTTTGGGCGGAGCCCCCCCCTTCTGAGCGTGTGACAATTCTGGCAGCGTTGACCTTCCAAACTGTTCTACGTTCGACGGGTGATCGGTAAGTTTTGGGCGGAGCCCCCCCCCTTCTGAGCGTGTGACAATTCTGGCTGCGTTGCCCTTCCAAACTGTTCTACGTTCGACGGGTGATCGGTAAGTTTTGGGCGGAGCCCCCCCCCTTCTGAGCGTGTGACAATTCTGGCAGCGTTGACCTTCCAAACTGTTCTACGTTCGACGGGTGATCGGTAAGTTTTGGGCGGAGCCCCCCCCCTTCTGAGCGTGTGACAATTCTGGCAGCGTTGACCTTCCAAACTGTTCTACGTTCGACGGGTGATCGGTAAGTTTTGGGCGGAGCCCCCCCCCTTCTGAGCGTGTGACAATTCTGGCAGCGTTGACCTTCCAAGCTGTTCTACGTTCGACGGGTGATCGGTAAGTTTTGGGCGGAGCCCCCCCCCCTTCTGAGTGTGTGACAATTCTGGCAGCGTTGACCTTCCAAGCTGTTCTACGTTCCCTTGACATTGGAAATTTCGACCTTCAATATTTGTAGGGGTGTCAATATCGTAATCGTACGATGTTTCTTTATTAATTAAATTAATTATTTAATTGGAAATTTCGACCTTCAATATTTGACCTTCAATATTTCGACCTTCAATATTTGTAGGGGTGTCAATATCGTACGATATTTTCAATTAAATAATTAATTAAGATATATCGTCCGATTACGATATCGTACACTTTCTTTTGAAAATCGGTATGAGATCAAGGGGATATTACAGGTAATAGACTTTACATGTTCATACAGAAAAAAGCAAGTCAAATGAACCAATCCTGAAGAAGATAGAAGAGTACAATAACATCGTGTGATGTTATCATACAATATATCATAAAATGTCGTACGATATATGGCGATATACTGAATTCTCAGGCCCAGAGTCCCAGACCCAGTGCAAGGAATTCTCAGGCCCAGAGTCCCAGACCCAGTGCAAGGAAATCTCAGGCTGGGGTACTTCTGACGAGAATTGAACCACCAATCTCCGAATTGTAAGAGTAAAAAGACGCTACAGAAAGCTGTGCTTGCCTATAAGGGTTTTCCCCCCCACTATATATAGCGATCGCTAGTTTTGAACCCGTGTTGGCGAAATTATCTCTAAAAAAATGAAAACATACCATTTTTTGTTTGCCTTAAATTACCCTAAAAACTATAAAAACACTTAAACGCTGTTCCTTGAGGTGGCCTAAGGTTAATCCATAAAGCTAGAAAAAAACATTTTCAGATTTGAAATGAATATTAGTGCCCTCCAAGGGGTTCCTTTTTGGCAGACCCCCCTCTTCTGGGGGCGGGAGCCCCCAGGGTCACCCTGTTGTACGTTTGTTTGTTTGTTTGTTTGTTTGTTTGTTTGTTTGTTTGTGCGACCAATGTGCGACCGAGACGAAACCTGACACGTCAGTAAACTGTCTTGTAACTAACTGGCTTCGGTCCGCTCGATTCCGTTGCCGACACTCTCCGTCAATTTTCCGCGTCGCTTGCGACGCTGCCTAGGACTTGCCGTGAATTGCGATGCTCATATATTTCTCCTGTGAATTTAGACTGGTACACATACGTCTAGGTTGCCTAGACTAGGGTACAAGCAAGAAAGCAAGAAAGCAAGATAGCGAGATAGCAAGTAAGAAAGCAAGATAGCAAGAAAGCAATATAGAGAACATAAGGTCTGCATATGGTATTGCTCAGAAATCACAGGGTACAAGCAAGAAAGCAAGAAAGGAATATAAGGTATACTTTCCACAGATGGTATTGCTCAAAAGACATTTTCAAATCCATCATCAGAAATTCAATTGTAATGTATCCATCATCAGAAATTGTATCCATCATCAGAAATTATATTGTATGGTTCCGTCTTCAACTCTCCCTCCCTCCCTCCCTCCTCCCTCCCTCCCTCCCTCCCTCCCTCCCTCCCTCCCTCCCTCCCTCCCTCCCTCCTCCCTCCCTCCCTCCCTCTCCCTCTCCCTCTCCCTCTCCCTCTCCCTCTCCCCCTCCCTCTCCCTCTCCCTCTCCCTCCCTCCCTCCTTCCCCCTTCCCTCCCACCCTCTCCCTCTCCATCCCTCCTTCCCCCCCTGCAGTCCCTTGACGGTGAAGAAGATGGGCATTGCTTGCTCGCGTGCAATCGCATGGACACTTTCATGGGTGAGTTTTCAAATATTTTAAATTGAATATTTTAATAACTTTAATTATTTATATTTAAATATTAATTACATAAACTAATTTAATCACTTTAATTATTTGTATTTAAATGTTATTTTGAATCACACAATTATTTTTAATTCAATATTTTAATCGCAAGATGGGCATTGCCTGCTCGCGTGCAATTGCATGGGCACTCTCATGGGTGAGTTACCATATCATTCTACCATATAGGATAGGATAGGACACTAAATTATATTATATTATACTCTGTATTTATATTATTGCATGGACACTCTCATGGGTAAGTTTCCACAAACGACCATACCATATTATATTGTGTTATATTAAACAGGGGGGGGGGCGAACAAAAGTGATAGACCCCATCACAAAAAAGTGCTGAGGCACCCTTCTGCAGCCCCCCCCCCTGGCTCCGGAACCCACTGTACAGCCACTATCTCAGCCACTACTTAGTGTTATGGTGTCTAATTAGACTCATTTTACAGGGTTTACAAAGGCCTATCCATTGAGGTAGGTCTCGAGACCATTGGGAATGTTTGAAGCATAGAAAATCATCATCACCAATGTTACATTGTTTGGTGGGACCTGGGGTCAGGTCCGCCGCCGCACCATCAGCTGCCGTAGCGATCAAAGGCTGAAAAATCCAGGTAATCAAATGCCTTGGTGTGCTGCTGAATCTCGACTTCTGCTCGACTGCAGCCAAGCACGCAAGAGAATTCTGATGGCGCTCTAAGTTTCCATGGTCGCCGAAAAGCAATTGTTTACCGCACTTGTCGCAGGTAGTGCCCTTGGATTGTGGGTCCATTGAATAGCATCAAATAGCACTAGGCACTAGAGCGAAAAATATGCACAGTGAAGGGAAGGCAAAAAGAAGAATCAGTGAACTACCATGAGGTCTCGATCTTTACGTCGTTGTACACGTGTTGGTTAGGGCGTTGTGTGTGTGTGAGAGAGAGAGAGAGAGAGAGAGAGAGAGAGACCCTAGACCCCCCCCCTCTGCCCTGGGCATAATATGTGGTGGATCCCTACCCAAATAGCATAAATGGACTGGTATTTAGTAGAGGATCACTTGGGGGAACACCCTAGTTCCACTCCCATGTCATTCTGAGGGCTAAAAAAAAGTGCCTGAAAAGTACCTAATTTTTTGAAAATGTCAGATTTTTCCCTGACCCCCCCCCCCCCTTCCGCGGCCCCAAACTTTGGAGGACCAGCACTTTTTTCTATTGGGCCAAATTAAGAAATAATACCAGATTCTTCATCCTCTCACTGATATCTACAAAGTTTGATGATGGGGTCATTTTGTTTGAAGTTGCCCCCCCTTGATATTATATTATATTATATTATATTATATTATATTATATTATGTTATATTATATTATATTTATTATATTATATTATATTATATTATATTATATTATATTATATATTATATTATAAATTGTTTTATAAGAGATCATGTATAATACTTCATATTATATACAGGAGGAAGCAGAAACAACTGGAGTTAAGCCATACCCCCCCCCCACCCCCACCTCCACCACCACACACACACACACACACACACACACACACGCACACACAAGGTCGCATCCTCCTCACAGTGCAGGGATTTTTTCAGTCGTTAAAGGTTTTTTACCCCAGGAGGTTGGTCTCCCTATACCAACCACCAACACCGATTCAGTTTGAATGACGTTGCCATCCCTACAAAAGAGTAGGCGCACCTAGGAGATACCGACCCTCGACCAAACGAACATTGCCTGGCCTATTATGTGTTGGTATATTCGTCTTGGGCTTCCTCTTTGGCTGGCGGATGCTTTATAAGAGATTCTGGATTGTTCTACGGGGGGCAAGTCCCTCCAGCCTATTAGGCTACCCCTGGACTGATACTTACGTATGCATCCTACCCCTGGACTGATACTGACGTATGCATCCTACCCCTGGACTGATACTGATGTATGCATCCTACCCCTGGACTGATACTTACGTATGCATCGGTGGTGATTCTTTTTACTGAGGTGGCCCTACGGTGACTATAGCTAGCTCCGGCTTACGCTATGGTGTCCTTAACTTCACGTCCTGTGAGTAACGGTATTACACGAATGTAACAATTTCAATTTCAATACGTATGCATCCTTTACACACTGCAGGGCCTGTTGTCCGTCGGTGGATTCGTCTTAGGCTTTCTCCTTGGCTGGCGGATACTGTAGAAGAGATTTAAGAATGTTCTAGGTGGGGCATGTCCCTTTATTTTAGCCTACTTGGTATGCTACCCCTAGACTGATAGCTACGTTCGCATCCTGCACATGCTGCATGGCCTTGCCGGGTTGTGGATTCGTCTCGGGCTTCCTTCTTGAACTTGAACTTGGTTGCATGGCTCGCTCCAGCCAGCAATTAGGCAGCTCGCCGTCGTCGGCAGTATTGTTTTTACGAGGAATCATAACTTGCCAGCTTTCTCCTTCGATGGAAGATACTGTAGAAGATCAGATTATTTCCAGTACCGTAGTTATAATTTAGCTCCAAACTACTGTTGAACTTGAACTTGGTTACATAGAACCAGCCAGCAATTTAGCTGCTCGCAGTCGGCAGTATAAAGCAAATGCCTGGAAAATGTGAACGCGACAATTTTTGTTCCTCCCATATGTCTGTGTGAATCGTTTTTATTTGTGTTGGCTTCTTCTTCTGAACGATTCAAATCCAATATCGGTACAAAAAACTTATCATTCCTATCAAAATACTTGATCCAATCCATTCCTACATTCATGGATAAACACTGAACAGACGAGAATTCGCTCGGCCTTCCACTTCTGGATTGCACACCAGAATCACTTTACTCAGAAATCAGAATCACTGGTCAGAATGCTCATCATAATCATTTTACTCTCAGTCTGGTTGCGTCTCAGGCAGCATAGCTGGGGGTCCTCCTGAAGCACTCTGGAATGGTCTCAGGGATATTTTTTTCAAATCAAAAAGAGGAAATCGTATTCCTTTTTATTTTATTCCTCCCTACCGTTATTTCCATCCCAAAACAGGATCTCTATTCCGATTGTGGTCAATTTGGGTCATTTTTAGTCAATTTCAGTAAAAAAAAAACTTTTTGTTTTTTAGGTTTCTTATTCCGGCAATTTTGGCCAAAACGGGGTGTCCGATTGGAATGTATTCCGGAAAAAATATCCCTGTAGGGTCTGCTAAGGATTAGCAGCTTTCAGAGGCCATGTCGAGGACCATAGTCTTAAGCATAGAAAATGAGGCTTCAGGCTATCCTAGAATCCTTTCTGGAACTTGAACTTGGTTACATAGCTTCATGTCACACGCGATCACGTGTAACACCACATATTACTTAGACACACACACAGCCAGCTCTGGCCAAGCCATACCAATTAATCACAGTGGGAACATCTACACATCATTACACACGCATCAAGCCGTGACATTCAGCCAGCAATTTGGCCCTTCTGGATAACAACTATCTCATATGGAGGTCAATGCGAGCATAGCCAAGCAGAGATACTTGAGATGGTTGCAGTTGACTTGTCTGAATCGCCTGTTCTGAAGGTTGTAGAAGACTGGCCTGAAATGGGGGAACATACAAGTAATGATAACACCTGCTGGATTCGAACGCCGTGCCTTCTGATTTTAGGGAAGTCTACCACTGAGCCAATCGTCGAAACGGGATATGGGGTATATAGATGGGCGTTGATTCAAGTAACCGCCATTTCAAGTGATGGAATGAGATGATGTAACGGTACACATCTGTAATTACCGGTATGTGGCTATGAGAGTCCGCTGCGTCCTGCACCACCCTGACAGAGACACTCTCGTCGGGCAGGTGACGAAGTGAGACGCAAGGGACGCAATGGGACGCATGGGGCGCAGTGAGACGCATCGTTAAGAAGTGAGACGCAACCGACATCCCGAACCTGCGTCTGCGACGCAACCAACATCCTGAACTTGCGTCCGGGACGCAACGGACCCTCCCCATGTTGCGTCCTGGGACGCAAGGACGCGCGTCCTGCACAACCCTGCATGGGAGTGGAACTAGGGTATTTCTATACTAAATACCAGTCCAAATATGCTATTGGGTGAGAGATCCACCACACATTATGCCCAGGGCAGATGGGGGGAGGAGGTGTGTGTGTGTGTGTGGGGGGGGGGGGGGGGGGGCACCACATGCAGTCCGTGCACCCAGGCCAGCAACTCAGCGAGGACGACATCAATCAATTGTCTCTGAAGGTGGCTGAGTTTGAGGGGGTGGTTGCCAAAGAGATCAATGTCAGAGGGCGTGAGCAGTGCGTGCAAAGGGAGCGGGCTCAAGTGCGGCTTCAGGCATCCCTAGTAGACGCGCCGGCATTGTTTTGGAGAATGGTGGTCGATGACGTCACCAACTAAGACCACATGTTGTAAAGGACTACATTGTGCCCTTCAGCCATACATATGTATACACACTAGTGATTATTGAAGACCTGATCAATTAATGCCCGATTGAAGCTTGGATTGAAGACCTGGTGATTGAATACCTGGTTATGGAAGAGTATTGAAGGTGGGCACATTAGGGGCCAAGGGGCCCTGACCTTCAAGCCCAACCAAACAATGTAACATTGATGATGATGATTTTCTATGCTTCAAACATCCCCAATGGACTCGAGACCAACCTCAATGAATAGGCCTTTAAAAACCCTGTAATATGATCATAATTAGACACTATAACACTAAGTGGTGACTGAAATACTGGCTTTACCGTGGGTTCCGGAGCCGGGGGGGGGGGGGGGGTCTGCACTCTGCAGAAGGGTGCCTCATCACTTTTTTGGGATGATGTATTTCACTTTTTTTTTGCCCCCCCCCCCCCTTGGCTTTTTTGCACTAAAAAGCGCTGACCAATTTGACGTTTGTGCGCTTTAAGCGCTGACCCATTTTGCAAGAAGTAGTACCCTGTTCTCGACCCACTCTCTGCGAATCTGCAAGTAACTAACACAAGTAATCAACCATGTCCTACCTGCTGTTCACACTCCACCGATACCATCCCTCACATGATCGAGGAATGCCACTTCGCCCAACCACTCTGGAAAAGGGCATATGATCAATTTCTTCGTACTAGAAACCCAACGCTAGATTTACTCATTTCACCTTGCAACTTTAGATCCATGAACTCCTAAATAAAACTGACATAACACCCTCCATTGTTTTTTTGGGGTAGATCCCCGTTGGTCGCCCCCCCTAGGGAGGACAGACCTATGCGATACTTACGCGACTTGATCAAATTCTTCAAATCGTGCTGTTGATTCAGATCGTGCTGTTTTGGTAAAAATAAAGGTCAAATTAGCCGGTTAACTGACTACCCTGAAATCCACGCGTGTTCAATTCCTGTCGGGGCGTATTACCTCGGAGGGCACTTTTTCGCGTACGAATCTCAGGGTTGCGGACTGTGGACGCGGCGTTTTCATTTGTCGTTTCCCCCCTGTTCTGTGGGCTCAGTCTAGGGACCTGGAGCATGTCTACGATTTCCCCTTGGAAAAATCGCATCTCCATGCCTCTCGCAGCTCATTGCATCAGCGCATTGTGCTTGACAAGGAAATCTGCTGTTTCGCACTAGTTCCTGCAGGTTGCGCAGTACAACTGTAGTCTCGGGAGTTGCTACACCTGCCTCCATGGAACTTCGGGGAGTCAGTGAGCTATTAAGTTCATAAGTCTTACAGGCCACCCAGTTGAATAATAATGCCATGCCATGCTATATTAATTCTTGACCCCCCAAATATTAAACTGCTTGTGGCCTTGTGCATCTTTCACCAAGGAGGCTGCCATTGCTGCTTGTCGAACATTGCACCACCCCCTGGGCCGATCTACAGGGGACCCGCCAGGGCGCCCTATAATTGTTAAGAACCTTTGGCTTGCTCGTTGCTCTAAACTATATTCCAATAAAACATGCATTTTAATGATTCATGCTCCTGCTGTATACCGGTAGCTCAATGGCTCTCCTTATACCTGGTCATGTCCAGGGACACTACAGCCCCGACATGTTTGCCCCTTTTATTTTAGTAAACCCCCCATGGCCCCATCTGTAACAACGTGGATCAGTTACTAATAAGCCATTGCGACATTCGCCAAAGGAGTTCTATACATGTCAGACTATAGTACTGATTCCCTAGTTCATATACATATATAGAGTCATATACTGATTCCCTAGTTCATATACATATATAGTGTCCCATGTCATTCTGAGGGCTAGAAAAAAGTGCCTGAAAAGCGGGGACCTAATTGTTTGAAAATGTCAGATTTTCTCCCCCCCCCCCCCCCCCCGCGGCCCCAAACTTTGGCGCGCTTAGGGCGTGTTTCCAGTGGGGTCAACAGTTGGCATTTGAGTGCCAGCGTGGCACGAGTGTTTCCAGTGGACGCAATTCGGCCCAACAGTTGAAATTTGCGATGCCAGCTCGGCTGCCACATTGACCATAAGCCCGAAATTGTCCGTCGGAATCGATGCGCCTACCCCCAAATCCCATCAGGCCTTCGAAGGCTCCGACGGCATTTCGGTCAACAGTTGGCATTTGCAACCAAAATACCAGACAAAGAGGGCTGAGCTGTCGTCGAGCTTCTACTCACAAGAGCAATACAATAGCAAGCAACTGCACCTGATCGCCGAGATCCGACTCCGAGTCCGAACATCGGCGAACATTTTGCGGCGCAATTTTGCGACTCATTGTAAGTGCGCCCCTTTTGGATCGATATTTCTTTCATCCTTCCTATCTGTCTTGCTTTGCTCATTTCCTCGTCCGCACTTGCTTTCGCAAGTATGGCTGACATCCCTCCCGGAAGGGAAGTTCCCCATCACATGGGGAACTAGAGCTACAAGTTGAGCAGCAGCAGAAGCGACAGAGGCAGGTACCTGCGGTCCAGGCTCGACCACCTGCTCCAACGCAGAGGAGGATACTTCGAGCAGGGAGGGTCAACGCAGGATGTACTTGCAGCGACCGAGGGGGGCAGCGCTGGACCCTCTGATGGACCAGAGCGCCAGTGATGGACAACATTGCTGACCTGCGCAATGACATTACACTGTTCGGCCAGCTCGGCTCCTCAAATTTCAACTGTAGGTTTGAGGGCCTACTATTCAGATTTCAACTGTTGCGCCACTGGAAACACGCCCTTAGTAGTACCCTGGTAGAGAAGTGTGAAGTAATGACTAATGAGTATAGCATATCCGTAGTAGTAGCAGACTAGTAGGCATGACACACATCCAGGCACGTAGTAGAATAGCTTGGACGGAAAACAGCTATGCTCCTTTATTTTTTTGTTTTTCGCCTCGGCCTGATGCCTCGACTAATTGACCAATGTACACTGATTGTCCTTTATTGTACTACAGCGCGGCCCCTCACAAAAACCGCTTCGAACAGGAATCGAACCTGTGCGGGAGAACCCGACTAATTTCAAGTCAATCGCCTTTACCATTCGGCCACCGAAGCGAATCACGTGCAATCTCAATATAGAGATCGAAAAGCGTTGGAGACCAGACTACTTCAGGAGGATCCCGAGCTGCCTGAGACTCAACCATTTGTATAGCCTGCGTCCTGCGACGCAATGGACTCTTCGACGTTGTGTTTGCGATGGAGGACGCAGCGTCCTGGACAACCCTGGTAGAGACAACGGCCAGATAGGCAAGTAGTAAGGGCCTAGGGCCTGTTGATATTTTCGTTCCCGAGAAATAAACCCTCACGGAAGACAGGTCGGCAAAACCCTCACAGTTATTTCGCCAATTCTTCGTGTCTCTACGCAGCAATACGCTACGAATATTCACACTTGATTCGACTTGATTCTAACTTTCTGTAGTCACCAGCCCGGGAAGGTCGGCTGTAGCCGACATCCATGTCAAATATTCAGAATCATAGGGTAGTCCTGGGGTAGTCTCATGTAATCGCGTTACAACGTGGACGACAACAATAAGAAGAAGAAGAAGAAGAAGAAGAAGAAGAAAGAAGAAGAAGAAGAAGAAGAAGAAGAACTAATCCACCTATGGAGACGGAACTGTCGAAGTGTCAAGATACTGAATCTTTGGTACATATACTAGAGATATAGACTCTATGTCCTGTTCCACGGCTAAAATTAAAAAGCACGTGCAGTCACAAGGAGCAAGGGTCATACATCATCTGCCCATCCCGAAGGTCTGTCTTCGACAGAAGCTCGAAGTCTACGTACCGTCGTACCCGCCCAACATTCCGCCTCTTCCTGGCCTTCTCAACTGCGACCAGATCGAGGTGGGTCGGTGCGTATTATGAAGGTGGGGTGGGACGGCTTACCTCCCTCTGGATCAGTGCATGCCAATGTGGGAGTGTGACAGAGCCGTGATATTAAGCTGACAACTCGAGCTTCCAATTCCATCTGTGATGTACTGATGTCCAATCGGACGTCAAGAAGGGAAAGAGCCCCGTTTAAGGGAGGTATGCAGCCTCCCAATTCGTCTTCTGGTATGCACGCGAATGCTGGGCTGACAAAGTACGCGACGATACATGCGTGGCAACTGGCAAGACATAAGAGCCTGAAGTTCCGTCCGGCATGTATGCCGCATGCCTGGACTGTTGTCGGCATCGCGCGTGGCGCCAGATAAAAGTCCAGCGATCGTCTGATATGCTCGAGACCGGGACAAGGGCCGTGGATATCAGGTGAGGGGGCCCTGTTCACCTGTTGGATATAGGCCATGTGCCCCTCACCTGGGCGGAAATGGGCCCATGTTGGACATGGGCCAGATATGGCATCTAACACGGTTCTTGCCGCCAGGTCTGGAGTCACTTCCGGGACTATGCGCCACATCCACTGCTGCTGGTTATTCGGATGCTGGCCTCAGCTCACACGCACAATCATCCCGAGATTAGATTTACGTACGGACCAATCCGGACAAACCTGCCAATCAAGCAGACCCACTTTGATGCGAACCAATCTGTCTTACACATCACAAAGCATCCTGCGCATCGATGTTTCAAACCGAGCCCACGTTGCATTGCATTAGTCGTGAACCCACTTTTTACGGCTGTGTCCCACAGGGAGACCTACCCTCGTCCGCTATGGACCTCTCCGAGTCTCCGATGCGCCCTCTCCAGTCGTCCGACCACAAACCGCAGCGTGATAGATGAACACCCCAACCGCCTGGTTGACATTAATGGCCACGCCTAAGGCCTACCTTGCTGTGATACTTACTGCTGCCCGCTTGCCTCACTGCACCCTACTCCCATGCAGCAGGTTGTCAGTGTGTCTCTAGAAAAAGTACCAACCCCAGCAAAGAGAGGCTCTTCAGAGTTCAGAGAGATTACATCCTTCCGTGGAGCATCACGCCGTGCTGCTGCTTGCATGACGACACGCATGATCCCCTCCTCAACCATGCTGTTGGCTGTACTACTAGTAGTCGGCCTGGTTTCCAAGCCCATCCAATGCCTGGGTGAGTGACATTCTCAGAGCAGCTTTGGCAGTGTAGCACTGCAAATTTAGGGGGTCTTCGGCACCCTTTCAGCACCCCTTTCACTCATGATGCGCCCTTTCAAGCCAAATACAAGGGTGTCTATACCCCCCAAATTAGCAGTGTAGCATACTATCTATCTGGGTCTAAGTATCTGCGATTCCCTCATCTGTAGGGTTGTCTATGTCGCATGATGTCCCAGGATTTCAGTATATAGATATAGCACGATATTGTAGTTGATTGGCGCCAGTCGGCTTCAGTTTAGGTTGCACTGTTTCAGCACTCGGCCAAATAAATTCAAGTGGATATTTTATGAAGGCCTTTTAGGACTTGCGCTCCAAATGACCACATTGACCAGGGAACTCAACGTTATGCCTACCTGTATTAATTAATTTTACGGGGAGTACGAGATCAGTATGATATCAGTGCGATAGGCAAAGTATTGTACAGCGACTGTTAACCATATCAGTACGATATAGGGGATAGATAGGCGATAACGATATCTTTCGATACCGGCCTTGACAACCCTACTCATATGTATGTATGTTACATTCCACGGGTAGGCCAAATAGGCGAAAGGGACTTGCCCAACCGTATAGGAAGGGCTTAAAAAGAAAAAGCACTGATGAACTGAACCCCAAACAATCGTTTAACCGACGGGGGCCCTGAGGTCGTGCTACAGTGATAATTTAATTCTACACTATTACTCATGTGACATCTTGATCCGCCTTTATAATTATGACATGCCCAATGGTCTAGCCACTGTTTCTTTTTAGGGCTACGCATAGCAGCTTCTAGGTAGCTCCCTTTACCCGTCCTTTGGCCTGACTTAAAGCTGGCTAGTGCGCCTTAAAGCTGATATGATAGTCACTCCAATGCAGCTGAAAACTGTGGGCTTGACCCAGTGGCTGGCTGATGGAGCTGACTGGAAGCTGCCATGAGTAGCCCAAAAAAGAAACAGTGGGTCTAGCACCCGCCACAGCAGCCGTGCATTACACAGCAGCTGAGCTAGCACCCGACACAGCAGCTGTGCATTACATTGTGCGTGAATTATGACATGGCACCCGACACAGCAGCTGTGCATTACACAGCAGCTGAGCTAGCACCCGACACAGCAGCTGTGCATTCTATAAGCTCACTAGCTACATACAGTTAGGGATCGGCAACATGATATCATATGATATCATGTCATCATATGATATCATATGATGCCAGCAGTCTGACTAGGCCAAAGTTACAATTTAAATACAATATCATATGATGCAATTTGAATGATATTGATGATATCATATGTAGGGAACGGCAACTTATATTAGTGTTTGAAAAAGTAATATTAACTAATATCATTTTAGTGTAATACTTATATTAGTTTTTCAAATAAATTCGAATTTCTCGCGAGACGGCTTGTCCGACTAATATTATATAAATTCCATTTTTACCCCAATACATACCTACTGTTAACATGTGCTGCCTGCTGCCTGGTGCATCCATGCAGATGTCCCTGGAGCCATATCGGCTGGCGAGTACCGCACCTGTGTTCTCTTCACCAACGGTAGAGTCAAGTGTTGGGGGGAAAGCTATGGTTACTCATCTAGGGGTATTGCGCGTGAAATATTGCCACACACCCTGGATTATGTTGACATGGGCATTGCCCGCACCGCAACAACCATCGCCACTTCCGGCTACAGGACCTGCGCCAGCCTAGAAAACGCTGATTTTGCATGCGCGTCTGATAGCTGTAAAGACTATACAACCATAAACATGGGCACCGGCCGCACTGCCACTGCCGTTGCTATTGGATTGGCTCACTTCTGCGTCATCCTAGACAATGGAGATTTGAAGTGTTGGGGATCTAACAGCAATGGCCAACTGGGTTTCAAAAGCGATGCAACACCGAGTAGTTACTTTGGCATCACGTCTGTTGTTATTAGCGACGGCACGTCTGTCAACCCCTGTTCAGTTGCGTTTGATGACCTTTCTGACTGTTGTAGACCTAGGTACGGGCCGCACTGCCACCGCCATTGCCGCTGGTGGGTATCACACCTGTGCCATCCTAGACAATGGCGAGTTGGTGTGTTGGGGCTCAAACGATGATGGCCAAACGGGAGGAACTGTTTCTTTGGCTAGTAGCCCTGTAAACCTGGGCACTGGCCGCACCGCCACCGCAAGAATAGGGATGGCCAACTGGGGCTAGGCAACAATGTATCCGTGGGTGGGAATGGTGCAACTATGGGTGATAGCATTCCTCCTGTAGACCTAGGCACCGGTCGCAAGGCCACTGGCATCACCGCTGGACGTTTTCACACATGTGCCATGCTCGACAACGGTGATGTGAAGTGCTGGGGAAATAATATAGTCGGCCAATTGGGCCTTGGCGATATGGTGACTAGGGGTGATGATGTGAATGAGATGGGCAATAAACTGCCTGTGGTGGATCTTGGCACTGGCCGCACCGCCACCGCCATCACTGCTGGATCCTATCACAACTGTGCCCTACTGGACGATGGCTCCATGAAGTGCTGGGGCTCGAACAATGGAGGGCAATTGGGCAACGGCAAATATTGTGGTAGGGGTGATAGAGTGGATCAGATGGGTGACAATCTGCCTGCTATTCAGTTTAACCCCCCTTCGCCAACGCCTCCGTCTCCGCCTCAGCCCCCCAATCCCCCCGGTGTCGACCTCTCAAGGGATTTTCCTCGGTCTGTGATGGCTGGTGTCACTCACACATGTGTACTCTTCACCAATGGAAGAGTCAAGTGTTGGGGATATTTGGATTTCCTTGGCCTTGGCACAAACACGGGTTCCATATACCAACCTGATGTGAACACACGAGATGACACTAGAACCTTGCCGTCCATCTTGGATTCTTATGTTGACCTGGGCACTGGCCGCATTGCCAGCACCATTGCTGTTGGTGTTTCTCACACCTGCGCCATCCTTGACAATGGTGATTTGAAGTGCTGGGGCGATAACAGAGATTTCCAACTGGGCATCAAGAAAGGCAGAAACTCCATCGGCGTCTTGATGCTTCAGATGGGTGATAAACTTCCTGCCGTAGATCTGGGCACCGGCCGCTCCGCCACCGCTATTGCTGCTGGAGGAAATCACACGTGTGCCCTACTAGACAACGGCGTTTTGAAGTGTTGGGGCGCTAACAATTTGGGCCAACTGGGGCGTGTCGACACAGAAGGCTGTGAAGATATGGGTGATGACCTTCCTGCTGTAGACCTGGGCACTGGCCGCTCCGCCACCGCCATTGCCGCTGGTAGGGTTCACACCTGTGCCATTCTGGACAATGCTGATATAAAGTGTTGGGGCCATAACAATTGGGGCCAACTGGGGCTCAGCGACAAAGAAACCCGCGCAACTGTTGGCGACGATGTGCCTGCTGTAGATCTGGGCACTGGTCGCACAGCCACCGCCATTGCCGCTGGTGAGTATCACACATGCGCCCTCCTAGACAACAGTAAAGTCAAGTGCTGGGGCTTCAACATTGCTGGTGAACTGGGGATTGGTGATAATGCAGCCCACGCAACTGTGGGTGATGGCCATCCTGCTGTGGACCTGGGCACCGGTCGCACTGCCACGGCTATTGCTGCTGGAGGACATCACACGTGCGCCCTTCTAGACAATGGCAAGCTGAAGTGCTGGGGCTTCAATGGATTAGGCCAACTGGGTCTCGGAGATACTCAGTCAAGGGGTGATGATGTGGGAGAGATGGGCGATAGCCTACCTGTGGTGGATCTTGGCACTAACCGCACCGCCATCACCATCACTACTAATGGCCAGCACAGCTGTGCCTTATTGGACGACAACTCTGTCAAGTGTTGGGGCAGGAACAAATTTGGGCAATTGGGCCTCAGTGATACCGTGTCTAGGGGTGGTGGAGTGGCTGAGATGGGGGACAAGCTGCCTGCTCTTCAGTTTAACCCGACTCCTCCAGCGCCTCCGTTTTTGTCTCCCGACACCCCTCAAAGCACCCCTCTTCCCCCTTCCCTCCAAATCCCCCTTGCTCCCTCTCTTCCTTCAAGCATCCTTCTTCCCCCTTCTCCTCCAAGCCTCCCATCACCTCCCCCTGGCCCTCTTCTGCCCCCCTTCCCTCCAAACCCCCCAGTTCAGCCCTACGGCTCTTGGCCTATGCCCACTATCACCACCACTCCCCGTGAACTCAACAAGAAGTTCGATTCCATTCCCTCTGGGGTCACCTTGACTGTCTCTGATGAGGCTTGCAAGGCTATTGCTGCCGATCCCACTCCATTCGTCCTGGCTTTCCAGGAACAGGTGAGGATGGTGGGCTGGGGTGCACCGCCATGCACATGATTTCTGCTTTGTCTGTCTCAGATGCATACGTCTACATGTATATTGCAAATAAGTGTGCCCTTTACTCCTTCCCCCTCCCCACAACGCCCCTCTCCACACTTCCCCCTACCCTTCCCCCTCCCCACACCTCCCCTCTCCACACTTCCCCCTCCACTTCCCCCACACCTTCCCCCTCCCCACACCGCCCATCTCCACACTTCCCCCTCCCCTTCCCCCTCCCACACCTCCCCTCTCCACACTTCCCCCTCCACTTCCCCACACCTTCCCCCTCCCCACACTTCCCCCTCCCCACACCTCCCCTCTCCTCTCTCTCTGCCTCCCCCTTGCCCCATTTAACTCGACTGCTTGCCCCAAACCCTCCTGGCCCCCCTTTCCCTACACATTTCCCTGTATTGCATGCCTTCAACCTCTTTTGTCCATGCACATGATTTCTGCTTTGTCTATCTAAGATGCATCCTATCCATACACATTTATATTACCAAAAACATTTACATTCTTATTGCAAACAAATGTGCCTCATCCCCACTCACCCCACCCCGCCCTCGCTCCCTGCCTCCCCTCCCGGCCCTCCCTCCTCCGTTGCCCCCTCCCATTTCCATTGATTCCTTGCCCCCAACCCTCCCAGTCCTCCTCGCTCCCCCTCCCACACGTTTCCATCATTGCTTTTGCATGCCCCCAACCTCTTTTGTCCTCCCACTTAGGCCAGGTTGCCTCAGAATGACCGAAACACCCCCAAACCCAACACCCTAACACCCCACCCCACCACCACACCCAACAACACACCCCGACCCAATATCACACTCCAGCACAACACCACATCTTAACACCCTAACACCACACCTAACCCAACCTAACCGAACACTCGAAACCTAACAACACACCGCCCCATCATCAAGATATAACAGAGTCACAAAGGTGATCTCTAAATAAATAAATAAATAAATAAATCCTGAATAAATACATAAATAAATAACATATATACACAAAACGATTACCCCACCCCTCCCTCACAGCCCTAACCCTTTTGTTCTCCTTGGCCAGTTTGCCTCTGACTGGAACACTTCCAACCCCAACACCCCAACAGGACACTCCAGAACCCAAATATTACACCCCAACACCACACTCCAGAACCCCTATATTACACCCCAACATCACACTCCAGAACCCAAATATTACACTCCAACATCACACTCCAGAACCCAAATATTACACCCCAACACCACACTCCAGAACCCAAATATTACACCCCAACACCACACTCCAGAACCCAAATATTACACCCCAACACCACACTCCAGAACCCAAATATTACACCCCAACACCACACTCTAGAACCCAAATATTACACCCCAACACCACACTCCAGAACCCAAATATTACACCCCAACACCACACTCCAGAACCCAAATATTACACCCCAACATCACACTCCAGAACCCAAATATTACACCACAGCACCACACTCCAGAACCCAAATATTACACCCCAACACCACACTCCAGAACCCAAATATTACACCTCAACACCACACTCCAGAACCCAAATATTACACCCTAACACCACACTCCAGAACCCAAATATTACAACCCAACATCACACTCCAGAACCCAAATATTACACCCCAACATCACACTCCAGAACCCAAATATTACACCCCAACACCACACTCCAGAACCCAAATATTACACCCCAACACCACACTCCAGAACCCAAATATTACACCCCAACACCACACTCCAGAACCCAAATATTACACCCCAACACCACACTCCAGAACCCAAATATTACACCCCAACATCACACTCCATAACCCAAATATTACACCCCAAAACCACACTCCAGAACCCAAATATTACACCCCAACACCACACCCAGCCCAACACCAAACCACAAACCCAACACCACACCCAAGCCCAACATACAATACACCATCCCATCAAGATAATGATAACGCCTGGTGTGGCGTGGTATTAAGGGAACCCGTTGTACGTGGGTAGAGAGCGGTCTTCTACCTCAACTGGACAAGCTACCATCGCGGTTGACAACGACATACAAATCACAGGGCGACCGTTGGGGGAATCAAACCCCCGACCTGGCATCCTCGAAGTGATTTGGTGTATCACTAGACCAATTGATTTGCTGAAAGGGGCTATCCCTCCAAGATAGAGCTGAGACACGGAGGTGATGATCTCGAACGTATAAACAGACTAAAAAAGATAAAACAAACAAACTAAAAACCGATAATCCCACCCCTCGCTCACGCCCCAACCCTTTTGTTCTCCTTGGCCAGTTTGCCTATGACTGGAACACCTCCAACCCCAACGCCACACCCCAACACCACACCCCACCCCATGCCCAACAACACACTGCCCCATTCAGATAGAACAGAGTCACGGAGGTGATCTCAAAAGTACAAGAGTAAAAACAAAAAAACTGATAATCTATCCCACCCTCTCGCTCACGACCCCAACCCTTTTGTTCTCCTTGGCCAGTTTGCCTCTGACTGGAACTCTTCCAACCCCAACACGCCCATCAAGAACGGCGACGTGGAGGTAACCTCCGTGAATCCTGCATGCAGCTCCCGCCGCTCCCATCGCAGCCTGCTGCAGTCCAGCGCCACCGTGATTACCAGCAGCTCGATCAACCTGCCCACAGGTCAGTGCACTTCTAATCACTTGTGGCTGCAAATTTTAGGGGACTTAAGCACTCTTTTATTTGGCTTGTAAGGGTGTATTCTGGAAGTACAAGGGTACCATAGGGGTGCAAAATATCACTTGTGCCCGCAATTATTTTGGGGGGTCTTCGTCACCCTTAAAGGGTGTAGTCTGGGTGTACCAGGGTGCCATAGGTATATATGCGGCTCCCGCCCCAGTCCCACCGCGATTACCAACAGCTCTATCAACCTGCCCACAGGTATGTGCACTACTAGTCGCTTGTGACTGAAAATTTGGGGGGTCTTGCTTTGTCTCCCTTAAAGGGTGTACTCTGGGTGTACCAGGGTGCCATAGGTATGCGGCTCCGCCCCAGCCCTACCGCAATTACCAACAGCTCTATCAACCTGCCCACAGGTATGTGCACTACTAGGCGCTTGTGACTGAAAATTTGGGGGGTCTTGCTTTGTCTCCCTTAAAGGGTGTACTCTGGGTGTACCAGGGTGCCATAGGTATGCGGCTCCGCCCCAGCCCTACTGCAATTACCAACAGCTCTATCAACCTGCCCACAGGTATGTGCACTACTAGTCGCTTGTGACTGCAATTTGGGGGGGTCTTGCATTGTCTCCCTTAAAGGGTGTACTATGGGTGTGCAAGGGTGCCATAGGTATTTATGCGGCTCCCGCCCCAGTCCCACCGCGATTACCAACAGCTCTATCAACCTGCCCACAGGTATGTGTACTACTAGTCCCTTGTGACTGCAATTTGGGGGGGGTCTTGCTTTGTCTCCCTTAAAGGGTGTATTCTGGGTGTACCAGGGTGCCATAGGTATGCGGCTCCGCCCCAGCCCTACCGCAATTACCAACAGCTCTATCAACCTGCCCACAGGTATGTGCACTACTAGTCAGTTGTGACTGCAACTTTGGGGTGTGTGTGTCTCCCTTACAGGGTGTACAATGGGTGTACCAGGGTGCCGTAGGTATGCAGCTCCCGCTCCAGTCCCACTGCAATTACCAACAGCTCTATCAACCTGCCCACAGGTATGTGTACTATTAGTCGCTTGTGACTGCACATTTTGGGGGGTCTTGCTTTGTCTCCCTTTAAAGGGTGTACTCTGGGTGTGCAAGGGTGCCATAGGGTGCAGAAATTATAGTTAGCTTACAAAATTGTATTTGGCTTACAAGGGTGTATTATGGTTGTGCAAGGGTGCCATAGGGTGCAGAAATTGTATTTAGCTTACAGAATTGTATTTGGCTCACAAGGGTGTATTATGGGTGTGCAAGGGTGCCATAGGGTGCAGAAATTGTATTTAGCTTACAGAATTGTATTTGGCTCACAAGGGTGTATTATGGGTGTGCAAGGGTGCCATAGGGTGCAGAAAAGGGGTTCCAAGACCCCCCAAATATGCAGTGTATCACAGGGTACTTCCATTGACCAAATATGCAGTGTATCACAGGGTACTTCCATTGACCAAATTGGCCAGCGCATTAGCGCACTTGGAAACAAAAATACTGCGCTTTGTAGTGCATAAAGCGCAAATATTGCTTGCTGCGCCCACAGGGGGTTGCAAACAACTGCGAAACGCGCAGTGGGTATCAAAAAGGCAGCGCGCCAGCGGGCAAAAGCGCGCGCTTGGAAGTATCCTGGTGTATCAGACTACTACATTTGGGGGATTGTGCCATTTGTGTTGTTTGGATAGCTCCCTACAGGCATTTGATGACGATACACATCATGATATACATATTAAATACATTTAATATCAAATTAAATCCCGTTTTGATGATTGGCTCGATGGTTCAGTTCGTTGAAATCAGGCAGAAGGTGCTGGGCTTGCATCCCTAAGGGTGCGGGTTAGTGTTCCCGGTCGTTGTCAACCGCCATGGTAGCACTGTCCTGCAGCCCATTCTCTACCGCCGTAAGACAGGGTTCCCTTAATCCCACGCCCCACCAGTCGTTATCATTAGTATTAAGATATTTAATGATATACATACCGGTATGATGAGCCTATCATGAAGTTTATGAAGTACTTGAACTTGAAATTGGTTACATAGCTTCCGCCAGCCAATTTGGCTGCTTGCGTCATCGGCAGTAAAACAAATTACCAGGGAAAATTTAACAAGAACAATGTCTTTGTTTCATTTTTCCATTTTCTTTTACTTTCTATCAAGTGCATTGTTTATGAATAGGCTTCGGAGGTTATGGCTAACGTCGAACCAAATCAGCCCTATTAGGGCTACTTGCTAAATTAGCCCTAATTGTAACAAGTAATTGAGACAAACTTAGCCAAAACAACATAGCCAAAACAACTTAGCCTAAACAACTTAGCCAAAACAACTTAGCCAAAACAACTTGGCCAAAACAACTTGGCCAAAACAACTTCGCCAAAACAACTTGGCCAAAACAACTTGGCCAAAACAACTTGGCCAAAACAACTTAGCCAAAACAACTTAGCCAAAACAACTTGGCCAAAACAACTTAGCCAAAACAACTTAGCCAAAACAACTTAGCCAAAACAACTTAGCCAAAACAACTTGGCTAAAACAACTTAGCCAAAACAACTTAGCCAAAACAACTTAGCCAAAACAACTTAGCCAAAACAACTAATTGAGCCAAAACAAGCCAAAACAACCCAGAAAAGTGGCAGTGTGCCACGTGTGTAGGAGAGTGTTGCTATGCACCCTACTGACCTTTGTGGCAATTGTGTATAATATCAATTATGAAGCACAAGCAACAATGACATACAAACATGCTATTATAGGCTAGGCTGTTCCATGCATGCATGTTTTATAATGCTAATTATATAATGGAACAAAGAATGTATTACTACGGGTAGCAAATCATTTTGTACCTCCTATCTTTTGGGGACGCTAGGTTACAGTCTTTTGGGGGTGCTTTGAAGGGCAAAAACGTCTGCTGGTAACATCCAAAAGGCTGCTAGGGGCCGACTAGGAACACCTGCCATGGGTTAAGTAATGACGCTGGTTCGGTCGCTGTCAAACGCCATGGTAGCTTTGTCTGGTGAAGTAGCAGCCCGTTCTCTACCACCGGAAACAAGATGGGGCTCCCTTCATCCCATGCCCCACCAGGCGTTCTCATTACTTAAATGACGCTGGTGATTGTACTTAACACATTTCCTGCTCAGGTCCGCAGTCCTTTGCCTAAAACCATCCTTCACTACTGGTCCTCTGGCAGGTGTGACAGCTAGTGCTAGCATGATCAACACCTTCAAGGATGCATCTAGTGTGAAAATGTCGGTTGGATCCTTTGCATCAAACTTTGGCGTAGAAGACGTCACGGTGTCCTATTCCACGCCTGTGACGCTCATCACTGCTTCCTCCCTTCCTTCAAGCATCCTTCCTCCCCCTTCTACTCCAAGCCTCCCATCACCTCCCCCTCGCCCTCCTCTGCTCCCCTTCCCTCCAAATCCCCCAGCTGAGCCCTACGGCTCAGGGCCCATGCCCACTATCACCACCACCACCCGTGTTCTCAACGATAAGTTCGATTCCATTCCCTTTGAGGTCACCTTGACTATCTCTGATGAGGCTTGCAAGGCTATTGATGCCAAACCCACTCCATTCATCCTGGCTTTCAAGGAACAGGTGAGAATGGTGGGCCAGGGTGCACCGCCATTCACACTATTTCTGCTTTGTTTTTCCAAGATGCATCCATTTACATGTATGTTGTTGCCTCGGAATGACCGAAACACCCCCAAACCCAACACCACACCCCAACACCACATCCAACACCACATCCAACACCACACCCCAATCCAACACCCTAACACCACACCCCAACACCCCACCCAACATCACACCCCAACCCAACACCACATCCCAACACCCCAACACCACACACCAACCCAACCCAATCCAACACTCGAAACCCAACAACACACTGCCCCATCATCAAGATATAACAGAGTCACTAAGGCGATCTCTAAATAAATAATATTTATATGTATGCTTTGTTTGTCTAAGATGCATCCCATCCATACACATTTATATTTCAAAAAGTATGCCCCTTCCCCCTCCCCACACCCCTCTCCTCCCCTTGCTTCCTGCCCCCTCCCGTCCCCCCTTTCCATCCCCCACCTTTCCCTTCATTTCTTGCCCCCATCCCTCTGGCCCCCATTTTTCCTCCCACAAATTTGTAGGGAACGGCAATATGATATGATATGATATCATGTCATCATATGATATCATATGATATCATATGATGCCGGAAGTCTGACTAGGGTTTAGTTACCATTCACATACCAAATCATGTTATGCATACTAGGATATCATATGATATCATCCTGGCCTTTGGTCATTATCATATGATTTTCTGATCCCTACACATTTCCCTTCATTGCTATTGCGTGCCCGCAACCTCTTCTGTTCTCCTACCTAGGCCAGGTTGCCTCAAAATGACCGGAACTCCCCCAAACCCAACACCACACCCCAACACGAAACCCAGCACCCTATCATAATGCCCCAACCCAACACCAAACCCCAACAACACAACCCAACAACACACCGCCCCATCAAGATATAACAGAGCCACTGAGATGATCTCTAAAAAGTAAAAAACAAATATAAAAGCAAATATAAAAACAATAACCCCACCCCTCCTTCACGGCCCCAACCAGGGTACTTCAAATGGCCAAATTGGCCAGCGCTTTAGCGCACTTGAAAACAAAACAAATGCACTTTTTAGTCCAAAAAGTGCAAAAATTGCTTGCTGCGCCCACAGGGAGTTGCAAAAAACTGCGCTTAAAGCGCAGAGTGAGTCAAAAAGTCAGCGCTCAAAAGCGCAAAAGCGCGCGCTTTGAATTACCCTGGCCCCAACCCTTCTGTTTTCCTTGGCCAGTTTTCCTCTTACTGGAACACCTCCAACCCCAACACCACACCCCAAGCCCATCACTGCACCTCACCCCATGCCCATGCAACTACGCACCGCCCCATGAAGATATAACTGAGTCACGGAGGTGATCTCAAAAGTAAAAAAAAAAACTGATAATCCCACCCTCTCGCTCACGACCCCAACCCTTCTGTTCTCCTTCACTTGTCTAGTTTGCCTCTGACTCAAACACCTCCAACCCCAACACCACACCCCAAGCCCATCACCGCACCACACCCCATGCCCAAGCAACTACGCACCGCCCCATTAAGATATAACTGAGTCACGGAGGTGATCTCAGAAGTAAAACGAAACTGATAATCCCACCCTCTCGCTCACGACCCCAACCCTTCTGTTATCCTTCACTTGGCTAGTTAGCCGCTGACTCGAACGCCTCCAACCCCAACACCACCCCAGCACCCCAACAACACAATCAAGAAAGAGCAGAGTCACAGCCCCTTTCAGTGATTTACAATGGCCTAGTGGTAGACCCAGATTGCTTCAGGAAGTAGAGTCGGGGGTTCGACTCCCCCTTCGGTCGCTCTTGACGTTGCAGGTCGTCGTCAACCACGATGGTAGCTTGTCCAGTTGAGGTAGGCGACCGCTCCCCACCCGCATACGACGGGCTCCCTTAACACCACGCCCCACCAGGCGTTATCATTACCTTAGAGCAGAGTCACAGAGGTGATCTCAAAGGTCTACAAATACTAAAAAAGATAAAACAAACAAACAAACACAAAACCGAAAATCCCACCCCTCGCTCAAGCCCCCAACCCCTATTTTCTTCTTGGCCAGTTGGCCTCTGTCTGGAACGCCTCCAACCCCGCCACCCCCATCAAGAACGGCGACGTGGAGGTAACCTACGTTAATCCTGTATGCAGCTCCCGCCCCAGCCCCACTGTGATCACCAATGGCTCTATCAACCTGCCCACAGGTCAGTGCACTACGCATCACTTGTGACTGCACATTTTGGGGGTCCTTGTCTCCCTTTGGTTTGGCTTGCAAGGGTGTATTCTGAGTACACAAGGGTGCCATATATAGGGGTGCAGAAAAGGTGATGAAGGCCCCTCAAATGTGCAGTGTATCAGACCAGGGTACTTCCATTGACCAAATTGGCCAGCGCTTTAGCGCACTTGAAAAACAAAAATGCACTTTGTAGTGCAAAAAGCGCAAAACGTGCTTGCTGCGCTTACAGGGGTTGCAAAAATCTGAGCGAAACGCGCAGTGGGGCTCAAAAAGGCAGCGCGCAAAATCGCGCGCTTGGAAGTACCTTGTATCAGACTACTGCATACAGTAAAATTGGAGGATGAAGTACAAACAACAATGACAAACAAACATGCTATTCTATGCCATGCTAGCTGTGCCATGCATGCATGTTCTATAATAGAATGTCAGTTATACGCTGAGGATAGAACGAATGTCATGTTCAGGTCCACAGTCCTTTGCCTAAAACCGTCCTACACTACTGTACCTCTGGCAGGTTTGACAGCTAGCGCTAGCATAATCAGTGCCCTAAAGGAGGCATCTGATGTGGGCATGTCGGTTGGATCCTTTGCATCTAACTTCGGCGTCGGAGACGTCACAGTGACCTTTTCAGCGCCCACTACGCTCATCGTTTTTACCCCTCCCCCCACCCCTGCTTCTGCAAGCGACCCCGCTGCAGAAGAGCTGGAGAAGAGTTGGCGAGGAGCTGGAGAGCAAGAGCCTGGGAGCTGTGGCAACTACACTCTAGCAATCACACTGGCTCCTGTGGCTGTTGGCCTCAGCGGTACACTTACGATTATTGCAGCTGTTCTTGCCTGCATGTTCTTGAGGAGCAAGAAGAAAGCCAGCATGATACATCCCGAGGTCCAGGGCCAACCCAAGGCCAATTAGAAGCTACTGAGCTGCTGAAACTGAAACGGAGGGTACCGGTATGTATGTTGTTACAGTCCAGGAGCAGGCCAAATAGGCTAAAGGAACTCAGGGCCCAACCGTGTAGGAAGGGCTTAAAAATAAAAAGCATTGATGAACTAAACCCCAAACAATCGTTTTACCGACGGGGGCCCTGAGTTCATGTTGAAACTGATGATTGAAAAGCTACCCCGTTACCTCACCAGGGTACTTCAGGAGGCTCTACTGCCTGGGCGAGATGCAACCAATTTCATAGCCTGCGTCCTGCTACGCAACGGACCCTACCTTCTGGTCAGAGAGAGAGGATTCGTTACGTAAACTCAACTCTGGTCAGCGGACCCTCCCCACGTTGCGTCATGCGACGCATCAGACTCTTCAACGTTGTGTCTGCAACGGAGGACGCAGCGTCCTGAAAAACCCAACAGAGTTGGCTCATGATTCGTGCTACGTGCAAGGTTCGATTCCCGCAACTCCCCTCATGTTGATGGAGGACGCAGCGTCCTGAACTACCCTGTATCTCACTGGCACGGGTGAGCCTGTATTCACTGATCAGGTAAATACACACCCCAGACCCCCTAGTGCATGCGTGAGTGTGTGAGAAATTAGCTTATTTTGATGTTTGCAGATGCTTGGATGAATTGTGATGGTTTTTAAACCATGCAACCATTGGTTACATGGTTTTTCAACCAACCTCTGGAGGATGAGGTATTGGAAGTGGTAAAAAACCTGTTGCCCCCCCCCCCCGCCCCGCCTGGCCCCCCGCCAATGAGCTTGACTAATTGTGACTAATTGTTTGCTTCACTTCAAGCTTGATCTCATGACCATCATGTTCCCTTAGCGTTGCAGGTCGTTGTCCACGATGATAGCTTGTCCAGTCGAGGTGGTAGACCGTTCTCTGCCCGCGAACGACGGGTTCCCTTAACACCACGCCCCATCAGGCGTTATCTTTACTTTTTTTGTCCATCATGTTCTTCCCATTCCCTTTCGTGTGATACCCACGAGAGGGGTTGGCAAGAACACGATGAGCCCAGGACTGAAGTGCTTGGTTTTTAACTGTTACATTATTTCCAGCCAGCTTTGTACTCAGTTCCATGGCTGTAGGAAGCAACTTAGCTGAACGATGTCCTCTCTAGGCACCAGGTCTGAACTCTGAAGTGCTTGCATTTGGATTGTTACATTATTTTCAGTCAACACGGTGACTATAGCTAGCTCCGGCTTATGCTATGGTGTCCTTAACTTCACGTCCTGAGAGTGAATGTATTAAACGGATGTAAAAATTACAATTTCAGCCAACATCGTACTTAGTTTCATGGCTATAGCAAGCAACCTAGCTGAGCGCTGTCCTCCCTAGGCACCTGGTCTGAACTCTGAAGTGCTTGAATTTGGATTGCTATATTATTTCCAGCCAACATTGTACTTAGTTTAATGGCTGTAGCAAGCAACCTAGCTGAGCGCTGTCCTCCCTAGGCACCAGGTCTGAACTCTGACGTGCTTGAATTTGGATTGTTACATTAGTTTCAGCCAACTGTGGGCTGCTCAGTGCCCACCGCCTTGCATAGCCACATACTCACATGTAATTTTGTAACGAAGGCCCAGGGTTGTTCAGGAGGACTCCAACCTCTGCGTCCCGAGACGCAACCAATTTTATAGCCTGCGTCCTGAGAAGCAACCGACCCTCAACCGACCCTCTACCGACCCATAGCGACGCAACGGACCCTCCTCACGTTGCGTCTCAGGACGCAACGGACCCTCAAACGTTGCGTCTGCGACGTATGAAGCAGCATCCTGAACAACCCTGCAAAGATCTCCACGTCCCTACGGTTTCCAGTCTCCCCTCCCCCCAAGGCCCCAACTTGACAAAAAATACTACAAGCGTGGGAAATAACAGTTGCACGAAACGCACAGTTTGTGAAGGCAGTTGCGTTTTTTTGGTAGTGCGCAGTTTTTTCAAGGTAGTTGCGCTTTTGTCGCTGCAAAAATGGCAGTTGCGCTGAAGAAGCTGATTAAATTGATCAGATGTGTGGGTACGTTGCAGTCCAGGGGGGGTGGCTGTGTCGCAGACGGGGCGGTTGAGGGCCAGGACGCAGGCTATGCTGGTCGGTTGCTCTCCAGGAAGGAGGCTATGCAATTGGTTCCGTCTCAGGAAGGAGAGCTGGGGGTCCGCCTGAACAACCCTGGATGGGGATAATGACCGTGGAGCCTGAAGCTAAGAATAACGCCCCAACATACCCTTCCAGATTTTTACGTCCACTTACACACACACTCACGCACACAGATCCTAGCATACCCTCTTGACCCTCACCGCCCCTTTCAATGATATACATTGGTCTAGTGGTAGACCAAATCACTTTGGGGATGAAGGGTCGGGGGTTCGATTCCCCCTTCGGTCGCTCTTAGCGTTGCAGGTCGTTGTCAACCGCGATGGTAGCTTGTCCAGTTGAGGTAGAAGACCGCTCCCTACCCGCGTACGACGGGCTCCCTCAACACCACGCCCCACCAGGCGTTATCATCACCTTATTGTTTGCCCTCACAGGTGCAGATTGTGTAGAAGAGACTTATGAACATCACGAAAACATGACTGCCCTTACCAACCTGAGGTGACCGGTCCATGTCGCGGGTTCATGCACAGGTGGCGTGGGCCGATGGCCTATGCCAAGGCCTCGGTCGACACGGAACCCGTAGGTATAATCGGCACCTCATGGGGATGATCATCGGTGGTTGGGAGTTTGGTTTATTTGTCCTCGACACCCCCCTGATGTAATGGGGTTTCTTGCTTTGTGGGTCCTTTTTCTTTTTGTTTAAAGCACAGAGTCTCATACACCCTCGCGGTGTCAAGTAGACTTTAACATGTAATGTAATGTAATGTAATGTAATGTAATGTAATGTAATGTAATGTAATGTAATGTAATGTAATGTAATGTAATGCAATGTAATGCAATGTAATGTAATGTAATGTAATGTAATGTAATGTAACGTAATGTAATGTAATGTAATGTAATGTAATGTAATGTAATGTAATGTAATGTAATGTAACGTAATGTAATGTAATGTAATCCTGTGTAACCAGTGTAACAGTGGGGTCTCTGCTACATTGAGGGCGGTAAAAACGGTAGGACCTGCTTGTTTGAACGTACGTTACAGTCCAGGGGTAGCCACTTAGGCTAAAGGGACTTGCCCAGGGTACGGGTTACAGTCCAGGGGTAGGCCAAGTAGGCTAAAGGGACTTGTTTGAACGTACGTTAGTCCAGGGACCAGGGGTAGCCACTTAGGCTAAGGGGACTTGCCCAGGGTACGGGTTGCAGTCCAGGGGTAGGCCAAGTAGGCTAAAACTAGCTTGTATGTACGTACGTTACAGTCCAGGGGTAGCCACTTGGGCTAAAGGGACTTGCCCAGGGTACGGTTTGCAGTCCAGGGTGAGGCCAAGTAGGCTAAAACTAGCTTGTATGTACGTACGTTACAGTCCAGGGGTAGCCACTTAGGCTAAAGGGACTTGCCCAGGGTACGGGTTGCAGTCCAGGGGGAGGCCAAGTAGTCTAAAACTAGCTTGTATGTACGTACGTTACAGTCCAGGGGTAGCCACTTAGGCTAAAGGGACTTGCCCAGGGTACGGGTTGCAGTCCAGGGGTAGGCCAAGTAGGCTAACGGGACTTGTATGTACGTATGTTACAGTCCAGGGGTAGCCACTTGGGCTAAAGGGACTTGCCCAGGGTACGGGTTGCAGTCCAGGGTGAGGCCAAGTAGGCTAACGGGACTTGTATGTACGTACGTTACAGTCCAGGGGTAGCCACTTAAGCTAAAGGGACTTGCCCAGGGTAGGTACGGGTTGCAGTCCAGGGTGAGGCCAAGTAGGCTAAAACTAGCTTGTATGTACGTACGTTACAGTCCAGGGGTAGCCACTTAGGCTAAAGGGACTTGCCCAGGGTACGGGTTGCAGTCCAGGGGTAGGCCAAGTAGGCTAACGGGACTTGTATGTACGTACGTTACAGTCCAGGGGAAGCCACTTAGGCTAAAGGGACTTGCCCAGAGTACAGTTACAGTCCAGGGGTAGGCCAAGTAGGCTAACGGGACTTGTATGTACGTATGTTACAGTCCAGGGGTAGCCACTTGGGGTAAAGGGACTTGCCCAGGGTACAGTTACAGTCCAGGGTGAGGCCAAGTAGGCTAACGGGACTTGTATGTACGTATGGTACAGTCCAGGGGTAGCCACTTGGGCTAAAGGGACTTGCCCAGGGTACAGTTACAGTCCAGGGGTAGGCCAAGTAGGCTAACGGGACTTGTATGTACGTACGTTACAGTCCAGGGGTAGCCACTTAGGCTAAAGGGACTTGCCCAGGGTACGGGTTGCAGTCCAAGGGTAGGCCAAGTAGGCTGAAGGGACTTGTGTGCACGTACGTATCAGTCCAGGGGTAGGCAATTAGGCTAAAAGACTTGCTCAACCTTAATCAATCAAGATCAACTGTAGATTTTCAAGAGACGCTATTGAAATTGAAATTGTTACATCCGTGCTATACAGTTACTCACAGGACGTGAAGTTAAGGACACCATAGCGGAAGCCGGAGCTAGCTATAGTCACCATAAGAGACACTACTTTAAAGAAACTATTGGTGACCTGCCCCCCCCCAAAATGGTAAGCATGATGCAAACCATAGAGGATCTGAGTTTGAGTCGACATGTTGGCGCCAGTTGGCGTCAAGCGTTAGTCTGTCTTCCCTCGATCTGATGCCAGCAACTCCTTGACCAAGCGAATACATGTTGGCGCTAGCTGGCGCGCTTGCCGCGCTTGCAACATACTGGCTCCAGCAATCCCATGAAAGATCTCCTCCTCCTCCTCCTCATCGACACTCAGCGGGCAAGGCCCACAAGCTGATCCCTTGCCACCCTCGGCAGCAACAGTTGCTCCCGTCGTCACATCTACATCAACCGTAGTAACCCCACCGTTTTCAACCCCAACCGTAGGCACCCCAACCATAGGAGCCCCAACCGTAGTAACCCCACCGTTTCCAGCCCCTTGATGGGAAGAGGCTGGCTTGTCTGCACCCACACCTGGCAGGCCTTGGCTGGTGGGCCCTCCCTCTGAATCCTGAGTCTGTCCTGTGGCAGGGGCTGCTGAATCTTCTTCATCAGGGGCAGGGGCAGGGGATGTGGCAGGGGCAAGGGCAGGGGATGCAGCAGGGGCTGCTGAATCTTCCCTCTCGGGGGCAGAGGCAGGTGCTGCCTCCCCATTGCCAGGGGCAGGGGCTGCAGAATGTTCTCTCATGACTGGAAGGAGCTCCTGGAGGGCACGTTCAACACGGGGCCCCCAGTCTGGCTTCTGGCCAGCTGCCTTGCGCACGAGCTGCATGAGGGACAGCAGCAGCAGCACTTGCGGCACCTGCTCGCTGCACCGCCCCGTTTCCAAAATATTCACTGCTGCTGAGGCGGCAATTGTTGCTGCTGCTGCTGTTGCTGCTGTTGCTGCTGTTGCTGCGTCAGCCTGGCGATGGCAGATATCCAGCAGCCCCCAGACTGCTTCGTGAGCTCTGACTGAAAAGCCCTCGGGCACCGACTTGAAGCCACAGATCACCCCACCCTTCTGAAACTTGGGGACTGCCTTGAACCAGTTATGGGTCTCGCTACACTGCGCTGCGACAGCTAAGGTGAGGCCGCGAATGTGGTCAGCCTCAGGGGCACTGCAACACTGTGGATGGAGCATGGACAGGCTCCTCAGAACACCTATGCGTGTTAGTTCGGCAGCTACGCTCACGTTGCCCGGCCGCTGGTCAATGTAGAAGAACAAAACCTGCCGAAAGGAAAGAACTTAGTTAGTTCAGCAGCTTTGCTATCGTTCCCCGGTCGCTGGTCAATGTAGAAGAACAAAGCCTGCTCAAAAGAAAAGGAACAAATTGTCTTGTGTGTGTGTGTGGAGGGGGGGGGGGGGGGGGGGGGGGCAGAGAGAGGCTCCCCAGCACTCCTATGCCTGTTAGTTCAGCTGATATGCTCTTGTTCCCCAGCCGCTGGTCAATGTAGAAGAACAAAATCTGCTCAAAAGAGAAGGACAAATTAGTTTTGTGTGTGTGGTGGTGGTGGTGGTGTGTGTGTGTGTGTGGTGGTGGTGGGGGGGGGGGGGCAGGCTCCTTAGCACTCCTATGCGTGTTAGTTCAGCTGCTACGCTCACGTTCCCCGGCCGCTGGTCAATGTAGAAGAACAAAACCTGCTCAAAAGAAAAGGACAAATTAGTTTTGTGTGTGTGTGGTGGTGGTGGTGGTGTGTGTGGGTGGGGTGGGGATGGGGTGGGGGGGGGGGGCAGGCTCCTTAGCACTCCTATGCGTGTTAGTTCAGCTGCTACGCTCACGTTCCCCGGCCGCTGGTCAATGTAGAAGAACAAAACCTGCTCAAAAGAAAAGGACAAATTAGTTTTGTGTGTGTGTGGTGGTGGTGGTGGTGTGTGTGTGTGGGTGGGGGTGGGGGGGTGGGGGGGTGGGGGGTGGGGGGGCAGGCTCCTTAGCACTCCTATGCGTGTTAGTTCAGCTGCTACACTCACATTCCCCGGCCGCTGGTCAATGTAGAAGAACAAAACCTGCTCAAAGGAAAAGGAAAAAATAGTTGTGTGTGTGTGTGTGTGGGGTGGGGGGGTGGGGGGGGGGGGCAGGCTCCTTAGCACTCCTATGCGTGTTAGTTCAGCTGCTACGCTCACGTTCCCCGGCCGCTGGTCAATGTAGAAAAACAATACCTGGTCAAAGGAAAAAACCTAGTTAGTCCAGCTGCTACGCTCACGTTCCCCGGCCGCTGGTCAATGTAGAAAAACAATACCTGGTCAAAGGAAAAAACCTAGTTAGTCCAGCTGCTACGCTCACGCTCCCTGGTTACGGCCCTCAACTAAGCAGAGACCGGTGGTAAGTGATGCCATACTTCCAAGAAAAACTTGAACACCTTAACAATAGATACACCTGTACCTGAAACCGACACAGGTAGGGCAGGCCCCTTAATAACACTGTTTCGTGGGATCTCCCAGGGACCACAATATCCCCTTACAAACCCTATAGCTTTAGTTATGCCCTGGGAAAGCACTGACCAAAATTAAATATTTTTTGAAAAAGCTAACCCATAAATAGCTAAATCAATTTCGTTTAGACAAATCTAACATCTTTTCGCTGCAAAAGATGCCCCACGGTTACACCGGTCACACTGGAGGAGGAGGAGGAGGAGCAATTTCACCTAAGGTTTCGGCGTGGTCCAAAGCCTTCGCCTCACGCCACCTGCGAATGCCGCGTGGAAGGTTCGAGACGCAGGAGACCGAGACCCAGACCGAGGCCCAGACCGAGACCTAGACCTAGACCCAGACCGATACCCAGACTGAGACCGAGACCCACGAACCCACGACCGTGTGAGAGGTAGAGAGGTAGAGAGGTAGAGAGGTAGAGACCGAGACCCACGAACCCACAAACGCCCGATAGGGTGGTCACCTCTAGTTGCTGGTTGATGCAAAATAACAGAACCTGTTTAAAGAAAAGAGGAAATTGAGTTCAGCAGTTGCAGCACTGTGGATGGAGCATGGACAAGCTCCTCAGAACACCCTCGTGTGTTAGTTCAGCAGCTACGCTCACATTGCCCGGCCACTGGTCGGTGTAGAAAAACAAAACCTGCTCAAAAGAAAAGGAAACAATTGCCTTGGGTGGATGGGTGGGTGGGCGGGTATGTGTGTGTGTGTGTGTGTGCGTGCGTGCGTGTGTGTGTGTGTGTGTGTGTGCGTGCGTGTGTGTGTGTGTGTGTGTGTGCGTGCGTGCGTGTGTGTGTGTGTGTGTGTGTGTGCGTGCGTGCGTGCTTGTGTGTGTGTGTGTGTGTGTGTGTGTGTGTGTGTGTGTGTGTGGGGGGGGGGGGGGGGGGGGGGGGGGGGGGGACCGGCTCCTCATATCACCTATGCGTGTTACTTCAGCAGCTACGCTCACGTTCCCTGG
>CM039463.1:40655916-40664538 GCA_022414725.1 Microglena sp. YARC
TGTGTGTGTGCATGGGGGGGAGTGTCCTGAAGGGTATCAGTGTGTTGGTTGTGTGTGTGTGTGGGGGGGGGGGCATGGGGGGGGGGGGGAGTGTCCTGAAGGGTATCATGTGTTGGTTTGTGTGTGTGGGTGGGTGGCATGGGGGGGGGGGAGAGTCCTGAAGGGTATCAGTGTGTTGGTTTGTGTGTGGTGTGTTGGGGTGGGGTGGGTGGGGCACACAAAGCTACCTGCTAGAGGTCGCATGTCCACCCTTTCCAGTCAGCTAGTGACTGAGACCACGGCAGTCAGTTGTACCGCTGGCGTACTCCGAGGTTAGGTTCCACCTAGCCTCCTTAGGTTGCCCAGCTACTTATAGATTACGCTACCCTCTATGCCTAACGATGTAAACTATACAAGACTTGCCCAGCCTGCTACAAAGAAATAACAGAATTATAAGTTCAGCAGCTACGCTCGAGTTCCCCGGTCACTGGTGAATGTAGAAGAACAAAATCTGCTCAATGGAAATGAAAAATAGTTTTGCGTGTGTATGGGGTGTGTGTGTGTGTGTGGGGGGGGGGGGGGGGGGGGGGGGAGAACATGGAAAGGCTCCTCAGAACACCTATGCGTGTTAGTTCAGCAGCTACGCTCATGTTCCCCGGTCACTGGTGAATGTAGAAGAACAAAACCTGCTCAATGGAAAATGAACAAGTCCTATGCAGCGTTGCAAGCGACGTGGAAAATTGGCGGAGTGTGTCGGCAACGGAACGAAAGGTGGCAATGATGGAGCAGACTGAAGCAAGTTAGTTACGCGACCATTGGCTGACGTGTCAGGCTTTAAGTTGTTTTCTTTTGGTCAGACGGACAAATGGGTAAACATGGGGGCTCCCTCCCCCTTGGCTTGAAGAGGGGGCTCTGCCAAAAATAGTTTTGCGTGGGGGTGGGGGGTGAGGGTGGGAGATGGGGACAGGCTCCTTAGCACTCCTAAGCTGATTCTGTTCAGCAGCTATGCTCAGGCTCCCTGGTCACTGGTCAATGTAAAAGAAGCCTGCGCAAAACACTCCATCGCACCTGACAGGTCAGGTTGGCAGCGGGGCTGATCTCACTCTGGCTCCTACCAGCGGATCAGACTTCACACAGGTCTTCCAGGAACTGAGCAGCTACCTTGACTAGGTTGTGATGCACTTGCTGCCAAGAAGCTGCTACGAAAAGTCTGTAAGGGAAAAAAACTGCACACAACACTACGTCTCACCTGACTGGTCAGGTTGGCAGCAGGGATAACCTCACTCCTGCTCCTGCCAGCGCATACAATCTCATGTAGGTCCTCCAGGCATCGAGCAGCTACCTTGACTAGGTTTGATGCACTTGCTGCCAAGAAGCTGCTACCAAAAGTCTTAATGAAAAAGCCTGCACACAACACTACGTCTCACCTGACAGGTCAGGTTGGCAGCGGGGATTATCTCACTCCTGCTCCTGCCAGCGGATAAAACTTTGCACAGGTCCTCCAGGCATCGAGCAGCTACCTTGACTAGGTTTTGATGTACTTGCTGCCATAGCACACCCCGGGCAGAAACTGCTGAGATCTTAGGTGCCAAGGTGGCCACCAGGCTGAATGCTAGCTCAGCCTCTGATGGAAGATATCGAGGCATTGCGCTGCTTCCGGAAGCTTCCGCCAGTTTGGCCTGCTTGTGTATGGCAGGAATTGTCAGAGGAGGCATGGAAGATAGACATGACACTCCCAGAGCCTCCCAGACACCATCTAGGGTCGATATTTCCGAGGGTTTCGCTACCATGCGATCTGAGATCAAGCTGACGTAGTTTTGCAGGAGAGGCTGGAGTTGGGCGCTGAGTTGGTGGATGCCTACTGTTCTAATTAGTTGCAGCAGTGAGCGAAGAATCCCTCCAGGTTCAATCCAGACCTCATCCAACCCTAGAACGTCAATAGAAGCGGTTGATGACAAGCTTACGAGACGCTGCACCAGGGCGGCTTTTAAACAAGCTGGAAGATCGACAGATGGGGCGGCCCTTGAATCACCTCCACCCTCGATCTGGCTGCTGAAATAAGGGAAAGCATCCACACCAGAGCAAGAGGACACTTTGGTTGGAGGAAGGGGCTGGTCGGTAGGGGCGGAGGGCGTGCAATGGCTATCTGCCATATCTTCAAACACGAAGTCATCATCATCAAGGGAACTAGCATCCACAGCATCCAAGTCCAACGAGCTCGCCTCATCGTCCTCTGCATGAGTGAGCTGTTCTTCCAGCCGAGACTGGCTCTGCTCTCCCGTCCCACCCTTTACACCAGATTCCCCAACACCTTGCCCTGCCTGGGCTGGACTATCAGCATCATCAGCTAGATGCTGAAGCATGAGCCATGCCTCATCCTCCGTCTTAGACAGGGCTGCGTTGACAAACTGGATGAGAACTGCAGCGCAGAGCTTCTGGTAAGCTGCCTGCAAACACACTGGTGCTTTCGATATCTCCTTGCTCCCTTGTCCTTCATCCTCTTCAGAGGGACTCTCATCAGGCTTAGGGGCGATGTGCTTAGCTCCATGAACTATGTTGGTGATGAAAACTTCATTCAGCCTGTATGGAAACCACCCGCTCTTTAACTGCAGCGACTCACTGCACTCTTCTGCCAATGCCACTAGCTCCTCTGCTGCGACAATCGGGAAGTCGAACAGAAGTTTCTCGTAGCACTGGCGAGATCGCGCGTCCTGGCTGGTACTGGGCCCAGATCTACCTGAGTCGAGCTTTTCGAGCACCTTCACGATTTGTTTCGTGAATGCCGCCCGTTCAGGATCTGGAGTTCTACCATTGGAGGACTGATTAGACCTTGGCGGCATCGAATAATTTAGAAGTAAACTCGGGAGACCCGGAATCTAACTGCTTGGCGCTTCGACAGGCTGGCGCGGGCTGGCGCCTTCTCTCCGTCGAGCTGACAGCTCGGCGCCCAGCTAGGGCGAGCTAGGGTCTCTCCTTGGGGTTCGATGCAGCCGTTGGACTCAGCAGTATTAACACCTAGCAGTATTTATTGCAGTATTTATAGGGATCGGCATATCATATGATGTTGGCCAAAGGTGAGTATGATATCATATGATATCATCCAAATTGCATCATATGATTTTGTATTGAAATGCTAACTTTGCCTAGTCAGACTGCCGGGATATGACTGTATGTTTGTTATAGTCCAGGGATAGGCCAAATAGGCTAATGGGACTTGCCTAAGCCGTGAAGGAAGATCTGAATACCGTAGGCGCCTGTAATGTTGGCGGTAAATTTGGCGGTTGGGGTACCGCCATGTTCCTGCAAGGTAGGCGTGTAGGCCAAAACCGGTTCGAGCACAAACCGGATTAACCGCCAACGTTCAGGCGCGAGCAGCTGGACTACAGTGCAGTACACACTCAAACATACATCCTGAGAGAGGGTCAAACACCGGTATGTGGTCTTGCTAGTTCGCTTCTGCATATTGTCACAATTGATGGATTCTCCAAGGACGTTGAGGATGCACAGCCTGATGATGACCGGTCGGCACTCGGCAGATGAGGATGCACAGGCCTGATGAGGGGTTGTCTGACGCATGGACCTAGCGGTGATGAAGGGATGGGTTGGCTAGCGAGGATGATGGGATGAGTTGCTAGCGAGGATGATGGGGATGCTGAGGCGTAGCATAGCCTACCGGTCTACCAGCCTAGCAGATCCTTCTTTGGCCCCTCCTTTCTTGGTTGGGGAGTCCCTTTAGCCTATTCGGCCTACCGTTGACTTGATAATAATAACAACAACTGCTTATGGCATAGAATGTGTTTTAAAATTGGAGCAGCATGGCCAAGAATGTGTATTATTTTAACCTTGTGTCACAGTGCGTTCCCATGCGTTTGATGAAGGGCATAGCCCTACCGGTACCACCAGCCTAGAGATTCCTTTTTTAGCCCCTCCTTTTTGGTTGGGGAGGTCCCTTTAGCCTGTTTGGGCTACCGTTGGACTGTAATAATAACAACAAATGCTTATGGGGCATAGAATGTGTTTTAAAATGGAGCAGGCATGGCCAAGAATGTGTATTATTTTAATGTGTCACAGGTGCGTCCCATGCGTACATGATGAGAGGGCATAGCTACGGTACCACCAGCCTAGAGATTCCTTTTTTTAGCCCCTCCTTTTTGGTTGGGGAGGTCCCTTTAGCCTGTTTGGGCTACCCTTGGACTGTAATAATAACAACAAATGCTTATGGGGCATTGAATGTGTTTTAAATGGAGCAGCCATGGCCAAGAATGTGTTTTAAAATGGAACCGCCAGTGCATGGCACTTGGGCCAATTTATGTTTCTCCCAAATTGTAAATTACCGCCAAAGGGTTCTGCACAGAGTCATTTGGTGCAATTTTTTTGTGTGGCCGCCAAAAATTAAAAGCGCCAAACAATACAGGCGGCCTACGGTAAATAAAATATCAGGAAGAAGGTAAAAGCACTGTTGAAATTATGGAACTGAGCCCCAAATAATCGTTTTGCTCACGGGGAGGGGTGGCGCGTTGGGGGTACGGGTGGGGGGTGGAGGGGGGGCTGAGTTTCGTGCTCATGCCCTATAGTTGATCATATTTAATTCTACAATATAATTAAATCATTCATCTCATCTGGCGATGATAATTTAATCGTTACGGGACATACCGTTCACGGGCAGGGGCAAGCCACGCCACCTGCCGCTGGCCAAAAACCCGTTCAGGAGGAGGGGACATACCGTTCACGTCTGGGCTGGGCCAAAACATGCAATATCTTGTACAAATCCCTTAAAATCAACCATACACCTGATTGGCCTCATTTTTCTTGCATCAAATTATTTTTTAAAAAGTCACTCTACATACATGCATTTCATTCTATTACAGAAAACGTTCAGTACTGCTTAAAAATCAAACCTTCAAAAAACTCCTTTTTCGTCACTTTATAGTTAACAATACTAAATCATCAATCCATCAATGCGAATTCAATTCACTTTAAAGCCTCCAGGCGCCCTTCAAATTTAACTATCCTATTCTAATGGATACGCGCAATCTCTAAAGCAATTACATGCATTCAAATCACGTATAATATTAAATTAAATGGAAAGGAAATAAAATCGAATTAAAATAAACAAACATTAAATACAATTCAATTTAATTAATATAATACATTAAATTAAGGATTCGAATAATTTCATTCGGCACGCGCCTCAGGCCGCCCATTAATTGTATTTAGTATTGCGTATCCTTGCATAGGAACCAGAATTTATGACCAACTTCATGCTTGGCAGTATTTTAGATCCACCAAATTCAGGTTCAATGTTCATTTCTCAAAAATAATGTTCTCTATCCTCGGGCGTACTATCGCGGACTTCTCAATGTTAAATGCATTTCATCTTCGCCACTCTTCAACCGTATACTACCCACCACATCACAGGCATCTGCAAATACTCTGCCCGAGGAACGAGAGGTACTCCTTTCTGTTATCAACATTTTATTTTGTGAGCTCGCAGAGGACCCCCGTAGTCATCGTGCTAGCCAGTAACTGCAAGTGTTAATATCATCTCTAAGTTCAAATTGGTAGAGTGACTCGTCGAGTAAGTAGAAGCCCAGACCCAGTTAAATAATTATAGAAGAAAATTGGTCCTCGTGAAAAATAAACATCTGATTGGATATTCGTGAAAAAGGATTCGAGAAACTGCCAGGTCCACAAGGGAAGCGATGCCAGAAGAAAGCCCATAGGGGGTAAATAATCAGAAAATAAAAGCATCCCGTTTTTTTGTGAAAGGATTCACCCCAGGAGGTTAGGTCTCCCGACACATACCAGGGGCACCAAAGAGATTCATCTCGAATTGTCGTTGCCCACTCCTACAAAAGAGTAGGCGCATAATAATTGAGCAGGAAATGAGTACGGAATAACTACTACCATGCGCCGAATCCACCCGCAGAATAATGGAGAGCCAAAAAGACTGCAAATACTACTTACCGAGTATACTAGTAAGGAACAGAGAAGTCGACGACTGAGCTAAGAAAGGGGGTGCAGATCTCGTTATCTGCATTCTTCTCCGCATGCTTCTCTCTGAGAGCCTTCTCTGTAATCTCCTCAAAACGTTATTTCAAGCCCTAACTGTAGCAAATGTCCGTCCAGTTGTTCACCAAACCGACTCAAACCGAATTTGGTTGCCACTCTAGTAGAGCCCCCAAACGGATTCCAATCACACTCTTGCTAAAAATCCTGCTAAATCCTGCTCTCACATCCCAACCGACTTCAAACCGAATCCAGTTCGGCCCCGCCGGGCCTGCCCCCCCAGGCCTTGGCCCCTGTTCTGGGGCCCCTGGGTCGCCCTAGGTCCGCGCCTGGCCTCTGCGATTCTGGCCCCGCGCCCCGAAGGCAGGAGCCCCACGTGGGACGGTCTCAGCAGGACTCGGCGCGTGGATATTCGCGCACCTGATTCGCACCAACCCTTCTCCCTGTCTCCTCTAGGGTCCCCTCACCGGGTCCCACTGCTTCCCTCACCTTGCACAGCACGCCCCGGCGATGTCGCTACCCATTGCTATCATTCCCTCAGATCAATTCCCCCATTTCCCTCAGGAAGACTGAGGCCACTCACTCCCACTGATTAGCTTCTACGCGCAAACGACCGATTTGCAAATTTCTTCGATGCCTGCACATTTTGTGTCTCGATTTGATAGCTGTGCCGTCAGTTGCATGGCATCCATCTAGTTCTGCGCTTATTGACACCTAAGCGCATTCTTGCGCGAGGCGCCTCTTCTTCTTGCCACGAGCCTCGGCCCCTGAAAAAACATGGGCTCCAGCCGACTCACTAAGCCGAGCCAAGTCCAAGCCAAAGTGCCACCCAAACAGAGCCAGAGCCAGAACAACGGCACAGACACAGCGGCCTAAACACCACGCTACACATGTCCTCTCCGCTTTTCTCATTCAGCCAGGCGCACCCATCAAAATTTCCCACACTAGCTTTTAAGCCTAGGCCAGCCATGAGGGCAGTGGTCAACAGAGTTAAATGCAACACGGCACGGTGTCGTGGCCCCCATGATTATTGGCAAGGGTGTTTTAGGCCCCCACAGCTTGGCTGAGCCCCCTCTCAGTAGGCTCTAGACCCCCTACCCAGCCTAGTACTGAAGTTAAAAAAACGGGAGGCCACGCCACCTCTGCCCCCTCCAATCGGCCCAGCCTGGCCAACCCCGGACAATCAGGGCCACGGCCACCCCGCCACCAACCTACGAACGTCACCCCCCAATGCCACAACCTACCTCACTGCACACCGGGGCCACAACACATTCGCCACCCCCATGGCCCAGCCTGGAACCCAAGAAAATAGCGGCCACACCACCTCTGCCCACCCCATGTCCGAGCCTCGCATCCCGGACAACGGGGGCCACGACCACCCTATCAAGCATCTCCCTACAGGGCCCCCACCCTTACTAAGCAAGTAGATGCTCTAGAGTTCCAAGCAGGACAAACCGGGGCCCCACGCCACCTGTCAAGCATTCTCCCCTACAGGGGACCCACCGCTGGCTGAGCAAGTAGTATGCTTTAGAGTCCAAGGAGGTTGAGGATGCAACCAACAAAAAAATAGCAAATTGGGTTGGAAGGAATTCATGGCAGTGACCATAGCACAACAAAACGAACCCAAACAAGCCACCATAACAAGGGCTAGTAGTAACATTAAGCAGCGGGAAGAACAGAACGAGTGCCCTCAGGCCCCCCAAAATGAGGTGGCGCCCTGTCGAGGTGGATGCAGCTGCAATTGGTCCCTCCCAGCACCGGTACATTCAGGCCCAGGAGCACTGGAGATTGCAGTGCACATGAATGATACAGCTGTTTTTTAGCAGTACAACATTCACGGGCAAGTTGCAAGCCACAACGGCTAAGGCAGAGGAGACAAAAGAACAACATATGGCCTCCGGAAAAACCGATTTTGAAGTAGCATCAGGCCTAAGACAGAGAAGACCTAAAACAAACTCCCATGTCACCAAGAGAGTGGTGAGTTTAGGTTTCCACAAATAGCACACATGTACACACAACACATGCACTTACGCTATATACATACACATTACCACATACACATACAACATACACATCACACATACACATACACAATTACACATACACATAACATTACACATTACACAGTACACAAATACACATACCACATACACATACACAGTAACTACTATGTACACCACACACACATGCACTTATTATATACTATTACTCATACACATACAACACTACACATACACATACACATACAATACCACATACACAGTACACATACACATACACACACACATCACACATACAACATACACATGGTACACACACACACATGCACTTATGCAGACCTACTACGTACGTAGTACCAGTACACCTACAGACATACAACGATACACATTACACATACACATACACATACACATAACCATACACATACACATGTACAGCATACAATACACATACACATACACTTTACACTTACACTAACACTAACACTAACACCTCTACACTAACACTTACACTTACACTTACACTAATACAAATACAAACACAAGCACAAGCGCTTTACACCAACACCAACACCAACACTAACACTTACAATTTGGCACAAAACAACAATTCCATGTCACAAGGAGGATCTTT
>CM039463.1:40665538-40690538 GCA_022414725.1 Microglena sp. YARC
GAGAGAGATTTTCATGTGGAGTTTTTATCCACCAATTCAGGTTCAATGTTCATTTTCTCAAAAATAATGTTTCTATCCTCGGCTACCTACCGGACATTCTATGTTTAAATGCTTTCATCTCGCCATCTTCAACGTCTACACCACATCACAGCATCTGAATTACTGGCAGAACGGAGGTACTCCTTTCTGGTTTCCAAACATTTATTTTGTGAGCTCGCAGACGTAGTCATGCTACATATGCATTTAATATCATCTCTAAGTTCAATTATACCCACGTGTAAGTACAACCCAGGACCAGTTAAATAATTATAGAAGAAAATTGGTCCTGTGAAAACTATAAATCTGATTGGATATTGCATGTGAAAGGATTCGAGAATGCTGCAGGTCACAAGGGAGAGTGCAGAAAGAGGCTAAGGGGGTTAATATAGATCTAGTGCATAAATAAAGCATCCGTTTTTTCTGTTGTGAAAGGAATTCAGCCCGAGGAGGTAGGTCTTCCCGACACACTACGAGGGGCACGAATGTTCATTCGAATGTCGCTGCACTCCTAAAAAGAGTAGGCGCATAATAATTGAGCAGAAATGAGTAGGAAACGTAATGCGAATCCACCGAAATAATTGGGGAGGAGCCGAAAGACTGCAATACTAATTACCGTATAGTATAAGTTGAACAGAGAAGTCCGCTTGAGGAGCTAAGAGGGGGTGCAGATCTCGATTGAGGTCTCCCATGCGGAAATGATTCTCCTTTCCTTCCCCGCATGGCTCTTTTTTCTCCTCCCTGAAGAAGGGTGCCTTTCCCCTCTTTGTAAATCTCTCAAAACGTATTTCAAGCTGCTTAGCAATGTCCGTCCAGGGTTGTTCACAACCGACTCCAAACCGAATTTGGGTTGCACTCTTAGTTAGAGCCCCAACGGATTCCAATGCACGCTGCTAAAATGCTGCTAAATCCTGCCTCACATCCAACCGATCTTCAGATCCGAATCAGATCGTTTCGGTCGCGGCTGCCGCCAGGCCTTGGCCTGTTCTGGCCCTGGGTCGGGCCTAGGTCGGCTGGCTTCTGGTCTGGCCCGCCGCCCCGAAGGAGAGCGTGGGGGTCTCAGCAGGAACTGGGGTGGCATTGCGCCCTGATTCGCACAACCTTCTCCTTCTCGTCTAGGGTCCCCAACCGGGGTCCCTGCTTCCCCCACCTGCACAGACGCACCGCGATGTCGCTTCCCATTGGTATAATTTCCCTCAGACATCGCAAAAACGCCATTTCCCTCAGGGAACTCCACCTTTCGTACGTCGCAAACGACGATTTTGCAAATTTCTTCGATGCTGTGCAACATTTGTGTCTCGATGATAGCTGTGCTCTAGTGATGGCATCCATCTAGTTTTGCGCTATGACACTAGCGCTTCTTGCCGCGAGCCTCTTCTTCTGCACGAGCCTCGGCCCTGAAAAAACAACTGGGCTCCAGCGACTCACTAAGCGAGCAAGCAAGCCAAGTGCACCAAAAAGAGCCCAGGCAGAGACAGGCCAGACCAGCTAACCAGCTAACGTCCTCTCCGCTTTTCTCATTCAGGGCCATGCGAACCATCAAATCACACTAGTTTAGCTAGGCCAGCATATGTGATGATGGTCAGTCGAAGACGTAATAGTGAGAACGGCAATGTGGTGTCGGGCCCCTGACATGGCAGGTGTTTTTGGCCCACCTTGGTGAGTCCCCTTCTCAGTAGCCTACGACCCCTACCAATCATGTAACTGAGTACGGGCAAACGCCACTCTGCCCCTCCATGCCAGTCCTGGCACCCGGACAACATGGGCACGCACCTGCCTGCCCCCCATGCACACTACCTCACTGCACACCGCGGGCCACAAACATTCGCCACCCATGCCCAGCCTGGAACCGCAAGAAATAGGGCCACACCATCTGCCCCCATGTCCAGCCTCGCATCCCGGACAACGGGGACGCACTATCAAGCGATTCCCACAGGGCCCCACCCTTACTAAGCAAGTAGATGCTCTAGAGTCCAGCAGGACAAACGGGGCCCAGCACACTGTCAAGCATCTCCTACAGGGGACCCCCTGTCTCTGAGCAAGTAGATGCTTTAGAGTCAAGGAGGTGAGGATGCAACAATCAAAAAAAATAGCAAATTGGGTGGCAAAGGAATGTCATGGCAGTGGGTAGAAGTACATAAGCAGCGGGAAGAACAGAAGAGCCTCAGGCCCCAAATGAGGTTGGCCCCTGTGAGGTGGATGCAGCTGGGCAATTGGTCCCTCCAGCCCGGATAATCTCAAGCCCAGGAGCACGAGATTGCAGTGCAATGAATGATACAGCTGTTTTAGCAAGTACAACTTCACGGGCAAGTGCAAGCCACAACGGCTAAGGCAGAGGAGACAAAAAAATTGGCTCCGAAACGATTTGAAGAGCACAAGGCCTACAGAAGAGAAGCCTAACAAATCCATGTCACAAGGAGGTGAGTTAGGTTCCAAAAATACCCACATGTACACCATATCACATCACTTACGCATATCAATACCATACATACAATACACATACAATAACTACACATACACATACACATACACATATCACATACACATCACATACACATACCACATACAGCATACACATACACATACACATGTACACACACACCATGCACTTAATGCATATAATACTCATGACACATAACACATACCATACACATACACATACCATACAATACACATACACATACACATACACATACACATACACATACAAATACACATGTTAACACAACACTCGCACTTATCATAACATACACATACAATACACATACACATACACATACACATATCACGATACACAACACAACACATAACATACAATACACAGTACATACACATACATACTTACACTTACCTACACGTAACCTAACACTTACACTAACACTTACACTACACTTAACTAATACAAATAACAAACAAACGCACACGCGCTTACACACACAACACCAACACTAACACTTAATTGGCAGCAAACACATTCATGTACAAGAGGTAAGTTAGAGTTACACGAAAAACAAACAGCACTCCCCCCCCCCCCCCCCCTCCCCCCGGTACTTCCACTATCATATTTTTCCTGAAAGAAAGCGGCAATATCGGCCAGTCACCGAATTTTTGGAGGCATGCATTCCCCCTCCCACCCAAAACAACTAGCCCCACCCACCCACCCCGTAATCTACCCACATTTTCTTGAACAGACTGGTCAACGTCGCAACCAACCCACATTTAGAGGCAAGCCAAATTAATAACATTCGCAGGAGCTTCCCTCCCAATACCCTCGCCCCCCAATACCCCCCCCCCCCCCCCCCCAATACCCCCTCTATACAATTACACTTTCACACCCTCAACCCCCCCCCCCCCCCCCCCCCAATCTCCCCCCACCTTCCCACATACCCCTACCCCCCCACATCCACACTCACCCCCAACCCCCAATACCCGCCCCTTCCCCCCGGACTCCTCATCGTAGGTCTAGAAACCTGTCCAATGTACTAGCCAACTGAATTTAGAGCAAGCCAAATTAGAACATCGAAGGATCTAAAGCTCCTCATCCACCCCCCACACGCCCTCACACAACACCGCAAACCCACCCCCAACCAACCCCAATACCGCTTTCCCTCCACCACCCTGGATCTCATCGCAGGTCTAGAAAGCCTGGTCAACGTCGCCAAGCCAACGAATTTAAGAAAAGCAAATAGAAAGACCGCAGGATCTCAGCTATCAGCGGCCACACTGAACACGATTGGGATGCACCTAGAGTGAGCGGTACAGACGTGCTAGCTGGCATATTGCCCCAAAATTCACTGCTGGTGGAGCAGGATTTGAAGAAGAAAGCAGGAGATGTGTCGGAGGCAGTTCCTATGTGGAGTCTGGCACTGAAGCACAGGAGGTAGCATCGCAGGAGGCGGTATTGGGGGTTGGTAGGGAGAGGGTGGTGGAAAAGGGGGTGAGGCGTGAGGGGGGAGGGGTGGGGGTGGGGGGGGAGTATTGAGAAGAATCTAGAGGATGTGTGAGAAGCAGTTACTACATGGAAGTCTGCACTGAAGCACATGGAGGTACGCGCTGGGGTGTTGGAGGTTCGGGGGGTGAGAATGTGGGAAAGGGGGTGAGGGTGGTGGAAATGGGGTGAGGGGTGAAGGGGGGGGGGGGGGGATATTGGGTAAATTGTTAAGAAGAAAGCAGAAGTTTGTGTCGGAGGCAGTTTCTTTGGAAGCCTGCTCTGAAGCACATGGAGGTAGATCCCTGGGGGCGGTATTGGGGGTTACAGGGGGGTGAGGATGGTGGGAGAAGGGGGGGTGAGGGTGGTGGAAATGGGGTGAGGGGTTCGAGGGGGGGGGGGGGGGGGATAGTGGGTATTTGACAAGAAGAAGCAGAATTTGTGTCGGAGCAGTTCCTTTGTGGAAAGTCTGGCACTAAAGCACATGGAGGTAGATCCAGGCCGTATTGGGGGTGGGGTGATGAGGATGGTGGGAAAGGGGGGGTGAGGTGGTGGAATATGGGTGAGGGGTGAGGGGTGAGAGGGGGGGGGGGGGGGGAGGATATGGGGTATTGAAGAAAAGAAGCAGAGTTGTTGTCGGAGGCAGTTCCTATTGGAAGTCTGAGACTTGAAGCACATGAGGGTACATCCCAGGGGTGATTGGTGGTGGCAGGGATTATTTTGTGTGGTTCGATAAGGTGGAGTTTTTTAATTGCTTATGTGGTTTTAGGGCCTCCGTCAACAGAGACAGGGGTTGGGTGTGTGTATACTGCATGTTAGCCCCTTTCAGTGATATTACAATGTCTAGTGGTAGAACAGATCGCTTGAAAGGTCGAAGAGTTGGGGTTCAACTGCCCCTACGGTCCGCGGTCTTGGGTTGCCGTCGGTTGTCAACCGCGATAGTGCTTGTTCCAGTTGAGGTAGGAGACCGCTCCCACGCGGTAATGACCGGGCTCCTTAACACAGCCCACCGCGTTATCATTACTGCTATGTTTGTGGGGGCCAGGGTGGGTGGGGCCATGGGATGGGGTAATACAGCATTTTGGTTTGGGTTGCAGGGGTGGGTGGGTGGTTTGGGTGTGGTGTAATTGCAATTGTATTCGTTTGGTGCCCAGGGGGTGGGTGGGTGTTAGGTGTTACCTCGCAATTTTGGGGTGGGTGCCTGAGTGGTGGGTGCGGCGTATACGGCAATTTTTGGTTTGGGTGGGTGGGTGGGTGGGTGTAACTGCATTTTTTTTGTGGGTGCCAGGGTGGCTGGGTGGTTGGGGTGTATACTGGAAATGTTTGTTTGGGTGCCAGGGCTGGGTGGGTGTGTAACTGAATTTTGGGGGTGGAATGCCAGTGGCGGGTGGTGCCAGGGTGTAACATGCAAATTTTTGGGTTGAGTGCCAAGGGTGTGTGTGGGGGTTGGGTGGGTGTAAACTGCAATTTTTTTGTGTATGGGTGCCAGTGGGGAGGGTTGGTGGGTCTATACGGCAATTTTTGGGTGGGTGCCAGGCGTGTGAACTGCAATGTTTGTTTGGGTGCCATGGGTGGGTGGGTGGGTGTATACTGCAATTTTGGGGGTCGGGTGCCACAAGTGTGGGTTGGGGCCAGGTGGGTGGGTGTATACTGCAAGTTTTGGAGGTGGGGGGCAGGGTGGTGGGTGGGTGGGTGCATACTGCAATCTTTGGGTGGGTGCCAGTGTGGTGGGTGCAGGGGCATAACAGCAGATTTATTTGGTGATTTGAGCAAGGCAGAGAGAGGGTGGCAGGGTTTGGGTGTAGTAGAATTTTTGGTTTGAGCAAGGCAGAGGGAGGGGGGACAGGATTTGTTCTGTTCAAAAATAATTTTTCTATCTCTAACTCGGTATAACTTGAAATTTATTTTCCTTTTTTTTTCCTCCACCGTTAAAGCCCCCCTTCCGTCGCCCCTCTACAGCTTGCCTCCCCCTCTACGCGCCCCTGCTTGCCGGCCCCTCCCTCCTCCTTCTATAGCCCCCCACCCCACACACACCACAAACATCCCTCTCCATGTTGTTGTACTTACGGTAGAGCACCGGGTACGGTGAGATTAGCACTGCAGGTACTGTCATGGCAGCGACTGAGAGATCCCACGTCTAGCTACGTACAGGCCCCTGGGAGTTCCTGCGTCCACGCGAAGGCTCCTTCAGGCCTGTGGGCTATTTCCAAGAGACGAATTAGTCCTGTTTAGACGACCTTCCCGCTTCAGTCCTGTCCCGTCCTCCCTACCCCCGACAACCCGACAGCACACACACACACGACAGCTCTCCTCCCTCTCCACCCGCACCAGTGTACAGCTACTCCAGCCCCCCGCTGGAGTGGCTGGTCCACGAAGCGCCCTTCAGGCCTGTGGGGCTATTTCCGTGTAGGAGATACAGAATATTAGTGCTGTTTAGACGACTCGTTCCCGTCCTCAAGTCGCTGGTTCTCTCCTCCTCCCCCCGCGCCCCCCCCACCAACCACCACAACAGCACACACTTCCTCCCCCCACCCCACCCGCACCCTTACACACGTCCCTCTGAAGCCGCTCCCTCTCCTACCTCACCCAGCACCCACCCACGCCCACCCAGCCCACCCACACTCTCAGGCCCCGGCCTGGGTGCTATCACCAATCCCCTTCCGGCCTGTGGGGCTATTTCCAGGATGCAGAATTTGTGGTTAAGTCAAAGAGCATCATCAAGCGCAGGGCCAAGATCGTATCCATGATGCCTACAGCAATCAATGGCCAGGCCGTAGATGATGGGAGTGACGACGATTCCAAGGGCAACGGCATGTTTGACTTTGAGCAAGACACATGGTACTCAATCATTCAGGTAGGTATTGGCTTGGCCTTTGGCTTGCTTGGCTTGGCCAAGGCTGTAGACGATCACACGGTAGAAACATCGATGGGCAGTGACGACGAGCTCAAGGGCGACGGCATGTTTTTGACTTTGAGCAAGACACATGGTACTCAATCATTCAGAGTAGGGTTTGTCTGCTTGTCTTGTCTGTCTTGTCTTGTCTTGTCTTGTCTTGTCATGTCTTGTCTGTTTGTCTTGTTTGTCTTGTCTTGTCTTGTCTTGTCGCGTCTTGTTGTTTCTTGTCTTGTCTTGTCCTATGTCTTGTCTGTCTTGTTTGTCTTGTTGTCATAGTGTGTCTTGTCTTGTCTTGCCTTGTCTTTCTTGTTTCTTGTTTTTGTCTTGTCTGTCTTGTCCCTTGTCTTGTCATTGTTTGTCCTGTCTTGTCTTGTTTGTCTTGTCTTGTCTGAGGCTTGGCTTTGGCTTGGCTTGGCTTAGGCTTGGCTAGGCATTGACTTGGCTTGCTTGGTGCGCTTGGCTTGGCTTCGGTTGGCTTGGCCAGGCTGTAAACAATGGGGAGTGACTAAGAGTCAAAAGGGCAACGGGAATGTTTGACTTTAAGCAAGTACATGGTACTCACATACATCAGGGTAGGTCATACATCACATACATCAGGTAGGTTGGCTTGCTGGCTTGTGCTTGGTTGGCTTGAAACGTGGTAGTGGCGACAAGTAAGGGAAACGACATGTTTTGGACTTCACCTTTCCCTTTACCTTTCCTTTCCCCTTTTCCCCTTTCTCTTCCCCTTTCCCCTTTCCCCTTTCCCCTTTTCCCGCTTTCCCCTTTCCCCTTTCCCTGTTCCCCGTCCCCCTTCCCCTTCCCTTCGCTTCCGCCATCCACCCCATACCATCCCAATCCATCCCCCCCCTCTCTTCGCAGAAACGAAAGTATAGGCCACATCGCGGCGATTTGAAAACAAGAGAGGATGAGCACCAAGAGGTTTGACCGCTACACAGTAACAGCGGGGTCGCAGGCACACTATCCAAAGAGCATGGAGACGACAAGGTCTGGTGGTGTACCACTTGGGTTATTGGGCTGCAGGTTGGAGGATGGGGTTGGGGTGGGAGGGGGTAGGGGTCAGGGGCCTATACCTAAGGAGGGAAGAGCAGTATGAGGTTACAGGCCGCTACGAAGACAGGAGTTGCGGTGATCACCATCCAAATAAGCATGGAGAGACAAAAGGTTCGTATTGTACAGCTTGGGTTATTGGCTGGCAGGTTAGGAGGGATGGGGGGGGGGAGGGGGGTAGGGGTAAGGTGGCTAATACCTAAGGAGGAATTAGCAGCTAAATGAGGGTACCAGCGCTACCACAGCGGGCGTCGCAGCGGATCAACATATCCAGAGAGAACGGAGAGTCAAAAGCGTTGTGTGTACACTTGGTTATTGGCAGGGCAGGTGGGAGGGGGGAGGGTAGACGGGGAGGGGTGGAGGTAAGGGGCTATTCCTGACGAGGAAGAGCACACGAGGTAGAAGCGGTATAGGATAGGCAGCGATGAGAAGGTACAAGCGGTACAAGATAGGCAGGGATGTAGAGCCGCCCGAGTACAATGCGCTACCGCAACACGTTTGCAGTGATCACATCGCAGAGAGGCACGGAGACGTCAAAAGGGTTTTAGTGTGTACACTTGGGTTGTCTGTGCAGGCAGGTGGAGGGGGGGGGTACGGTGGGGGGGGGGGGGGGGGGGAAGGGGGGGGGGGAAGGGTAGGTGGCTCATACCGTGAGGAGGATGAGCACCACGAGGTACAAGCGTATCAGATGAGCACATGAGTACATCGGTACACAGGTAGTGAGCACCAGAGGTAAAGCGCTACAACAGCGGTTTGCAGCGATCACATCCAAGAGAAAGCACGGAGACTACAAAAGGTTTTGTGTACACTTGGGTTCTTTGTGGCAGGCCAGATTGGAGGGGGTGAGGGGGGGGGGGGGGGCTGCGGGGGGGTAGGCTGTGGTGGGGTAGGTGGAGAAAGGGGGCTAGTAGACCGTGTAGGAGGATGAGCACCACAAGTTACCAAGCGGTATCAGGATGAGCACAATGAAGTACAAGCGGTGACAAGGAGTGAGACACACAGAGGGTCCAAGCGTATGCGTGAGGCATTGAGCAACATGACGTACAAGCGGTACAAAGTGGAGCACCCCAAGGGTCAAGCGGTGATCAGGATGAGAAGCACACATGAAGTACAGTAGCGGTACAAGGATGGCACACAAGGTCAACGGTTCAAGTGAATGAGCAGCGCATGGATAGTACACCAGCGGTACATGTGGATGAGCACCACAGGTCCTAACGCGCTTATAATCCATTTAACTCACTTACTTAATTCTATTGCTAATGCCGCGGCTAACCAGATGAGACAGACAACAAGAGAGCGCACTTCGGTCTAGCTGGTCAAGACCACTGAATTTGCCCCTAATTCCATCCGCCGCCCATCCCCACTCCTCACGCCCAACACAGAAGTTTTCACCCCTCCTGTCAATCTCCGGACCCAATCGAAAGTAGCGTGAGGACACCGAGTCGCCAAGACCTTCTCTCTCAAGCTGGGGTACAGGAGACATGAGATATTTAATTTTGCGCATGAGACAATTAACAACAGGAGATGAGAGGGCCGCATTTGTCTTGCTGGTCAAAATCACTTAGATTCTCCCACGGCCAATACCTCCCCTCCCCCCCGACCCACGCCCCCACCACCGACCGACACCAAGAGTGATACCAACACCACCATACATAGCCGGTCCACACAGAATTCAACTCTGAACCCCCACGGCTCATCCCCACCACCTCTCTCCACCCTCGGCGCCCACGCCAACAGAAGTATAACGTGAGGATAAACGCTCGCAACGAGCTCTCAAGCTGGGTAACAGACCATGCGACATAACACGGAGATGGAGGCGCACTCTCCGTCTTGCTGCCAGGATGCATTTCAGCACGATCTTGATGATTGTAGGTCCAGCTTCTCAGACCCGCCACAGAGAAGTATGAGCGAGGTAATGTGACCTTAGTGTGGTATGTTATATTGAAATCTAATTATATATGTTACCGAAGATGCTAATAATATAATGTGATATCGCATTGTGTTCATTCATCATGTAGTGCATCTAATACTGTTGTGGGAATTCAGGACTTGATGATGAGGCGCTCACAGTTTTCCTGAGACCGCCACAGAGAAGCATGAGCAGGTAATGACCTTGTAGTGGTACATATGGGTACTGGTAGCTGGTACATTATGGGTGGTGTTGGGCGTACATATACTATATGGGGTACTGTAGTGGTAATATGGCATATACTACATATGGGTACTCGGTAGTGGTACATATGGGCATATACTACATGTGGGTACTGTAGTGGTTACATATGGGAATGGTGCGGTACAGTATAACTACATATAGTACATATAGTACATATAGTACTGCGGTAGTACTCCGCTGTAAATTACATTCGATTGGGTTTAGACAATTTTTTGTGTTTTATTATGCTGGTGGGTGGTACATGACTTTACAGTGCTAGTGACCTGTATTACACCTTCATGTTGTTATAGCGAGTCGCATTTAGTGGTGCAATAATGGCTGGTGTAATGCGGTAATGTTAGGGTCACTTAATGATTAGACGGTCCCAGCTTCCTCAGACCACCACAGAGCAGCATGAGCAGGTCATGACTCTGTAGTGGTATGTTACATTGTAGTTGCATTACTAACATAAAGTGTGTGTTGGGCAGTTCAGGGAGCTACTTGATCGATGCACGTCCTCTAGCTTCCTCAGAGCCACCTACAAGCAGCATGAGCAGGTCATGGACTTATTTATATTGCTTTAGCTATGATTACAGTCTATTGCTGTACTAATATCTCTCGCATTCTAGAATTGTGGCGCTGGATGGGTGTGAAGTGGGCACCTTTTAGCCTAGGCGACTTACAGTGATGGCAGCCTCCGCAGCTTCCTCAGACTCACTCGACGGGATTTTATTTCTCGTATAGTATAGTGATTCGCGTTTGGCCCGTTTTAAAGCGAAATTTGCTATAATCTACAAGTAAAAAGTCAATAAACGTTTTTGTTTTGCCCTCAATGGCCGCTAAAAAGCTACACAAAGCTAAGCAGAAGGCAACTAAAACGCTGGTCCTGGAGGAGGCGACTAGCAAGACAGAAAGCTAGAAGAACCCACTGATTAGATTTTTGAAAAAAAAAATCTACCTGGCAGACCACACGAGAGCTTGAGCAGCGTAATGACTTGGACTTTCTTTAAGTGTCCAGGGCTAGTTATCATGCAATCATGTATTGTGAAAGTGGACTGTTAATATACCATCATACCACCCCTCCCGCGCGACCAACTCAAAAGTTTTCATCGGGCCGCGGCTTCAAGATATCAAGATACCCAAGAACATCGACCTACTACTTGACCCCTCCGCCCCCCTCCCTCAGCACACACAACTCCTCTTCCCTCCTCCCCACATCAGTCTTACCGTCACCCGCCACCCTCACCACCACCCTCACCCATAGTCACCATACACGCACACCCTTCACCACACCACAACAATTGACGGGCCCCAACTGCACCACACACACCAGTCCGACACACACAATACAGTCAACCCCCCACTCACCACCGACCCTCCCCAGGCAAACCCATCTCGCAACGTTCACGCATCAATTGGCGTTTCAGGATTTTAAGTTACCCGAAATGCCGCCTAACACCGCATGACCCCCTGGCTACCCCCCCTCCCCCCACACACACCACACTACACACAGAAACACACACACACACACTTGCCTGCCTACCCACAACCACCAAACCACCCACCCCCACCCCACACCCACCCTCACAACCCACTCACCACCCACACCACTGTGCCATTTCCCCAGACAACCGTCTCGGAAGATCAGCATCAATCGGCGGCTTCAGGATATTAAGATATCCGAAATGTTCCCCAGCCTACACCCATGGGGACTCCCCCCCATCCCACCCACGCCACCCCCCCACACACACACACTTACATCCCCCACCACCCTCACAACCCACTCACCACCCACACACCTTTCCCCAGACAACCGTCTCGGAAGATCAGCATCAATCGGCGGCTTCAGGATATTAAGTTACCCGAAATGCCAACCTAGGCGCTCGGGGACACGATGAGCAATGTCGACTGCGGAGAGTAGATGTGAGTGTGGAAGTATATGTCCTCGAGTGTGCTTGTGTATATGTGTGTGTTTCAGTATGTGGATACGGAGGGAAGATGTGAGGATGTAGGTATATGTGCTTGAGTGTGATTGTGTATAAGTGTGTCTCCGTGTGTATGTGTGTGTGTGTATGTGTATGTGTGTGTGTGTGTGTGTGTGTGAGAGAGTGTGTCGATGGGGAGGGTAGATGTGAGTATGGAGGTACATGTGCTTGTGGTTTTGCTTGTGTATGTGTGTATGTGTGTGTCTCTCTCTTTCTCATCCATCACCCTCACCACACCCCCACCCACCCACTTCCCAATCGCCCTCACACCACACCACACACACCACACCACCACCCACCCAATTCCAATCACCCTTGCCACACCACACCACCCCCACCCACCACTTCCGATCAATCTCACCATACCACACTACCCACCCACCCACATCCAATCACCCTCACCACACCACACTACCCACCACCCACATCCACTCACCCTTGCTACACACACACCACCCTTGCCACCCCCACCCCCCCACTTCAATCACCCTCACCACACCACACCACACCACACCAACACCCACACCCACTTCACCCACACTTGCCACCACCCACCCACTAACAATTTCTCTGATTTCTTTTATTCCAGAGCGATAATGAGCCGCTCAGCCTTCCAAACTATTCTGTGCCTCCAGCAAGGCCCAAAGCCGAACACCACCAGCCGACTGGCTCCCGAGGCTTCGTGGGCATGGCACTGCACACACACACACCTACACCCCCACCCCACCCACCCCACACACCCACACACCCTCACCTCACCCTCACCCTCACCTTCACCTCACCCTCACCCTCACCTCACCTCACCCTCACCCTCACCCTCATCCTCACCCTCACCCTCACCCTCACCCTCACCTCACCCTCACCCTCACCCTCACCCTCACCTTCAACCTCACCCTCACCCTCACCTTCACCCTCACCCTCACCCTCACCCTCACCCTCACCCTCACCCTCACCCTCACCCCCCACCCTCACCTCACCACCCACCCATGATCCAGAGCCGTGTGATGAACCGTGCAGCCTCAGACCAGCGTATTCACGTGCAACCAGCAAGTAATACAGCCGGCCCACCAGTCTTGCCATCAGCCGACATGGCTCCAAGGCTACCCACCTCACCATCCACGCACACCCACAACCATCTCACCATCCACGCACACCCACAACCACCTCACCATCCACGCACACCCACAACCACCTCACCATCCACGCACACCCACAACCACCTCACCATCCACGCACACCCACAACCACCTCACCATCCATTCACCTACCACACCCACCCACTTCCACTAACCACTCCACCACCCACCCTTCTTTCAGAGCCGTATCATGAGCCGTGCAGCCTCCCGTGCGTATTCCCGTGCAACCAGCAAGGCATACAGCCGACCGACCAGCCGTCCTGGCTCCCGAGGTTTTGTGGGTATGGGCATTGGCATGGGCAGAAGCAGTGATGGAATGGGAAATGTTGGAAGCATGGAAGATGCGGTGGAGGGTCGTATGCGAAGGATGAACACTCGAGGGCGGCGGACAGTGAAGTTTGGCAGGGAGGAGGAAAAGGAGGAGAAGGATGACAGTGTGATGTGGAACGCGTTGAGTGCGATGGCTCAGGAAGAAGGACTTGAGGTAGGTGGTGAGGGCGGGGTGAGAGGTGGTGGTGGGTGGGGGTGGGGGTGGTGGACACTGAAGTTTGGTTAGAGGTGGAGGGAGGATGAGGAGAAGGATGAGGAGAAGGACGACAGTGTGATGTGGAACGCATTGAGTGCAATGGCTCAGGAAGAAGGACTTGAGGTGGGTGGTGAGGGCGGGAAGAGGGTGGTGGTGGTGGTGGGTGGTAGTGGGTGGGGGTGGGGTGGGGGTGGAGGTAGGGGGTGAGGGCGGGGGTGAGGGTGGTGATGGTGGTGGGTGGGGGTGGGGGTGGGGGATACTGAAGTTTGGGTGAAAGGAGGAGGAGGAGAAGGAGGAGTATGATGATGACCAGGTGATGTGGAAACGCGTTGAGTGCGATGGCACAGGAAGAATGACCTGAGGTAGGTGGTGAGGGCGGGGTGAGGGTGGTGGTGGTGGTGGGTGGGGTGGGGGTGGGACACTGAAGTTTGGCTGAGCGGAGGAGGAGGAGATTGAGGAGGAGAAGGAGGATAAGGATTGAGGATGAGGAGAAGGATGACGGTGTGATATGGAAGGCGTTTGAGTGCGATGGTACAGGAAGAAGGACTTGAGGTAGGTAGTGAGGGCCGGGTCAGGGTGGGTGGGGTGGGGGTGGGGGGGCGGCGGGACACTGAAGTTAGGCTGAGAGGTTGAGGTTGAAGTTGAGGAGGAGAAGGAGGAGGAGGAGGAGGAGGAGGAGGAGAAGGATGACGGTGTGATATGGAAGACGTTGAGCGCGATGGCACAGGAAGAGGGACTTCAGGTGGGTGTGATGTTTTTTGTTGTTGTGTGCATGGGCATGGGTAGTGATGGAATGGGTGGTGTAGAAACTAGTGAGGATGTTGTGGAGGGTTGGATGGGAAGGATGAGGTGGGTGTTCTGTTTTGTTTTGTTGTTGGGCATGGGCATGAGCATGGGCAGTGATGGAGTGGGTGATGTCGAAAGCTGGGAGGATGCTGTGGAGGGTCGCATGCGAGGGATGGACACCCTTCTCTTTTGTCCATTAATCCCAAGCCAACTGCCATTCTCTTTTGTCGATTACTCCCAAGCCAACTGCCCTTCTATTATATATATTGCTCCCAAGCCAACTGCCCTTCTATTTTGTCCATTACTCCCAAGCCAACTGCCCTTCCCTTTTGTCCATTACTCTCAAGCCAACTGCCCTTCTCATTTTCCATTACTCCCAAGCCAACTGCCCTTCTCTTTTGTCAATAACTCCCAAGCCAACTGCCCTTCTCTTATATCTATTGCTCCCAAGCCAACTGCCCTTCCTTTACCCATGCCTCTATGATCTTGGCTATGGCATAGGCGTCTAACGCTCCCAAGCCAACTGCCGTTCTCTTACCCACATGTCCATGTGTTTGGCTATCGCATAAGCGTCAAACGATCCCAAGCCAACTGCCCTTCTCTTACCCACATCTCAATGTTCATGGCTGTTGCATAGGTGTCTATCGCTCCCAAGCCAACTGCCAATTTAAAAAAGGGGGGCCTTAAGAAAGCCCACAGCAGTGAGGGGGGGCCTGAGGCCAAGGATGCACTCATGGACCTGGATTCACCTGGCACGCTCAGGGAGGGTGATGCAGGCCTGAATCAAGCCACATCTAACATGGATGAAAGCGGTACATCCCCATCTAGGAGAAAGGGGGGCCGGGGGGGGCAGGGTCACGCCACGTCCAGCGTGGATGAGAGTGGTACATCCCCGCCCAGGAAAAAGGGGGGCCAGGGTGGAAAGGGTCACACCAGGGTCAGGAGAGAGAAGAAGGACAGGCTGTCCCGAGACCACACAGATGGTTTCGGTAACATGGGAGTGGCTGGCACTGAGAAGGAGGGAGGTGATGGAGATGGTGGTGGTGTGGTTGTGGGTGGTCGCGGGATGAGGGGGAGGAAGGAGGACAGAAAGAGGGAGAAAGCCAAGAGGGGGATAGCACATGAAGACAAAGTGGAAGCCCTAGCTGGTGGAGGGTCTGAAACCCTAGTTGGGGAGAAAGCCATGAAGGGGATAGCAAATGAGGACGAAGTGAAAGCCCTAGCTGGTGGAGGGTTTCAAACCCTAGCTGGTGGAGAGTCTGAAACCCTAGAAGGTGGAGGGTCTGAGACCCTAGCTGGTGGAGAGTCTGAAACCCTAGCTGGTGGAGAGTCTGAAACCCTAGCTGGTGGAGAGTCTGAAACCCTAGCTGGTGGAGGGTCTGAAACCCTAGCTGATGGAGAGTCTGAAACCCTAGCTGGTGGAGTGTCTGAAACCCTAGATGGTGGAGGGTCTGAAACCCTAGCTGGTGGAGGGTCTGAAACCCTAGATGGTGGAGGGTCTGAAACCCTAGCTGGTGAAGGGTCTGAAACCCTAGTTGAGCAGCAGGAGCAGGGGGGGAGGGTGAAAGGGGCAAGAAAGGCGGAGAAGAGGAGGAGAGGAGGCTAAGAGCTTTGGTCAAAACGGGGCAAAAACAGAGGGGAAAACAGGATGCGCAAGTTGGTGGAGCCAAAGGAGGTGCTCGTGGTGACTTTCAAGATGCACAGCCTGGCAGAACCGGTTCCGGAGCTGCTGGCCGTGGAGCAAGTAGTGGGACCAAGCCAGCTGTGGTTGGCTCAGCACAGGCTGGCAGTTTGGGGACAGCCCCCCTTGGTGGTGGGGAGACCGCCGCCACCCACGGCGCTGCAGCCCTCAATCACGCTGGCTTGGAAACCATCCGAAACCAAGACCCTAGCTATGTGGATGAGATCAGCGACGTCAGCAGTGTGTCCAGCTGTAGCGACAGTGATCTGAGCAGTAGCGGCTATAGCAGCGAGAGTAGCAGCTTAAACTCCACTGGTAGCAGTAGTGGCAGTGGCAGTGACAGTGACAGCAGCAGTGTTTCCAGTGGTAGTGGCAGCAGTGTTGGCTGCAGTAGTAGTGGCAGCAGCATTGACAGCATGAGGAGTATTGCTGGGGAGCGCATTCAGCTAGACCCTAATGCTGGTGTGTGTATTCTACTTCCTTTTATTTAACCTTTTCTAGTTTTTTTATATTTATTTTTTTTATTGTTTTTTATTTTTATTTTTATTCTTTTAATTTTTATTTTTGTTTTTATTCTGTATATCAGAGAAAGGAAATATTTTTTAGGTTTAGATGTAGTGGTAGACTGGTAGTGGTAGTGGTAGTGGAAGACTGGCAGTGGTAAATTTGTAGCAGTGGAAGTGGAAGTGGTAGTGACAGTGAGGCAGCAGTGTTTCAGTGGTAGTGGCAGCAAGCACTGGCGAGCATGAGAAGTATTGCTGAAAAGCGCAATCAGCTAGATCCTGATGAAGGTGTGTGTACCTTACTTGCTTTTATTTAACCTTTTCTAGTTGTTTTGTATTTGTTTTTATTTTTATTTTTATTTTTATTCTTATTCTCTCTATCAGAGATGTTTGTGAATGTGACTGTTTTTTCAGTGTTTGATGATGAAGTGCAGACTGATAGTGGTAGTGCGAAGACTGGTGGTTGACTGGTAAATGGTAGACTTTGTAGCAGTGGCAGTGCAAGTCGGCGGCAGTGACAGGTGGAAGGCAGCAGTGATTTCAGTGTAAGTGGCAGCAGTGTTAGTGGTAGCACGAGTGACAGCAGAGTTGGCAGCTTGCGGAGTATTGCTAGGGAGCGCATTCAGCTAGATCCTAATGCAGGTGTGTGTTCCTTACTTGCTTGTATTTAAACTTTTCTGCTTGTTTTTTATTTATTTCTATTTTATTTTTATTCTTATTCTCTCTATCAGAGATGTTTGTTTGTGAAATGTGTCTGTTTTTTAGTGTTTGGATGAAGTGGCAGACTGATAGTGGTAGTGGAAGACTGGTGGTGGACTGGTAGTGGTAGACTTGTAGCAGTGGCAGTGGCAGTGGCAGTGACAGTGAAGGCAGCAGTGATTTTCAGTGTTAGTGGTAGCAGTGGTAGTGGTAGCAGTGGTAGTGGTAGCATGAGTGACAGCATAGTTGGCAGCATGAGGAGTATTGCTGGGGAGCGCAATCAGCTAGATCCTAATGCAGGTGTGTGTATGTTGCTTGCTTGTATTTAACTTTTTCTAGTTAGGTGTCAGTGGAAGTGACAGTGAAGGCAGCAGTGTTTCCAGTGGCAGTGGTAGTGACAGTGAAGGCAGCAGTGTTGGTAGCAGTGTTAGTGGCAGCAGTGTTGGCAGCATGAGGAGTATTGCTGGGGAGTGCAATCAGCTAGATCCTAATGCAGGTGTGTGTATGTTGCTTGCTTGTATTTAACTTTTTCTAGTTAGGTGTCAGTGGAAGTGACAGTGAAGACAGCAGTGTTTCCAGTGGTGGTGGTAGTGACAGTGAAAGTAGCAGTGTTGGTAGCAGTGTTAGTGGCAGCAGTGTTGGCAGCATGAGGAGTATTGCTGGGGAGCGCAATCAGCTAGATCCTAATGCAGGTGTGTGTATGTTGCTTGCTTGTATTTAACTTTTTCTAGTTAGGTGTCAGTGGAAGTGACAGTGAAGACAGCAGTGTTTCCAGTGGCAGTGGTAGTGACAGTGAAGGCAGCAGTGTTGGTAGCAGTGTTAGTGGCAGCAGTGTTGGCAGCATGAGGAGTATTGCTGGAGAGCGCATTCTGCTAGATCCTGATGCAAGGTTGTGTATGTGCTTGCCCACAACTACCCACCCCTCCACACCCTTTGGACTAACTACACACCTACCCACATCCCCTCCCTCCCCCCACCCCCACCCTAATCCACCCCCCACCCCCACCCCACCCCCTATACACAGGCCAAAGGCAAGCTAGTGATCCCTGACCACATTGGTCGCGTGGTGCTTGAGGCTATGGACTACCTCCCCCCCACCTTCCCCACACACGCACCCCCCCCCCCCCACCCCCACCCCCCACCCCCCCACCCTACCCCCTATACACAGGCAAAAGGCAAGCTAGTGATCCCCTGACCACATTGGTCACATGGTTCTTCAAGCCATGGGACTACCCACACACACTCACCTACCCCCCCCCCCCCCCCCCACCACCACCACCACCACGCACACCCTCCTACACACACCTATCCACACCCTCCAACCCTACCAGATACCCCTCCATATCCATTCACCCTCCCACCCCCCGTCCCACCCTCCACCCACCCTTCCTCACCCATCCACCCCTCCCATCCATCCAAACAACCAACCTCCCACCCACCCCTCCCTTACCCATCCACCCCTCCCCATCCATCCAACCAACCAACCTCCCACCCACCCATCCCACCCTCCCCCCCACCCCCTATACACAGGCAAAGGCAAGCTAGTGATCCCCGACCACGTTGGTCATATAGTCCTTCAAGCCATGGACTACCCCCACCCACCCAAACCCACCCAGCCACACACACACGCACACATCCACACCCTATACCACCCCTCCCCACCCTCCACCCTCTCACCCTCCCATCCGCCCACCCACCCCTATATACAGGCTAAGGCAAGCTAGCTGATCCCTGACCACATTAGTCATGTGGTACTAAAGACCTTGGACTACCCACTCACCTACCCCAAACCTCCCACCCACCCCTCCACACCGATCGACCCCACCCATCCCCATCCATAAACCCTCCCACACACCCACACACCCACCCCTCAACACCCATCCACCCCTACCCTTCCATCCACCCCCCCCCCCCCCCCCCACACACACACACACCTCCATCCCTTATACACAGGCAAAGGCAAGCTCGTGATATCCGGACCATGTTTGGCCACATGGTCCTGCAGGCCATGGATTATCCACACTCTCACCTACCCACACACCCACACAAACCCCACTCCCCCCCCACCTTCACCCCCACCCCTCGCCCCCCCCACACACACATTCACACACCCCTCCAACCCTCCCACCCCCTATACACAGGCAAAGGGAAGCTAGTGATACCCGACCATGTTGGCTACAGGTCCTACAGGCCATGGACTAACCCCCACCCCACCCCACCCCACCCCACACACACATCCATCCACACCCTATACACCCCTCACACACACACCTACCTACCCACACCACCCACCCCCTCCACCCCTATACACAGGCAAAGGCAAGCTAGTGATACCGGACCACGTTGGCCACATGGTCCTACAGGCCATGGACTACCCCGCACTGCTAGACGACCATCTTGCATTTGAAGTACCAGCCGGTGAAGCTCGCCCCCTCAAGGCACCCCTGTTGGCGGTAGCTGCCAAGAGCAAAGATTTGGGCCAGGCTGCGGATGGTGGAAAGTCAGACGATGATGCAATCACTAGCTGGCAGGAGGCCCGTCAGCTGCATCAGCTCATCTATCCTCTGGTGCGACTGGAGATGGCGATAATGTTTGCGAGTTTTATGTATCAAAAAAGTGTATTTCATGCGGGGGGTCCATAGGAAGTTTTTTTTCATATACCTGCGTCGGAAGTTTTTTTTAAATCTGACTTACCCCTCCCCCCCTCCCCCCCCCCCCCCCCCCAAAGGCCCATATCTCCTTCAGGAATTATAATTAGGGGGTCAAAGTAGTGTCTATAGTGATCCTTTCGATGAGCTCTATCCATTTTGTGGTCTTAAATTTGAATTTGATTCAAAGTTTCACAAACACGGTCAAGCAAAAACACCCTTTCTTAGTACTGATTCTGAAGCTGGGCTAGCTAGTGTTGGTGTTTGAGAATTTGAAGGTTGTGTTGAGCCGAAGTACTCTCCTTATACCCAAGAAGTTTGGGGATGAAATATTGAGTTTCTGTTTTGACTCAACTTTCACACTTGGTGTACTCGGAACCTGTGGAGGTCACTACTCGAGCACTACCACGACACATTTACTCAGTCTCGAAAACAAGCGCGGATTCGGAATGCTCTCGTCGAACCAGTTTCGTGAGTATGCTTAACTTTGTCAGATTCCGTCTGGTGGGGAAGTTACGAAGATATATTTCCGAAAAACCGGCTCGACTTCTGTACTAGGATCTGCCAGCCTGGCAGGTGCCTCGACTTGGATCTAGAGGATCATGCCTCCATATTTACTCGTTTTCGGAAATAAGCGTGGATTCGGATAGATCTCGTCGAGCTTGTGTCATAGGTCTGCTTAATTTTATCAGAGACCGAGTCCTGAGGAAGTTTTGGCCTCTAACAGTTTTCACCAGAGGATATTTCTGAAATCCGTCGGACCCCCCCCCCCCCCCCCCCCCCCCCCCCAACACATTTTTTCGACTTTTTCGATGGTTTCGGGGCTTACGACCCCTTTAGCCCTGCGGATTTCAACGTGCGGTACACGAGCAACTTCCTGAGGGCCCCCCGATTTCATGTATCAAAAATCTTGATTATAAATTATTTCAAACGCTTTAATTATACATTTTTCATAAATCAAAACGTTATTGTAACGTTTGCGAGTTTCTCATGTATTTCATGTTTCAAAACACGACTATACGTAATTTTTTAATCAAAGCATGATTGGAACGTTTGCGAGTTTCTCATGTATTTCATACATCAAAACATGATTATAATGATTTCATAAATCAAAATATGATAACAATTTATTTCACATATCAAAACATGATTATAAATTATTTCATATATCAAAACATGATCATAAGTTATTTAACATATCAAAACATGATCATGACGTTCGCTAGTTTCTCATGTATTTCATACATCAAAACATGTTTATAAATTATTTCGTTTATCAAAACATGATAATATCAGTCTGTATCAGTAACGAGTTTCTCTTGTATTTCTTATATCAAAACATGATTAGAAATATTTTTATATATTTGACTACAAATTATTTCGTAAATAAAAACAATTTTATAACGTTCGGCGAGTTTTCTCATGGATTTCATATTTTTGTTTTTATATTTGTTTATTTATTCATTTTTGATTTGGTATTCATTAATGTATTATACATTATACATTATATATATGTATATATATATATACATTATATTAATATATATTATATATTATTATTATATTATATATTATATATTATATTATATAATTATATATTATATATATATTATATATTATACATTATATTATTTATATATTATATATATTACATATATATTATATATTATATATTATATATTATATATATATATATATATATATATATATATATTATATATACTAACATATTATATATATTACATATATATAATATATATTATATATATAATATTATATATATATTCATATATATATATATTATTAGATTATATTATATTATATTATATTATATTGTATTATATTATATATATATATGTATAATATATATATATATATATTATATATATATATATATATATATATATATAATATATATATATATATATATAATTATAATTATAATATAATATAATATAATATAATATAATATAATAATAATATATAACATATAAATAATATATAATAATATATATTATATTATATATTATATATATTATATTATTTTATATTATTATATTATATTATATATGATTATATATTATATATATTATATATATAATATATTATTAATTATATAAATATATACATTATATAATATATATTAATTTATTATTACATATTATATATATTATATATATATTATATATTATTAATATTATTATATTATTATATATTATTATATATTATATTATATTATTATATTATAATTATTATATTACATATATATATATATATATATATATATATATATATATCATGAATTTCATATAAAAAAACATCCCCCCACCTAACCACCCACCCACAATGTATTTCATATACCAAACATGTAATTCATGTACCAAAACATCCCCCCACCTACCCACCCCCAATATAGTGTGCCGCGCAATATTATATATATTATATTATATTATATTATATATATATTATATATTATATATTATATATATATATTATATAATATATAATCATATATAATATAATAATATAATAATAATATATATATATATATATATATATATATATATATATATATATATATATAATATTATATATATATATTATATTATTTTTATATTATTATATTATATTATATATTATTATATATTATATATATTATATATATATTGTATTTACAGCGTTTATTAATTTATTATTATATATTATATATATTATATATATATATAAATTATTATATATTATTATATATTATATATTATTATATTATATTATTATATTATAATTATATATTACATATATATGCATTATATATATATATATATATATATCATGAATTTCATATAAAAAAAAACATCCCCCCACCTAACACCACCACCCACAATGTATTTCATATACCAACATATAATTTCATGTACCAAAACATCCCCCCACCTACCCACCCCCAATATAGTGTGCCCGCGCACACACACGCACAACACACACACAAACACACACATGTAACCCCTGGCACTGGCCCCTCTAACCTCCCCAGGGCAACGCTCATGTAGGCGACATAGTTGGAATCGCCGCAAGTGATGATGATGATGATGATGATGATGATGGTGATAAAACTTGCTGGTTTAGAGGAGGGGATCCAAACACCGCCTCTCCAGGTGCAAGCCCCCCATGGGGGTCACGCCGTACCGCCTGTTGTCCTAAGCCACCAGGGAGCTGCTGCCTTCGACCTCCTGTACCATCACTCTAGAGTGACCCAGGCCCCCCCCACCTCCCCCCGAGGAGGGCATCACCCCGACTTCATCACAATCAACATGGCCAAGGCTCCGAAGCCGAAGCGAAACCAAGCCAGCAGGGCGGCTGTGATCCAACAGGCAGTGGTGCCAGCTAAGCATCTATCTGGCCAGCATATCCGAAGTGTGATGGAGAGTGAAGAGGAGGAGGATGAGGAAGAGGAGGATAACCGTCCGTTGTACATCGGAATGATGTCCAGCTGGCGGCAGTAACGGCACCGTAGGAAGGGCTGCCCGGGCGGGGGGGTCCGATGGGCCCCCGATGTAAAGACGAGGGTTGCAAATAGCAGCCCAGAGCCTAAACCCTGGGGTTCACAATTCCCGGGCCTATTTTTGGAGGGCTTGGGTGTGGGCGAGAGGGGCCAGGGGGGCAACGCCACTCTTGGGCAGTATGGACGGAACGCCGCATTCATTGAGAAACTGTACGCAAAGGGTCAGGCTAATGAACGTCGTGGCAGGGCAAGGGTGAGCTAACGAAATAATGTTTATATGAGGATGCGCTGATATAAGTTTATATATATATTATATATATATTATATATATATTATATTATTATATATATATATATATATATATATATATTATATATATATATATATATATAAATATATATAATATATATATATATATACAAATATATATATATACTTTATATACAACCCTATATAACCCTATATATATAAACCTACATAACTCTATATATGTAACCCTATATAACCCTAATACAAAATATGTTAATTTGAGAGCCTAAACCCTGGGGTTCACAATTCCGGGCCTATTTGGAGGGCCTGGGTGTGGGCGAGAGGGGCCAGGGGGGCAACGCCACTCTTGGGCAGTATGGACGGAACCCCGCATTCATTGAGAAACTGTACGCAAAGGGTCAGGCTAATGAACGTCGTGGCAGGGCAAGGGGTGAGCTAACGAAATAATGTTTATATGAGGATGCGCTGATATAAGTTAAGGAAGGCCACCAAATGAAATCATGTTTCAATGCGGATGCCACCACTATCACCACGATCACCACCACCACCACCACCACCACCACTATCACCACCACCACCATTATCACCACCACCACCACCACCACTATCACCAACACCACCACTAACACCAACACCACCACTTATACCACCACACTTTTACCACCACCACTATCACCACTATCACCGCCACCACCACTATAACCACCACCACTTTTACCACCACCACTATCACCACCACCACTACCACCACCACCACTACCACCACTACCACCACCACCACTACCACCACCACCACTACCACCACCACCACTACCACCACCACCACTATCACCACCACCACTACCACCACCACCACTATCACCACCACCACTACCACCACCACCACTATCACCTCCACCACTATCACCACCACCACCTCCACCTAGCTGCTTTACCAACCGCGTGCGTCGTGTAAATTAATAATGAAAATAAAAACCTAAAATGAAAATTAAATTAAAAATGAAAATAACTTGTTCAGGTCCCCGCGGCTGTCGAGCCCACCTCCTCCGCAACAAGAGCCGTCTTGTCTCCACCACTACTATCACCACCACCACCTCCACCACTATCACCATCACTACTTCCACCACTACCACTATCACCACCACCACCTCAAACCTGATCCAATCCATGCCTATTGTCAGGTCCTCGTAGTCGTCGAGCCCACC
>CM039463.1:40695538-40877372 GCA_022414725.1 Microglena sp. YARC
CAATGGTGATTACCGCAACAGAATCAGAAACAGAGTCTGAAAGAGAAGTAGAATCAGCGCAAACCTGGACCCAGGGCCAGGCCCCCCTTGTTGTACGATCCGATGCTGTGCATCACAACAGAATAGCATCAGAAACATCATCAATATTCAGGACCACAACGTATAAGTATCAGAAACATAATCAAGTGGTGAGTACCACAACAGAATCAGAAACAGAGTCTGAAGGAGAAATAGAATCAGCGCAAACCTGGACCCAGGACCAGGCCCCCCTTGTTGTACGATCCGATGCTGAGTATCACAACAGAATAGCATCGGAAACATCATCAATATTTAGGACCACAACATATAAGTATCAGAAACATAATCAAGTGGTGAGTACCACAACAGAATCAGAAACAGAGTCTGAAAGAGAAGTAGAATCAGCGCAAACCTGGACCCAGGACCAGGCCCCCCTTGTTGTACAATTAAATGGTGAGTATCACATCAGAATAGCATCAGAAACATCATCCATTGGTGATTACCGCAACAGAATCAGAAACAGAGTCTGAAAGAGAAATAGAATCAGCGCAAACCTGGAACCAAGACCAGGCCCCCCTTGTTGTACAATTCAATGGTGAGAATCACAACGGAATAGCATCGGAAACATCATCAATATTCAGTACCACAGCATATTAGTATCAGAAACATAATCAAATGGTGAGTACCAGAACAGAATCAGAAACAGTGCCTGAAAAATAATAAGAATAAGAATAAGCGCAAACCTGGAACCAAGACCAGGCTCACCTTGTTCAACGATCCAGTGGTGAGTGCCCCAACAGAGGCAGACACAGAAAGAGACAAAGAATCAGAATGCAAATCAGAAAAAGAGACAGGAATGCTGAAGCTAGCGCCTTGATACCTGAACCCCAAAAGAGGCCCACCTTGTTCAACGATCCAGTGGTGAGTGCCACAACAGAGGCAGACACAGAAAAAGACAAAGAATCGGAAAAAGGAACAGAAAAAGGAACAGTAAGGTTGAAGCTACCTGAACCCAAGACTCAGCTCCTAAGCTCCACACACACACACACCTCCTAACCCTAAACATAATCAAGTGGTGAGTACCAGAACAGAATCAGAAACAGGGTCTGAAAGAGATTACGAATAAGAATCAGAAACAGGGTCTGAGAGAGATTACGAATAAGAATCAGAATCAGCACAAACCTGAACCCAAGACCAGGCCCGCCTTGTTGTACGATCAAATGGTGAATACCAAAACACCCACACCTACACTCACACCCACACCACACCCACACAAATACCCACACAAACACCCACACCTACACCCACACCTACACTCACACCCACACCACACCCACACAAATACCCACACAAACACCCACACCTACACCCACACCTACACTCACACCCACACCACACCCACACAAATACCCACACAAACACCCCCACCTACACCCACACCTACACTCACACCACACCCACACAAATACCCACACAAACACCCACACCTACACCCACACCTACACTCACACCCACACCACACCCACACAAATACCCACACAAACACCCACACCTACACCCACACCTACACTCACACCCACACCACACCCACACAAATACCCACACAAACACCCACACCTACACCCACACCTACACTCACACCCACACCCACACCCACACAAATACCCACACAAACACCCACACCTACACCCACACCTACACTCACACCCACACCACACCCACACAAACACCCACACCCACACCCACACCTTCACCCACACCCACACCCACACCCACACCCACACCCACACCCACACCTTCACCCACACCCACACCCACACCCACACCCACACCCACACCCACACCCATACCTTCACCCACGCCCACACCCACACCTACACCCACACCCACACCTACACCCACACCCACACCCACGCATAGGGTGATCACCAGCCCCCCTCAGTATCCCCAGAGAAGTCCAACCATTAATATTAACCGCCTCAGTGCATTCATCGCCAACCATTAATATCTAAGCCAACAAATGCTGCTAGAACGCCAGTTTCAGCTTCAGCAGCTAAGACAAGCCGCACAGTATGAGTTTGATCTTGAACTCAGTCGTTACCAGGCACTGCAGTGTGACAATTCAAATTCGAATTCAAATTCAAGCCGCTCAGTATGAGCTTGATCTTGAACTCAGTTGGAAACACTACAACTACTTGCCCCCCCCCCCCCCCCCCCCCCCCCCCCCCGCCTCCCCCCAGCAACTCCACACCCACACACAAACACAAACACACACCAGCACACCCACACACATCCACACCACACCTACACCCACACCCACACCCACACCCGCTCCCACTTCCAGGCTGATCACCAGCCCCCATCAGCAGCCCCAGAGGAGTCGCCTCCCGCCAACCATCAATATTTAAGCCAACAAATGCCGCTAGAGCGCCAGTTTCAGCTTCAGCAGCTAAGACAAGCTGCACAGTATGAGCTTGATCTTGAACTCACTCATCACCAGGCACTGCAGTGTGACAATTCAAATTCAAATCCAAATTCAAGCCGCGCAGTATGAGCTGGAACTTGAACTCACTCAACACCCACAACTACCTGCCCCCCCACCCCTACCCACCCACACCCACCCACCCACACACCACACCTACACTCACACCCACACCACACCACACCTCACCTACATTCAAACCCACACCCACTCCCACTTCCAGGCCAATCAACAGCCCCCGTCAATATCCCAAGAGGAGTCGCCTCCCGCCAACCACCAATATCTAAGCCAACAAATGCTGCTTGAACGCCAGTTTCAGCTTCAGCAGCTAAGACAAGCTGCTCAGTATGAGCTTGACCTTGAACTCACTCGTCACCAGGCACTGCAGTGCCATCCAAATCCAAGGTAGTGGTGGGTGGAGGGTGTGTATTGATGCAAAAATTCAATTTTGAATTCAAATTCAAATTCAAATTTAAGCTGCACAGTATGAGTTTGACCTTGAACTCACTCGTCACCAGGCACTGCAGTGCCATCCGAATCCAAGGTTTGTGGTGGTTGGAGGGTGTGTATTAATGCAAACATTCAAATTCAAATTCATATTCATGTTCAAATTCAAGCCGCACAGTATGAGCTGGACCTTGAACTCACTCGTCACCAGGCACTACAGTGCCATCCCAATCCAAGGTATGTGGTGGGTGAAGGGTGTGGATTGATGCAAACATTCAAATTCAAATTCAAATTCAAGCCGCTCAGTATGAGCTGGGCCTTAAACTCACTCGACACCAGCCACTTCAGTGCCATCCCAATCCAAGGTATGTGGTGGGTGGAGGGTGTGGATTGATGCAAAAATTCAATTTTGAAATCAAATTCATATGCAAATTTAAGCTGCACAGTATGAGCTTGACCTTGAACTCACTCGACACCAGGCACTGCAGTGCCATCCAAATCCAAGGTATGTGGTGGGTGGAGGGTGTGTATTAATGCAAGCCGCTCAGTATGAGCTTGACCTTGAACTCACTCGTCGCCAGGCTCTTCAGTGCCATCCGAATCCTAGGTATGTGGTGGGTAGACGGCGTGGTACATGCAACAATTCAAATTCAAATTCAAATTAAAGCCGCTCAGTTTGAGCTTGACCTTGAACCCACTGGACACCAGCCACTTCAGTATAACAATCAAAATGCAAGGTATGTGGTTGGTGGAGAGTGTGTATTGATGCAACAATTCAAATTCGAATTCAAATCCAAGCCGCTCAGAATGAGCTGGGCCTTGAACTCATGTGACACCAGCCACTTCAGTGCAAAAATTCAAATTCAAATTCAAATTCAAGTCACACAGTTTTAGCTGGACCATGAACCCACTCGACACCAGCCACTACAGTGTAAGAAGTCAAATTCAAATTCAAATTCAAATTCAAGTTGTACAGCATGAGCTGGACCTTGAACTCACTCGACACTACGCACATATGATGCAGCTTAATTTAGACCAAGAATGACAAGTTGCACAGACCTAGACAAGTCTTTAAACTGTACAATCTGCTTGTTGTGCTCCTTCACCCCCATCTCCACCCCATGTCACCTTCACCCCCATCTCTTCACTCCACCCCTTCACCTCACCATCATCAGGACCATTATCCTTATCCCTATACATTCTTTCACCCCCCCCCCCATCATTCTATCCCCCCCCCCCCCCCCCCCATATCATCACTCCACCCCTTGACCCCATCCCATTGTCATATCCCTTGACCCCACCTTCAGCTGGACAGTTAAGGGGTGTAAGGTGAACAAGACCATTCAGCTCCTAGGCAGGCGTGTTGGAAAGGCAGCACCCTTGGGCCCAGCATTTATTGACCTCGCCGAGCGGCATGGCCTGGCCATGCTCCTCACCCATATGCATCATCCTTTCATCACATCTCTTCACCCCACCACCATCATCATATCCCTTCACCCCATACCTCCACTCCACCCCTTCACACCACCACCACCAGGACTGTGCGGGGTCGCAAGGTGAACAAGAGCATGCAACTCCTAGGTGGGCGTGTTGGAAAGGCAGCGCCCTTGGTCCCAGCTCTTATTGACCTTTATCAAACGGTATTGACCTTGCTGAGTGCCACCTGACCATTATCCTTATCCCTATACATCATTCTGTCACCCCACCCCATCATCCCATCCCTTCACCCGCCATCACCAGGACTGTGAGGGTGCAAGGTGAACAAGACCATGCAGCTCCTAGGCAGGGGTGTAGGAAAGGAGGCCCCTGGGCCCTACATTTATTGACCTCGCCGAGCACCACGAGCTGGCCATGCTCCCTGCCTGTATACCCCATCCCTCCACCCCACAAGGAGGCACCCCCTGGGCCCCAGCTTGTCTTGACCTATATTGAAATGTATTGACCTTGCTGATTGCCACCCGAACATTACACTTATCACTATGCATAATTCTTTCACCCCACCCCATCATCCTATCCCTTCACCCCACCCTATCACCCCCATCCCTCACCCCACCCCTTCACCATCTCTCCACCACACCCTTCACCCACCCTTCACCATCCCTCCACCCCACCCCTTCACCCCACCCCTTCACCCCATCCCTTCACTACACCCCTTCACCCTAACCCTTCACCCCATCCCTCCACCCAACCCTTCACCCCACCCCTTCACCCCATCCCTTCACTACACCCTTTACTACACCCCTTCACCCCATCCCTCCACCCACCCTTCACCCCACCCCTTCACCCCATCCCTTCACTACACCCCTTCACCCACCCCTTCACCCCATCTCTCCACCCCACCCCTTCATCCACCCCTTCATCCCATCCCTTCACCCCACCCCTTCACCCCATCCCTTCACTACACCCCTTCACCCCACCCCTTCACCCACCCCTTCACCCCACCCCTTCACCCCATCCCTTCACTACACCCCTTCACCCCATCCCTTCACCCCATCACTTCACTACACCCCTTCACCCCGTCCCTACATCCCACCCCTTCACTACACTCCTTCACCCCACCCCTTCACCCCACCCCTTCACCCCATTCCTTCACTCCATCCCTTCACCCCACCCCTTCACTACCCCTTCACCCACCCCTTCACCCCATCTCTCCACCACACCCATTCACCCCACCCCTTCACCCCATCTTTTCACCCCATCCCTTCATCCCACCCCTTCACTACACCCCTTTACCCCACCCCTTCACCCCATCCCTTCACTACACCGCTCCACCCCACCCCTTCACCCCATCACTTTACCCCACCCCTTCACCCCATCCTTCACTACACCCCTTCACCCCATCTTTTCACCCCATCCCTTTACCCACCCCTTCACTACACCCCTTCACCCCACCCCTTCACCCCACCCCTTCACCCCATCCCTTCACTACACCCCTTCACCCCATCTTTTCACCCCATCACTTTACCCCACCCTTCACTACACCCCTTCACCCCACCCCTTCACCCCACCCCTTCACCCCCTCCCTTCACTACACCCCTTCACCCACCCCTTCACCCCATCCCTTCACTACACCCCTTCACCCCCATCCTTCACTACACTCCTTCACCCCATCCCTTCACCCCATCACTTCACTACACCCCTTCACCCCACCCCTTCACCCCATCACTTCACCCCAACCCTTCACCCCAACCCTTCATCCCACCCCTTCACCCCACCCTTCACCCCACCCCTTCATCCCATCCCTTCACTACACCCCTTCACCCCACCCCTTCACCCCATCTCTCTACCACACCCCTTCACCCCACTTTTTCACCCCATCCCTTCACCCCACCCCTTCACCCCACCCCTTCACTACACTCCTTTACCCATCCCTTCACCCCATCACTTCACCACACCCCTTCACCCCATCCCTTCACCCCATATTTTCACCCCATCCCTTTACCCCACTCCTTCACCCCACCCCATCACCCCATCCCTTCACCCCATACCTTCACCCTATTCCTTCCACTCCACCCCTTCACTACACCCCTTCACCCCACCCTTCACCCCACCCTTCACCCCAACCCTTCACTACACCCCTTCACCCCACCCCTTCACCCATCCACCCCTTCACCCCACCCTTCACTACACCCCTTCACCCCACCCCTTCACCCCATCCACCCCTTCACCCCACCCCTTTACCCCACCCCTTCACCCCATCCCTTCACTACACCCTTCACTACACCCTTCACCCCATCCACCCCTTCACCCCATCCCTTCACTACACCCCTTCACCCCACCCTTTCATCCCATCCCTTCACCCCATCCATTTATTTTTCACTACACCCCTTCACCCCACACTTTCATCCCATCCCTTCACTACACCCCTTCACCCCATCCCTTCATCCCATCCCTTCACCCCATCCACCCCTTCACCCCATCCCTTCACTACACCCCTTCACCGCACCCCTTCACCCCATCCCTTCACTCCACCCCTTCACACCACCCCTATCATTACATCCCTTCACACCATCCCTCCACTCCACCCCTTCACACCACCACCACCAGGACTGTGCGGGGTCGCAAGGTGAACAAGAGCATGCAACTCCTAGGTGGGCGTGTTGGCAAGGCAGCGCCCTTGGCCCCAGCTCTTATTGACCTTTATCAAACGGTATTGACCTTGCTGAGTGCCACCTGACCATTATCCTTATCCCTATACATCATTCTGTCACCCCACCCCATCATCCCATCCCTTCACACCCATCTCTTCACCTCCATCCCACCCCTTCACCCCTTCACCTCATTCCCTCACCCCCATCCCTTCACCCCTACCCCTTCACCCCTTTACCCCACCACTTCACCCCACCCCTTCAACCCACCACCACCAGGACTGTGAGGGGTCGCAAGGTGAACAAGAGCATGCAACTCCTAGGTGGGCGTGTTGGAAAGGCGGCACCCTTGGGCCCAGCATTTATTGACCTCGCCGAGCGCCATGGCCTGGCCATGGATGGAGATACTGCACCATCGCGAGGTCGCAAGTCACTGGTGCACATGTCTCAGGTGTGTGTGGGTGGCGGCTGCGTGGGTGGGTAAGGGGTTGGGTGGGTAAGGTTCGGGGGTTGGGGGGTTGGGGGTTGGGGGGGGGGGGGGGACAGATGCTGCACCATCGTGAGGTCGCATGTCACTGGTGCACATGTCTGAGGTGTGTGTGGGTGGCGGCTGGGGTGGGTGGTAAGGGGTTGGGGGGTAGGGGTGGGGGGTGGGGAAGATGCTGCACCATCGCGAGGTCGCAAGTCACTGGTGCACATGTCTCAGGTGTGGGTGGGTGGCGGGTGGGTGGGTGGTTAAGGGGTTGGGGGGGTAGGGTTGGTGGGGAAGGGGGGGGGGGGGGGGGGGGGGGGGGGGGGGAATGCTGCACCATCGCGAGGTGGCAAGTCACTGGTGCACATGTTTCAGATGTGTTAACTTGCTTGTGGGTTAGGGTTTGGGTGTGTGGGGGGGAGGGGCGGGGGGGGGGGGGGGGGGGGCTGTGCCTGTAATTGATATTTCTGAACGTCAAGGCCTTGCCATGGGTGGAGATGCTGCTCAATTGCGATGTCAAAAATCACTGGTGCACAAGGTCTCAGATGTGGGTGGGTGGGTGGGTGGTGTGCGCAATTGCGATGTTGCAGATCTGTAGTGGCCATGTCTCAGGTGCAGTTGGTTGGTTGGTTGGTTAGTTGGTTGGTTGGTGTGCTCCGATGCAAGGTCACTGATCACTGGTGTCCATGTCTTAGGTGGTTGGTTGGTTGGTTGGTTGGTTGGTTGGTTGGTTGGTTGGTTAATGTGCTCTGATGCAAGGTCACTGATCACTGGTGTCCATGTCTTAGGTGGTTGGTTGGTTGGTTGGTTGGTTGGTTGGTTGGTTGGTTGGTTGGTGTGCTCCGTTGCAAGGTCACTGATCACTGGTGTCCATGTATTTGGTGTGGTTGGTTGGTTGGTTGGTTGGTTGGTTGGTTGGTTGGTTGGTTGGTTGATTGGTTGGTTGGTTGGTTGGTGTGCTCCGTTGCAAGGTCACTGATCACTGGTGTCCATGTCTTAGGTGGTTGGTTGGTTGGTTGGTTGGTTGGTTGGTTGGTTGGTGTGCTCCGTTGCAAGGTCACTGATCACTGGTGTCCATGTATTTGGTGTGGTTGGTTGGTTGGTTGGTTGGTTGGTTGGTGTGATCCGATGTAAGGTCACTGATCACTGGTGTCCATGTCTTAGGTGGTTGGTTGGTTGGTTGGTTGGTTGGTTGGTTGGTTGGTTGGTTGGTGTGCTCCGTTGCAAGGTCACTGATCACTGGTGTCCATGTATTTGGTGTGGTTGGTTGGTTGGTTGGATGGTTGGTTGGTTGGTAGGTTGGTTGGTTGGTGTGCTCCGTTGCAAGGTCACTGATCACTGGTGTCCATGTATTTGGTGTGGTTGGTTGGTTGGTTGGTTGGTTGGTTGGTTGGTTGGTTGGTTGGTTGGTTGGTCCATTGCGAGGTCGCTGATCACTGGTGTCCATGTCTTAGGTGTGGTTGGTTGGTTGGTTGGTTGGTTAATTGGTTGGTTGCTTGGTTGGTTGGATGGGTGGGTTGTTGGGTGGGTGGGTGGAGATGCTGCTCAATTGCGATGTCGCAGATCCCTTGTATCCATGTCTCTGGTGTGGTTGTTGGGTGGGTGGGTGGAGATGCTGCACAATTGCAATATTGCAGATCTCTAGTTTCCATGTCTCAGGTGTGGTTGGTTGGTTGATTGGTTGGTTGGTTGGTTGGTGTGCTCCATTGCGAGGTCGCTGATCACTGGTGCACATATCTTAGGTGTGGTTGGTTGGTTGGTTAGTTGGTTGGTTGGTTGGTTGTTGGTGTGATCCTGTGCATATTTGTGTGTTTTCTGTTTGGTCTGTAGGCTGGTTGCATGATTAATTGGTTGGTTGGTTGGTAGGTTGGTGTGATCATGTGCTTGTGCTTGTGTTTGTGCTTTCTTTTTGGTTGGTTGGTTGGTTGGTTGGTTGGTTGGTTGGTTGGTTGGTTGGTTGGTTGGTTGGTTGGTGTGATCCTGTGCTTGTGTTTCTTTTTGTGTTTTCTGTTTGGTCTGTTGGTCTGTTGGTTGGTTGAATGGTTGGTTGGTTGGTTGGTTTGATCATGTACTTGTGTTTGTGCCTACTTTTGGGACTGTTGGTTGTTTGCATGGTTGGTTGATTAGTTGGTTGGTTGATTGGTTGGATAGTTGGTTGGTTGGTTAGTTGGTGTGATCCTATGCTTGTGCTTGTGTTTTGTTGCGAGTCGTGTTGTCATTTTGTTGCGAGTCGTGTTTTGTTGCTTGTGTTTTGTTGCGAGTCGTGTTTTGTTGTGTTTTGTTGTGTTTTGTTGCGAGTCGTGTTTTGTTGTGTTTTGTTGTGTTTTGTTGCGAGTCGTGTTTTGTTGCGAGTCATGTTGTTGCGAGTCTGCACCTGTGCGTTTACCTGTGCCTAAACCCTACACCCTTATGCCTTAAGCCATGAACTCGTTCTCCCCAAACACTCACTTACTCTCCCTCAAAATTCACAGCTACCCCCACTCAACACCCACTGCTAAAAACTCACAGCTGCCCCCACTTAACATTCACTGCTCAAAACTCACAGCTACCCCCACTGAAAACCCACTGCTCAAAACTCACAGCTACCCCCACTGAAAACCCACTGCTCAAAACTCACAGCTACCCCCACTGAAAACCCACTGCTCAAAACTCACAGCTACCCCACTGAAAACCCACTGCTCAAAACTCACAGCTACCCCCACTGAAAACCCACTGCTCAAAACTCACAGCTACCCCCACTGAAAACCCACTGCTCAAAACTCACAGCTACCCCACTGAAAACCCACTGCTCAAAACTCACAGCTACCCCCACTGAAAACCCACTGCTCAAAACTCACAGCTACCCCACTGAAAAACCCACTGCCCAAAACTCACAGCTACCCCCACTGAAAACCCACTGCTCAAAACTCACAGCTACCCCCACTGAAAACCCACTGCTTAAAACTCACAGCTACCCCCACTGAAAACCCACTGCTCAAAACTCACAGCTACCCCCACTGAAAACCCACTGCTCAAAACTCACAGCTACCCCCACTGAAAACCCACTGCTCAAAACTCACAGCTACCCCCACTGAAAACCCACTGCTCAAAACTCACAGCTACCCCCACTGAAAACCCACTGCTCAAAACTCACAGCTACCCCCACTGAAAACCCACTGCTCAAAAACTCACAGCTACCCCCACTGAAAACCCACTGCTCAAAACTCACAGCTACCCCCACTGAAAACCCACTGCCAAAACTCACAGCTACCCCACTGAAAACCCACTGCTCAAAACTCACAGCTACCCCGACTGAAAACCCACTGCTTAAAACTCACAGCTACCCCCACTGAAAACCCACTGCTCAAAACTCACAGCTACCCCCACTGAAAACCCACTGCTCAAAAACTCACAGCTACCCCCACTGAAAACCCACTGCTCAAAACTCACAGCTACCCCACTGAAAACCCACTGCTCAAAACTCACAGCTACCCCCACTGAAAACCCACTGCTCAAAACTCACAGCTACCCCCACTCAACACCCACTGCTCAAAACTCTCCACTACCCCCACTGAAAACCCACTGCTCAAAACTCTCCACTACCCCCACTGAAAACCCACTGCTCAAAACTCACAGTTACCCCCACTCAAAACTCACAGCTACCCCAGGCTACCCACTGCTTAAAACTCACAGCTACCCCCACTCAAAACTCACAGCTACCCCCACTCAAAACTCACAGCTACCCCTACTTAAAACCCACTGCTACAGGGCCCACAGTCACACAGCCAACCGCTACCCTCTACCTTGTCAGGCGTGTCCCTCCACCACCACCACCACAACCTCCACCAGACCCACCAGCCGAACAGCATCGCCTCCTCAACCAGTGCACCCGCCCTCTCCCTATCCCCCGGTCCTGGGGATGACAACCTGGAGCTGGCCCCCATCTTGGGCAAGCGCCTGGGGCCAGCGCGGAATAAGGGGGGCGTGAGGGCATCGTCAGAAGGTCGCAACTCCACACACCCAGTCCCGCATGACTTCGAACGCCCTTCAGCAACCCTCCCATACCAACGTACCAAGTTCGCAAGCCAGCCAGGGCCACCACCCATAGGGCCAGGGGGAGCCTACCACAACCTTCAGCCCCTCAACACCACCGACGCCTTTAGTGTGCTGGGCATGCAGTCATCATACAACCCGCCACACCGCTCTTCAGCTACTCAGCTACACCACTCTTCAGCTACTCAGCTCCCTGACCTACGTACCCACAGCTCCCTCACCCTCACAACCTCCTCCACCCCTGCCTACCACCCAGGCCCCCCCAGGCCCCCCTCTCCCAGCAGCCCAAGCCCAGACCCATACACCCGTGGTGGTGGTCCTGAGTCCCCCAACCCTCGTAAAAATCCCCGTGCCCATAGGGGCTCTATCCCTCTCCAACCAAATAAAATACAGGCCAGGAATTCTCTACCCGTTGGTGCTGGCAACAGTGGTATGAAGGCAGGTGGACTGCTGGCTGGCCTAGGTGCAGAGGGGTCAGGGGAGCTCCCTGCTCCCCGCAGCTCTGTGCCCGTGACTTTACCTAGTATCAATGAGAAGGTGGGGAGCAGGCAGTACCGCCGCTTGTCTGGGAGTTAGAGAGGGTGGGGGGCAGGCAGTACCGCCGCTTGTCTGGGAGTTAGAGATGGTGGGAGTGATGGGGCCAGTGTGTCCCTAGGTGTATCAGTCAGGGTACTACTTCTTGCCAAATTGGCCAGCGCTTAAAGCGCACAAACGTCAAATTGGTCAGCGCTTTTTAGTGCAAAAAGCGCAAAAACTGCACGCTGCGCCCACAGGGGGTTGAAACAACTGCGCGAAACGCACAGTGGGGCTCAAAAAGGCAGCGCTGCACCGCGCTGCCGCGCGCGCTTAGTAGTACCCTGGTATCAATTGAATATGCCCAGGCCTAGGATATTATTTAATTACATGCCCAGGATATTATTTATGCCTCGGCCAAGGAATCAATATCTGCTTATGGGATATCGAATGTGGTTTAAAATGTAACCGCCATGGCCATGAATATGGTTTTAAATGTAACCGCCATGGCCATGAATGTGGTTGAAAATGTAACCGCCAAATCACATCACATGATCAGGATTGATTGGATCAACTTATGGCTCGCTCCAGATTTTAAATTACCGCCAAATTTAGGGCACATAATTATTGTGTTGACTTTTGTTTACAACAGCCAACCTCAGAGAACGCAAACAATTCATCAGACACATGCGGGCCATATTTATTGAACGGCAACATGATATCATATGATATCATGACGTCATATGTTAATATCATATGATGCCAGCAGCCTGGCTAAGCTAAAGTTACAATTTAATACTATATCATATGATGCCATTTGTGTGACATCATATGATATCATACTCGATTTTGGTCAGTATCATATGATTTTCCGGTCCCTAGCCATATTGTAAGTGGAGGGCTTGCTGTGGGGTAGGGGGGGGGGGGGGTAAGGTGTGTGTCGTGTGATAGGAAGAGGGGTGGGTGGGTGGGTGGGTGGGCATATCCACGTCCTCATACCACTGTTTACCGTCTCTCCATGGGTAGCGACTTGAGTACATCAGGCGCACTGTCGGGCGGGCAAATCGGAGGAGCAAATCGGCTGCAGGCCCTAAGGGGTGGTTTACACTGCGTTTGTTTTTGCCGATTTTGGTCCTATTTTGCTTTTCACCCAAATCGAGTAGTCCACACTACAAAATTGAGTGTGGTCCGACCAAAATCGGACCAAAAGCAAAAGCTACTAAAACCAAAAGCAAAATCGATCAAAAGCTAAATCGGGGGGAGAGGGGGTAGCAGTAGTCCTCTGATACAAAAGCACCCGAAAAGACACTAATAGCATCATTCCATGGAAAGACAAAAAAGAAGAAAAGATGGATGATGAGAGACACAAATGATTTGCTCACATCGTACAAGCGCGAAAGCACTTGGTACACTAAACTCTCTCTCTCTCTCTCTCTCTCTCTCTCTCTCTCTCTCTCTCTCTCTCTCTCTCTCTCTCTCTCTCACACACACACACACACACACACACACACACACAGAGCACCACTACAAGGGATGCTGCCTCATGGAATAAAATGTAACAACTTTTTAAGAGCTCCATTTCCATCTCCCTTCTTGTCAGAAAACAAAATTAGGTCTCCAATATGTAAACAAGTATGTTGGGCAAGCCTATTTGGCCCACCCCTGGACTGGAACACAACATACATGTAAACGATACAACTGTCATCTGCCGGAGGTCTCCGGTTCGAATCTGCACTGCACTCTAGAAATTCTTGGTTTCCGTGGTTTTTGCACGGGGGTATTGTTAAGTGCAATGTGCAGACGGTTAGACGCTATACCTGGCGGATATAACCTTGTAACAATTATTATTACCGGTATTACAACTGTCAGACTTGAAAACTTGTTTTACACCTTCAGGTAGGTTGTGATCTAAGTCAAAAGCAAAATCGGATCACATTTGTTGTCTCATTGGACACATTTTGCTTTCGATTTTGCTTTTCGTCCTATTTTGGTCCTGACCAAAATCGGACCAAAAGCGCAAGTTAAATCGACCAAACCCAAATGCAGTGTAAACTAGGGTAAACTACCCTGGTGTAAACTACCCCTAAGGGTCTATCCTGCCAAATTGCCTTTAACCCACACCAGCTGAAGTTTGGATATGGCAGACAGCTCACTCAACTACCAAAGGCAGTCACCTCGTCCCTGAGGCAGATTTCAGACAAGTTGTATGGGTAGTCACGTCACCTCATCTTCAAGGCAGATTTTAAACAAGATTTTAAAACAAGATTAAAAACCGCCCCCCAAACCAGCTCACGTTTGGATTCGGCATTCCAGTCATCTCGGAGGATAAGCCAGTCACAGCCTGAGGGTGCACAACCCCAATTGATGAGGCAGCGGTGCACCTGTGTAACAAAGCGCGGTATACGAGACACACATTCTGCAAGAACAGCCACGCGGGCAGCAACAAGGTTAGGCACACTGCACCCCCCCCCCCCCTAGTCTGAGTCGGAACCCGAAGTTCACAAGATACAGCAGCTCGAGGTGACAAAAAAAACTAGTGACAGCAGGGATCAAAATCCCCACGGGCGCTTACTTATTTCAATAAGGCCACGTAGTACGGTAGTCTGTCCAAGCTTGCTGAAAATGAAACCGTGTAGCAATTCAAATCAGGATCATTTAACTTGCTAGGGCTTAGTAGATAGAGTACCATGGTAACCGTAACTTGGTAAAGGCCAACCACCTGGAGTGATCTCAAGCTGCATCCCTAATCCGGTTTGGCAAAGGATCGTTTGCCAAACCGTTTGCCAATACTTAAGGCGTGTACGGTAGCTATTATTGCCTTTTATAGCTTTTCAGGGCCATTTGGGGTTTAAAATATAGCGGGGGAAAAGCCCTGGTCTGCGTTCGTTGCAAAGCCTTGCATCAGAACATCGGGAGTTCGTCCATCCCAGAGGGGTGAGTGTAACCCAACAACTACACCTACCTATCAGTAAGCTGTTGATTGGCATTCGAGAATATTCAGTGTCCGCAGCTTGCTAAAGCCAGTGATGAGAGCGTCAGTTTTTTTTCAAATCTGAAAGTAGGTCTTTCTAGCTTAATGGTTTTAGGCCTCCTCCAGGGTAGAGTGTAAGTGCTTTTTACTAGCTTGTATAGCCTTTTATAGCTTTTTAGGGCCATTTAGGGCATAAATAGAAGTGGGAAAAAGCCCTGGTCAGCGTTCGTTGCGAAGCTGTGGATTTGAACAACGTGAGTTCCTCCATCCCAGGGGGGGGGGGGGGGGGGGGGAGGTAACCTAACACCTACACCTATCAGTAAGCTGTTGGTATTCAAGGAGATTCAGTGTCTGCAGCTTGCTAAAGCTAGTGAGAGATGTTAGCATCAGTTTTTTTTCAAATCTGAAAGTGGGTTTTTCTAGCTTAATGGTATTAGGCCTCCTCAGGGACAGCGTTTGGGTGCTTTTATAGCTTTTGTAGCCTTTTATAGCTTTTTAGGGCAAAAATATAGCGGGAGAAAAGCCCTGGTTGGCATTCGTTGCAAAGCTAGCATATGCACATCGTGAGTTCCTCCAGCCCAGGGGGGTCGGTGTAATCTAAAACACTACACCTATCGGTAAGCTATTGGCATTCAAGAAGATCCAGTGTTTACAGCTTGCTGAAGCCAGTGAGAGACGTCGGCATTCGTTGCAAAGCTAGCATATTAACATCGTGAGTTCCCCCAGCCCCAGGGGGGTCAGTGTAATCTAAAACACTACATATCCCTAGGGAACGGCAATATGATATCATATGAAATCATGTCATCATACGATGTCATATGATGCCGGCAGTCTGACTAGGCTAAAGTTACCATTTATATACCACACCATATGATGCAATTTGAATGATATCATATGATATCATACTCGCCTTTGGTCAAAATCATACGATATGCCGGTCCCTGCATATTCCTAACTATTTCCAGGTTGGGGCAGGAGACAAATGCTGACACGTCCACAAGATTGTCGCAGTCAGATAGGTTGAGTGTCTGCAGATAAGGGCAAGAACCCAATGCAGACACGTCCACAAGCTTTTCGCAACCAGATAGGTTGAGTATCTGCAGATAAGAGCAAGAACCCAATACAGACACGTCCAGAAGCTTGTCGAAACCTGACAGGTTAAGATTCTGCAGGTAAGGGCAAGATCCCAATGCAGACACGTCCAGAATCTCGTCGCAACCAGACAGGTCAAGATTCTGGAGATTAGAACAAGAACCCAATGCAGACACGTCCACAAGCTGCTCGCAACAAGACATGTCGAGTGACTGCAAGTTAGGGCAAGAAACCAATGCAGACACGTCCACAAACCGATGGCATAAAGCCAGGCTAAGATTCTGCAAGTTAGTTAAAGAACCCAATGCAGACCAGTCCACAACCTCGTGGCAAAGAGACAGGTTGAGTGTCTGCATGTTAGGGCAAGCACCCAATGAAGACACGTCCGCAAGCTTCCGGCAACCAGACAGGTCAAGATTCTGAAGATTAGAGCAATAACTCAATGCAGACACATCCACAAGCTTGAGGCACCAAGACAAGTTGAATGTCTGCAGGTTGGGACACAACCTCAATGTAGACACATCCACAAGCTGCTTGCAACAAGACAGGTTAAGTGTCTGCAGGTTAGGACACAAACTCAATGCAGACATTTCCACAAGCATATCACAACCAGGCAGGTTTAGCGTCTTCAGGTTGGGGCAGGAACCCAAGACAGACACATCCGCAAGCATCTTGCAAGCCGACAGGTTAAGTATCTGGAGACCAGGGCAGGAATCCAAGGCAGACATATCAATAAGCTGATGGCATTCAAGAAGCTTCAGTGTCTGCAGCTTGCTAAAGCCAGCGAGACGACGGCATTTTTTGCAAAGCCTCGCATCCGTACAATGTGAGCTCCTCCAACCCAGTGCATTTAAGCAAGCCCCCCCTACATAAGCGGTCGTAATCAGTACATGTTACTTCCAGTGAGCGCATAGAAGCAGGGAAAGGACCTTCACAGGACAGACCAGGGAAATTGTGCATTTCGAGGCTCCTGACGTTGGGGCACTTGGGGATGGTGATGGACTCCAAGGACTGCCTAGGACCATTCTGAAAGTGCGAAAGCATTTGGTTGCATGTTGAGGTCAGAACATGGTAAAGGTCAGGTCAGGTAAGGGCAGTATACAATTCCAAGTCTGGGCAATACATGATAAAAGGGGAGTGATCCGGACATGGTAAAGGTCAGGCCAGGTCTGGTAAGGGCAGAACACGATGCAAGGTCAGGGCGGTACATGATTTAAGAGGATAGTTCAGGTCAGGGCAGTAGATGATGCAAGGTCAGGGTAGTACATGATAACAGAGGAGAGGGGCAGGGCAGTCATGATTAGGGATAGGCAATATGATATCATGTCATCATATGATATCATACGATGCCGGCGGTCTGACTAGGTAACTTTGGTCTACGGCATCATATCATATGACATTTGTATGATATCATACTCCTCTTCGGTCAGCATCATATGATTTGCCGGTCCCTAGTCATGATACAAGGGGAGAGGTCAGGGCAGTCCATGATGCAAGTTCAGGGCAGTACATGATAAAAGGGGAGTGGTCAGGTCAGGACAGTACATGATAAAAAGAGAGGTCTGGGCAGTACATGATAAAAGAGGAGAGGTCAGGGTAGTACACAATGAAAGGTCAGGGCAGTACATGACGAAGGGGAGAGATTCTGGCAGTACATGATGCAAGTTCAGGGCAGTACATGATGCAAGTTCGGGGCAGTACATGGTACAAAGGGAGAGGGGCAGAGCAGTACATGATGCAAGGGGAGAGGTCAGGGCAGTAAATGATGCAAGATCAGGGCAGTACATAATAAAAGGGGAGTGGTCAGGTCAAGACAGTACATGATAAAAAGAGAGGTCTGGGCAGTACATGATAAAAGGAGTGAGGTCAGGGCGGTACAAAATGCAAGGTCAGGGTAGTACATGACGAAGGGGAGAGATTATGGCAGTACATGAATACATGATGCAAGGTCAGGGCAGTACATGATAAAAGGGAAGAGGTCAGGGAAGGGCAGTACATGATAAAAGGGGAGAGGTCAGGGCAGTACATGATGAAAGGGAAGAGGGAAGAGGACAGTGCAGTACATGATTCAAGATCAGGGCTGTACATGATACTAAGGGAGAGGTATGGGCTGTACATTATAAAAGGGGTGAGGTCTGGGCAGTACATGATCCAAGGTCTGGGCAGTACATGATAAAAAGGGAGAGGTCGGGGCAGTACATGATCCAAGGTCAGGGAAGTATATGATGGAAGGGTAGAGGTCAAGGTAGTATAAGATGCAAGATTAGGGCAGTACATGCCAAAAGGGGAGAGGTTAGGGCTGTACATGATGCAAGGTCAGGGCAGCGCATGATAAAAGGGGACAGGGCAGGGAAGGGCAGAACATGATCAAAGGGGAGACAGTGTTCAGGACAGGGCAGTACATGATGCAAGGTTAGGGCAATACATGATACAAGGGGATAGATCAATTCATGTCTGGGCAGTACATGATAAAAGTGGAGAGGTCAGGGCAGTACATGATGCAAGGTCAATGGCAAGACATGATACAAGGGGAGAGGTCAGGGCAGTACATGATGAAGGGAAGACGACAGGGCAGTACATGATGCAAGTTCATGGCAGTACATGATAAAAGGGAAGACGACAGGACAGTGCATAATGAAAGTTCAGGGCAGTACATGATAAAAGGGAGGACGACAGGGCAGTACATTATGCAAGTTCGTGGCAGTGCATGATACAAGGGGAGAGGGGCAGGGCAGTACATGATATGAGGGGAGAAGGCAGGGATGTACATGATACAAGGGGAGAGGCCAGGGCAGTACATGATGCAAGGTCAGGACAGCAGCTGATGAAAGGGGAGTGGTAAGCCCAATACACAATGTAACTTCAGGGCAATACATCATAAAAGGGGAGAGGTCAGGGCAGGTCAGGGCAGTACATGATAAAAGGGGAGAGGTCAGTTCAGTACATGATGCAAAGTTAGGGCAGTACATGATGCAAGGTCAGGGCAGTACATGATCAAAGGGGAGAGATATGGTCAGGTCAGGGCAGTACATGATAAAAGGGGAGAGGTCCGGTCAGGTCAGGGCAAGACGGCACATGATACATTAGTAGAGATCAGGTCGGGATAGGGCAGTACATGATCCAAGGGAACAGGTCAGGGCATGGCAGTACATGATAAAATAGAAGAGGTAGATCAGGGAAGAACAGGGCAATAATGATAAAGGGGAGAGGTAAGGTCAATACATGATGCCACTGAACTACCCTCATAAGCTCTACCCCCCCCCCCCCCCCCCCCCCCCCCCCCCCCCATACACACACCCACACACTCACACACACTCTTAAGGTGTAGGGCGTTAGGTAAGGCTCGTGTAAGGTTATTGGATTCAGACGTCCTTCAACACAACAATTGCAATTTGCACCTATCAGAACTTGCACCATGTAAACAAGCACCAAACTTGCAACATATTCGTTGCCTCATACAGTCTTTGGACAATGCAGAAAATATGACTATGTGTACAGCTGGTCGGGTGGAAATATGTATGGTGGAAATATGCTAGATCCAAGAGGCCTCCCATAAATTAGCCATCACCAAGTTGTACCCCTGCAGGAACTCACTGGCTTTGACGAGGATTTCAAAGTTGTGGTGTAGGCATGGACGCTCTGTCGACAACTCTTGCTCACAACCCGAAAGGCCTGTCGAGTCTCCGAGTCCATGGCAGCAAGCAGGGGGGCGAAAACGGGAATTGGCATAAGCCCAATTTCGGGGGAATGCTGATCCTCCTGCGTGGCGGTGCCGAGCTCCAGGCCAGATTCTTGCAAGGCAACGAGCGTCATCCTGCCGGTTCGATCCGAATCGATCATTAGCTCAGCTTGGTTGCAGAAACCGATTTCAGAATTCCCGCGTTGTGTTATGCCAGGTAGCGAAGTTACCACGTAGTTCGCCCCTGTGCACACCGCACTACCGCAGGGGCAGGCCCCCATGGGGAGGGCTAGGGCACGGCCCGTCTCGAAAAACCCGAGCCATGATGAGGTCACGTACGCGCGGCGATCGCATCAATCTAAACGCGCAGATAATTGTTGTATGAACCCCTTAAGCATAAAATGGATCCAATGCTCATGTCGATCGCAAGTTTTCTCACTGAGCGTGTTGGGCCTTAGGGGGGCCGAAAAACATACTTGAACAAGTAGCTCCACTGCGCGCTTCGAGGAGCTCCATGGCGCGCAATTATCTAAACGCGTAATATTAAGTTATTATGATGGCTGCTTGCCACTTGCCACTGCTAGGAGACGAAGACCCAGTACTTGGGAAAAGTACGAATCCCCTCTTGCGATGGAATTCGTAGTGATGCGCGGCCTAATTTCGCGCTGTAATGATCCAGAAGGCCTATCTGAAGCATGGCGGTCCACTGTCACGACCTGTTTCGCCGAGTTCGTGGGCCAGGAACCGACCTTGTACCACAACTGCCGACCTTGGACCTTGGCGCGAGCCCATGTGGCTTTAAGGCTTATACGTTTGTCCTTTTGACTGTCCTGCCTCTGCCTATTGTATCTCAAAACTGCATGGCCCGATCGGCCCAATTTTTTGACAGCTTTTTGAGGGGCACCTAACGGAGGTATCCAAGTATTCAAAAAACAGTCCCGGCCCAAACCGTAAAGCTTGTTCTTGGTGGACAGCATGGGTGTCTAAAAGCATGAAATCAGTGTACTGTGCGCCCAATTTGTAATAAACGCTCCCAATAGGCATCACAAGGTATTCATAGATGTATGGGGCATTGGTCTGCCAAGTGGCCGAAGAGCTGGTCGCGAAATAGATGCGGTTTATAGCTTTTTGCTGTGTTTTTGAGGGAATAAAGACAACCGCTATATCTGAAAACCACAGGGGATTTTTGTAGATGTTTGTACACAAATCTACCTCATTTGGCCATATTTCAATATTATGCTCTACAAAAACAGTACCAGGTTTAATCAGCGCGTCATAGAATCATAGAGGCAAAAAAACTGCTTTGTGAGTCCATTTAGGCCATTTGGGGCCATAACGTGCCATTTTGGGCCATTACGTGCCATTTAGGGCCATAACCTTCTTCAGACCCCCTAAACCATGTTAAGACCCCGTAGGAACCATTACATTTATACCTCAATAGGCCTACAGATCAGTAAAATGTAATAAAAAGCTACCTAGAAGATGTTCAAGGCACTTCACATGCCACAATCTGCATTTAAAGCCCATTTGGGGCCGTTTGTTAGGCCATTTGGGCCCCCCACAGTTCGCAACTTGTTTTTCTCCATTTCCAATTCTGAGTCAAATTGTCGACAGAACATAAAAAAAGAAAGACAAAACCTTTTTTCTGCAAAAACAAATGGGACACTTTTTTGGTCCGTGTTTGGAGGCCTGGATGAGGGTTTAGTCCCATTCGCTACATGTTTGTCATTATAGCCAGAGCTTGATATACATATAAATATTCATCCTGCCTAAAATTTGGAGTGTAGCGGATGGAACTAGACCTCCTTCCGGCCATCCCCGTATCGGGGTTTCGGATGTGGTGCAGCCCCCCCCATAGGGGGCAGGCCCCACAGCCCCCACAGCCAGGTGGCGTTATATGGCGAGGGGTGTGTGCGGGTGTGTGGGCTTCCACAACGACCACAACGACCAACCATACTATTTCCCTCAGAGATCTCCGATTTCCCTATACCGACCGATATATAATTCAATAAACGGGGTTAATTGGGTCAGTAAAATGGGTGCAGGCAGAGGGGGTGCAGGGAGGGGTCACACGGCAACTTGTGGAGTACAGAAACGTCCATTTTAACTTCGCCAGCGTGTCACTCTTATCCACTCACCGCATGCGAAATCACGAAAAGAGGGTGAAAACTGGTCTCGGGAGGAGAGGTTTCTGATGCTGATGCTCGAAATGAATTCTGTCTTAAACTGCCAAAGGATGTTGGGAAGGCCATGCGCTTAAAATATAGCCAAGCTGTGGCTCGGCGAGTTAAATCGAGTTCATCTAGTTCGGTGGACATGTGCCAAGGCATGAGAGATGTCCACCACGGCCCGCAAGCTCCTGCGCTTCCGAGCGTCCACCCCTTTCAAATCTACGAATCGCAGGTGCAAGCTCTACTCCTTTGGCAATGATCCTGCTATTTAGCGTCCTGAACAGTTTCGCATGCGGCTCGAAATTTGATCGCCCGGAAAACTAAGGGCCACAAATAGGGTTTGTTTGCCGCTGACGGTGCGCTGACGCCCATTTCAGGCCAAATCCCTTGTACTTAATTCAGTACAGCTTCAGTACTCCACAAGTTGCCGTGGGGTCAGTCACGGGGGTATGGGGTCGGTCAGTTGCACCGTCAGCGTCAGTCTGGCCCACGCCCACGTCAGCGTAATTCGCAACTACCTACAAGTCCCCACCGCAACTACCTACAAGTCCGGAAACTAAAAAAACAAACAACTCTGGTTGCGATTGATTTCCTGCTGGAGCGCAATATTACTCTGCTCCAGCGCGTTCCTTTCTTTCATTTCAGTTCAGCTCAACTGCTTAGCCAGCGACGGTTCATACCTCCGCCGAAACGACAATCCTTGTCTGCCAACGAACCCCTCTGCCAGCGAAGCATGCCAACGTGGCAAGCAGGCTCAGATTCTTGTGACAGCGCGGCATAACTATCTAACTATCTGCGAGCACTTTATTGCACGAAGCACGGCCTGCCCCCCTCGCCTGCCCCCAGTGTCCACAACAACCACAACAACCAACCATACTATTTATTAAGGGGTATAACACATTTCCTATTCCTCCAACAACCAACCATACTATTTATTAAGGGGTAGGACACATTTCCTATTCCTCCAACGGTGTAGCAACTCGTAAGAGAGTCTCACTCACAACACCTCCGCCTTGTAGCCACTATGATTGCAGTAACTCATTCCATGCAGACGAGGTCGGTGATGAGCAAGCGAGCCATGGTTAGGCCCATGGCTTGCGCGAATTCCGGCCCCTCCTCACGACGAGCAGCGCCTACGTCTGCTGCTGGTTCCAGGAATGTGTCTTCCTCCGCCCTAGGAATGTCAATTCCGGTGTCTGTCACGCCGAACGCGCCATTGGTGCCTGTAAGGCAGGCAGAGCAGGTCGAGGATTTCAGAGATGGAATTTTAGAGCTTTCCCCCAAGAATCTCACCTCCTGGATGGAGGATTCATCACAGTACTGCGCAGTCATGTTTGCCGCGGTAAGTCTTTTTCTCGGCCCTTGTCTGTGCCTGCTGTTTTGCGTTTCTGTCGTCGATGAACGAAGCGTCTGGCTGTTTGCCCACCCACGACTGATTCAAACCCTTCTGCGCCCTGGCTTCTATCGCATTCCACATTTGACGCACTCCGTTTGCCCAGCCCAGTAGCTCAGCCCAGTAACCCAGCGATTCCCAAGATATCTCCTGGTGATATCTCCCAGATTTTTCTCCTCGGATGTGCCAAAACATTTATCTACCCGTCCGTTCTGGATGTCACGCAGTTTCGAGTCATTTACATCAGTGGATTCGTCTACGTAGTCTGCTGCCAGTGCTCTATTTCTGCCAGTGCGCGATATCTTGTAGTCGTGTCATTGTCCCTAGACCCAGACGACTGTAGGAGAGAGCTTGGTACCTCGGTAGTTATGAAATAAACGAGTGGCCGGGCTCCCTCCTGCTCTTGCCAATCAGCGAAGCGATTGGCGCCCATCGCTTTTTCACCAGCCTTCTGCTGATTTTATATCCAAGGCCCCCTAAATATAAATATCCCAGAAATCTGAGTAGATATTAAGCGTGTATGCGCAGCCGTCCGCCTCTACCTTGGCACACTATCCCCACGTTTCACCAGGTCCACCTCGTAGATCGACCTGTCCCTTGAGCTGTCCTCAACTTTCAGATAGAAACCACACAGTAGGAGAGGCACCGTAGCACACTTTTCAGCCCCACAGACAAGTTTGAGCCCCCCTAACACACCCTAGCTGCCACCCCCAGGCTGGTCCAGACACCAGATAGAGACTACGTGACAGTGTAGATAGGTTACTTGGGACCCATTCTCACAGATCTTTCTTCTTCACCTCTGTCTACAGGATCACTGCGGTCCTTGTCACCTCATGAAGCCTGAGTTCACAAAGCTGGCCGCCTGCTTCCCTTCCTTCAAGTTCGCTTACTTCAATATCTCTGGTAGCCCTGAGCACCAGGCGCTTGCCACAAAGCTCCGAGTGAGGGCAATTCCAGCCTTCCGAGTTTACAAGAAAAGCCGGAAGTTGGAGGAGGTGACTGGAGCTAGGCCCACTCCTCTCAGACAGATGCTCCTCAGCTACTTCCGCCCCTTCTAAGTTCCTCATCTCTCCAATTCTTTCTGGCTCTGTGAAACAGCTTCTCTGCAGTTGGAACTTGAACTTCGTTGCTTAGCTTCAGCCAGCAATTTGGTTGCTCGCCGCAGTTTGAAGAGGTAGTTGGTGCCAGGCCATCTCCTCTCAGCTAGATGCTCCACCACTACTTCCGCCCCTAACAAATATCCCAACTCTGCTTTTCTTTCTACCTCTGGTCGGCACTACTGTTGCCTGGCTGGCCCACCCCCGATGAGCTGAACTGTGAGAACTCCTCAAGTCGTAATGAATATATTTTGGCATTTTGGCACATACTTTGAAGCCTCAATTTTCAGTGCCCCAGGTGCCTGCTGCCCACGAAACTCCTTCTACTGCTGTTGGGGGTTCCCCAAGTTTTATCTTAGGCCTCAGGAAACAGCTCTGGGCCTACACACAGCCGCAAGGATAATGTTGGAGACTATTTTCTTCTCTGTAGATGCAGCCTGCTTATGGAAATTACCAAGTTGATATTGAATGCCAGGCCCTTGAAAACAGTCCTGAGCCTACACATGGCTGCTAGGAGAGTCCTGTACAGCATTTTCTCCTCAGATGAGTTAGTCTGCATCCGGAAGTCCACTTTCGGTTTTCGTTGAAGTCGAGATCTGAACAGCTCAGGTGTAAGCCCTTGAGCCCCTGAATTACAATATACATTAAAATTAACAAGTTGGATATTAAGCCCCAGGGAATAGTCTTGTGTCTACACAGAGCTGCAAGGAGTATCTGGACAGTATTTTCCTAAAAGAATAACCAGCTTCCGGGAATCTCACCAAGCTTCTTATAGTATAATATTTTTATATTGGATTGGATTGTTGCATGGTTCTCCTGCCAACTCAGTGCTTCTTACCATCTTTCAATTCAAAGTCCCCTGTGCGATACCCACGGAAGCATGCTAAGCGGATTAGACAGTATTAAGATTTGTGTAGGTATGTGTAGACACCTTGTGCAGGAGGGAGTGCAAGCTAGTAGATTCGGTGGTGGAGTGCTGACGCGGGGTGGTGAGTGTGAAGGAGTGTGTGGGTGTGAATGTGTTTGAGTGTGTGGTTGTGAATGTGTTTGAGCGTGTGGTTGTGAGTGTACGTGTGTTGATTGTGAGTGCAGGAGTGTATGGTTGTGTGTTGATTTTGAGTGTGTGGTCGTGTGTGGTCGTGTGTTGGTTGTGACTGTAGGTGGTTGGTGGTTGAACCGCTCATGGTGGTGAATGTAGTATATATGCAGGGTGTATATATGAAGTGAGCTTGTTGGCAAAGTTTTTCCCCGGGCCTTTGCACCTGCAAATACTTTTGAGTTGTACTTGCAATTTATGATTGGTATGGAAAAGGTGTTTCCAGAGCACCATGAAGTGGGTTCTTGGTGGTGGTTTGAGTGAACTCTGATTTGTGAAAGTATCAAATCAACTCAATTCCATGTTTGTGACCAGTGGTTTAGTGTGAAAACAGTGTTTCAGTGTGTGGACAGTGTTTCGGTGTGTGAACAGTGAATCAATGTTTGAGCAGTGAACCAATGTGTGAACAGTGAAACAGTGTGTGGACAGTGAATCAGTCCATGACTGGACTTAGTACGTCAACAATTCACAATCCGTGCATGATTGTGGGCATAGGACGTATGCTTACGAAGTATTGTACCACCCCAGGTTTTCCGTACTACATATTCCACCTCAGTGTGCACGCTAAGGACATACTAGTTTACGCAGTTCTGCGTCTTTACTCATGTTTACTAATACATATTAATAGATGGGCACCAGACACAATTTTCTCAAGGATAATCACGCTAGTCTGTTCGAGATCCTCCTCGACTTGTCTTGAGAGTCAGGGTAGCCTGGACATGAACCTCCTCGACTCGTCTTGAGAATCACGCAAGGCTGTACGTGATTCTCCTTGACTTGGTGCCTCATGCTATATGAGATTACTTTTCTTTTGAGCTTCCTGCTGTAGTTTCTAAGCAGCTCTCAGAGCCAGCCGCTGGGCTAAGCCCAAGATTCAGCAATATTGAAAATATGGTTATATCAATTTCCAGGTGCACTTAGTTATAGAATAGTATTTGTTGCTAGGTACCTATCTCCAGCACTTTGGCGGTTATCGGTCTGCAGAACTTGTGCGCTATCTGATATTTATTTGCATGGTCTTATCAGCATTCAGGCTGCTAACCCTCTGCGCCTGTTTGATGGAGTAGTGCTAGTAGATTTACTTGAAGGCGCAATGATAACTACTTGTTGACACGTACATGGCCTACCAGCCTGCTGAGCCTTGGTCTGGACTGTAACATCGTGCAGCTCGACTTTAAACGTTAATTCCTTCATACCTTCCAAAATGTTACACTTGGGCACATGGCAGCCCGATTTTAAACGTCCATTCTTATCAAACGTCACACCTGGGCATATGGCTGCCCAATTCCAGTAGTACATGCCTAAATCCTTAGGAATATCAACGAGCTTAACTGATTACAACAATGAAGTGACTGAATCCCAGAAGCCCAGAACCTGATTTCCTAATATAAGAGCAAAATGGATAAATGATTCCTCTAAATCATTTGATGTGTAATCCAGAGGTGGAAGGTCTTTCGAAGCTACCTCTGTCTATCCATTGATATACGAAGGGATCGGATCAAGTTTAATATTGGGTCAGAATGTTTGGATGTTTTTCATGTTGATTGCTTTGATAACGATCACATTTTCTAACAGGATCCGTTTGCTTCACAATAATTTGCAGTGGCAAGCCGAGGCTGCCGTGGGGGCAGCCTAGGTTTGGGGGTCCTGAGGACTAGTCCTGGGGTAGTCAATCAGGCTAAAGGGACTTGCCCAACCTGACACAATCAAGATTCTTATAAACTACTCGGAGGGGCTCTTTAACAAGCATTGCAAGATGTAGTACCCCAACGAAATGTAAGGACACCACGGAGGATCCAGGATCAAGCACTATGAGACAACTAAAACGGTAATTTTAAGCCAATGTCAAGGATTTATTTTCGAAATGAAAAATGAAGAAGAAATTGTTTTGTTTGCGTTTACATTTTCCTGCAAATCATTTGTTTTACTGCCGAAGACGGCAAGCAGCCAATTTGCTGGCTGAAGCTAAGTAACCAAGTTCAGGTTCAATGTCAACGATTTATTTTTTACAAGCAGGATTCGCGCCTCAGAGGGTGGGTATCCCCACGCTAGCCCTGGACTATTTTGTACAAGAAGGATTATATGTGATGTGGCGGGGCTCCTCGTACTTGGAAAGAGGGAGTAGTGGCGGAGCTGTATTGAGGATATAGAAAGAAAGGCGTGGCCAGCTGAACACCCCAGAGCCACTCACACACAAATGGTACATGCTGACATACTATAATACAATCATACAAACGTACTATCAATGGTTGGTCAGAGGGACCCCCAAACCTGCTTCTCAAGAGAAGGTTTGGGAGTCTGCGACGCATCCAGACTACCTGAGATGCAACGGACCCTCCCAAATCTGCATCTGTGACGTAGGAAGCATCGTTCTATCAAGGGTACTTCAAGAGGACCCCCAGCTCTGCGTCCTGAGACGCAACCAATTGTACAGCGTGTGTCCCGACCCGCAACCGACCCATAGCCTGCGCAACCAACCCACTGAAGCTGCGTCTGCGACACAAGGGACCTTACCCACGTTGCGTCTCAGGACGCAACGATTTGGTTGCGTTTCAGGACGCAACAGACTCTTCGCAGTTGCGTCTGTGACGCAGGAAGCAGCGTTCTGAACAACCCTGGTACTATCATGTGTATGTGTATCAAGGTACTTCAGGAGGACCTCCAGCTCTGCAATGTATAGCCTGCATCCTGTGACGCAATGGACCCTTCCTTCTGGTCATCGGACACTCCCACGTTGCATCCTGCGACGAAACGTACTCTTCGCTGTTGCGCCTGTGAGGCAGGAAGCAGCTTTCTGAATAACCCTGGTGCTATCCAGGGTACCTCAGGAGGACCCCCAAAAGATGCAACCAAATCGTCTCAGGACGCAACGCACTCTTTCGCGTCTGTGATGCAGGGAGCAGCGTTCTAAACAAACCTGGTACCACCATGTGATGTGGCTCTTTCCTTCTTCCAGGAGAGAGGGGCGGTACAAACTATCACGCAATCATACTGTAGCAAGAACTCAGGGCCCCCGACGGTAAAATAATTGTTTGGGGTTCAGTTCATCAATGCTTTCTTGTGAAGCCCTTCCTATCACGGGTGGGCAAATCCCTTTAGCCTATATGGCCTGACCCTGGACTGTAACATACATTTAGACTAGACTAGCAATGGTCCTACCCGCTGCAGAGTACCAGCTCACTAGGTAGGACCATCTAGTCTCACATTGCCCTGCAGGTCCTCAAGGGTGGAAGTAAGGGAGCCTCAAGTATTGGGGGCATCCACTTCCTTACTGTAACAAACATGATATCATCTGTTGATGATCTTTCTTTCTTCCATGAGACGGAGGTAGTACATTGTCGTACTTTCGTACTTATCATACTATCGTACTTATCAACTTGCCATACTGTCATCAGTTGATGATCTTTCCTTCTTCCAGGAGACGGGGGTAGTACGTACAATCACACTATCACACTATCGTAGTATCATTCTATCACACTATCGCAGGATCATCCTATCATGCTGTTTTCCGATCATACATGTTTACTATACGCTCATGTTGTTGAGAATAATTCCTTCTTATTAGCCACCCAACAACATGATAGAGTAGTATTTAAGTATGGTCGTAAAACAACATGATAGTGTGATCGGATGATAGTGTGATATTAGATTATTCTTTCTTATTAGCCAACCAACAACATGATCGTGCAGTACTTAAGTATGGTCGTAAAACAACATGATAGTGTGATCAGATAAAAGTCTGATATTGGATAATTCTTCCTTATTAGCCAACCAACAACATGAGAGTATAATATAAGTTTGGTCGTAAAACAGCATGATATTGTGATCGGATGATAGTGTGATATTGAATCATTCTTTCTTATTAGCCGCGGGTGGCTGCTCATCCTCAGTGGTAGTTGGGGGGGCCTCTGTGGCTGGTGGTGCTGGTGGTGCAGCAGTGGGTTTCTTCTTGGCCTTCTTTTTTGGGGTGGACGGACCTGGTGACATCATTTGAAGAAAGAAGAGAGCTACGATAGCTCCCATGGTTGTAAGGATTGGCACCGAGGCGCTCAGTACACCTTTTGGCTTGGCCACGTCTGCATCGGCCTCAATTGGGGCCGGGGGGGCCTGCTTGGGTGCAGCCGCAGGGGGGGCCGGCGTGGGGGTCGCGGGGGGTGGAGATGGTTTCGGAGCAGGTTGGGGAGGGGGGTAGGAGGGGTAGGAGGGGGGCGGGGGTGGGCTTGGGTGTGGGTTCAGCAAGGGGGGCGGGTGCTGGAGGGGCTGGTGACTCGACGGCCTTGGGTTGGGTTGGTGGTGGAGGTGGAGGTGGAGCGGGGGTGGGCTTGGGTGTGGGTTCAGCAGGGGGGGCGGGTGCTGGAGGGGCTGGTGACTCGACGGCCTTGGGTGGGCTTGGTGGTGGAGGTGGAGGGGGAGCGGGGGTAGGCTTGGGTGTGGGTTCAGCAGAGGGGGCGGGTGCTGGAGGGGCTGGAGTCTCGATGGCCTTGGGTGGGGTTGGTGGTGGAGGGAGAGCTGGTTTTGTTTCCGGAGCTGTTGCTGGTTCCGGAGCTGGCGCTGGAGTCGGGGCCGGGGGAGAAGGGGGGCTCGGGGCTGGGGTTGGGGTTGGAGCTGGGGGTGGAGGCGGAGGGGGGGCTGCGGTCGGGGCTGGGGCTGGCTTATTAGCTTGCACAGGAGGAGCTCTGACACTAGGCTTTCCCTCCTGCAAATGATGTGAAGTGGACGGTGGTGTTGATATGTTTATGTGTTCGTGCGTTTATGTGTTTATATGCTCAAGTGTTTATGTGTTTATATGTTGATGTGTATGTCATGAATGGGTTGGGTGTAAGAAATGGTGGCATCAATTCCACAAAACACAGGAGGAGAAGGAGAAGGGGCTTTGACACTAGGCTGGCTCTCCTGGAACTTATGAAATTAAGGGTGGTGATGGTGGTGGAAAGCATATGCAGGTGCATGTAATAATTTGTGTGTAGGCTGGTATCGGACACAAGTAGGTTGGGTGTAAGCAATGGTGGCATTCATTTCAAACTTTACATGAGAAGGAGCAGCTTTGACACTAGGCTGGCTCTCCTGAAAATGATGAAATTAAGAGTGGTGATGGTAGTGGGAAGCATATGCAGGTGAATGTAATAATTTGAGTGTAGGCTGATATAGGAAACAAGTAGGTTTGGTGTAAGCAGTGGTGTCATCAATTTAACGAAGCACAGGAGGAGGACGAGGAGCTCCGACACTAAGCTCGCTCCTGTGCAAATTATCAAGTGGACGGTGAAGGTGATGTCTTCATGTGTTAATGTTTGATGTTTTGATGTGTGGATGTGGATGGCATGGATAGTTTGGGTGTAAGCAATGGTGGCATTCATTTTACAAAGAACAGGAGGAGGAGGAACTCTGACACTAGCCTCGCTCCAGTGCAAATTATTAAGTGGATGGTGGTGTTGATTTGTGGATGTGTTGGTGTGTATGGCATGAATGGGTTGGAAGTGAATATGGTGGCATGAACTTCAAACATCACAGGAGGAGGAGGTGCTCTGACACTAGGCTGGCTCTCCTGAGAGTGATCAAATGAAGGGAGGTGATAATGCGTATGACAGGAGATTCTAATGTGTTAATGAATTCATGTGTCTAAGTGTGAATGTGTTGATGTGTATGGCATGAATAGGTAGGGTGTAAGCAATAGTGGCATCAATTTTCACAAAGAACATGAGGAGGAGCTCTGACACTAGCCTCGCTCTCCTGCAAATATAAGAAATGAAGGACGGTGTTGTTGATGTGTTAATTCGCTTATGTGTGTATGTGTATGGCATGAATGGGTTGGCTGTCGATATGGTGGCATCAACTGCACAGGAGGAGGAGGAGGAGGAGGAGGAGGAGGAGGAGGAGGAGGAGGAGAGGAGGAGGAGGAGGAGGAGCTTTGACACTAGCCTCGCTCTCCTGCAAATGAGGAAATGGAGGGAGGTGCTGATGAGTATGGCATGAATGGGTTGGGTGTGAATATGGTGGCGTGAATTTCACGAAGCACAGGAGGAGGGGCTTTGACACTAGGCTGGCTCTCCTGAAAATGAGGAAATTAAGGATGGTGATGGTGGTTCTTCCATTTACAAACAACCCTATGTTACAGGTTACACCTCACCTGGGTGGCACTACTCTTTTGTACTGCCTGGCTGCTAGGGCTGTCCACACCCTCACCGACACTCACACCCTCTGGCGGACCAGAGGACAGTATAATGGCAGCAGCTGCGGCCAAGCCAACTCCGATCAACCCAGGGATAAATCCAGATACCCCACCCTTGGCAGCCGGTGGTGCTGCATCAGCTGACTTGGACGCAGCCCCAGCACGTTTTGGGGGGGCCTTGGCAGCTTTGGACACAGGGGCTGACCTGGCCTTGGCGAGGGGGGCTTTGGTCACAGGGGCTGGCTTTGACTTGGGTGCAGGGGCAGGTGGCTTGGCCTTCTTGACAGGTTCAGGCCTTGCCTTGACAGGTGTGCGTGACTTCCCGCTCCCGCCTGCCTCGGATTTTGACTTGGAAGCTGACAGGAAGCTGGCGGCTGCAGCACCAACAACAGCTAGGACCGCCACTGGAGCCACCAGTGAGGCCCCCCCACCTTCGTCACTGGACACAGAAACAGCAGATGGGGAAGAAGAAGAAGAGGAGGAGGAGGAGAGAGAGGAGGAGGCAGGTGTGGACTTTAGCTTGGGCGTGGGCCTGCTGGGTTTACTGGCCTGGCTGCGGGATTCAACAGATGGGCTGGGTGCCTGACCCTGTTGCTGCTGCTGCTGTAGGAGGGCGCGCTCGCGGATAGACAGGCCGCCGCCATCGTCGCCTCCGCCTCCCTTTACTTGGGCGTAGCGCTCCAGCAATAGGGAGCTCCCCTCCTGAATGCGCGGGTTTTTTCACATTTAAATTCAAATTCAAAATTAAGGCTAAAAACAGCTGAAAACGATAAAAAGTAGATACGATACTGTAGAAGGGTGCATTCACGGATGGGCAGGCCGCCATCATTGCCGTCTCCCTTCACTTGGGTGTAGCGCTCCAGCAATAGAGAGCTCCCTCCTTAATGCGGGGGGTGGGGGGGGGGGAATTCACATTCAAATTAAAAATTAAAGCTAAAAACATTGAAGCTAAAAACAGCCTTAAACGATTAAAAAGCAGATATGATGCTGTAGGAGGGCGCTTTCACAGATGGACAGGCCGCCGCCATTGCCACCGCCATCGTTGCCGCCGCCCTTTACTTGGGCGTAGCGCTCCAGCAATATAGAGCCCTCCCCTCCTGAATGCGCGGGGTAAATTCACATTTAAATTCAAATTCAAAATTAAAGCTTAAAAACTGAAGCTAAAACAGCTACAAACGATTAACACTATATTTAATGCTGTAGGAGGATGCATTCGTGAATGGACAGGACGCCAGCATCGTAACATCGTTGACACCGCCATCGTCGCTGCCGCCCTTTACTTGGGCATAGCGCTCCAGCAACATAGAGCCCTCCCCTCCTGAATGCGCGGGGGAAATTCAAATTCAAATTCAAATACAAAATTAAACCTAACAACGATAAAAAGTATAATTGATGCTGTAGGAGGACTCATTCGCGGATGGACAAGACGCCGCCATCATTGCTACCCCCATTGCCGCCGCCTTGCCCCCTACCGCCCTTTATGTGGGCGAAGCGCTCCAGCAACATAGAGCCCTCCCCTCCTGAATGCGCAGGGTGAAACAATCAAATTCAAATTCAAGTTCATTAAAAAATTAAAGCTAAAAACGATTAAAAAGTAAAGCATATGTAATGATGTAGGAGGATGCATTCGCGGATGGACAGGACACCGTCATTGCCGCCGCCTTGCTCCTTGCCGCCCTTTACTTGAGCGTATCACTTCAGCAGCAGGGAGCCCTCTCCTCCTGAATGTGCGGGGGGAAATTCAAATTCAAATTCATATACAAAATTAAAGCTTTAAAAGCTTTAAAAGTAGTTATGATGCTGTAGGAGGATGCATCGGATGGACAGGATACCACTATTGCCGCCGAGTTTTTCTTGGGCATAACGCTCCAGCAATAGAGAGCTCCCCTCCTGAATGCACAGGGGGAAATCAAATTCAAATTATTAAAAAAATTAAAGCTTTAAACGGCTTAAAACAATTACTAAGTATAAATGGTCACGGATGGACAGGCCGCCGTCATCGTTGCCGCCGCTCTGCTCCTTGCCGCCCTTTACTTGGGCGTAGCGATCAAAAATAACACACATATCCTGTTTTGACGAATGGCTCAATGGTAGAGCCCGTTGAATCGATGAGGTGCGGGGTTTGAATCCCTACGGTGCGCTTTAGTGTTCACGGACGCTGTCAACCGCCATGGTAGCTTTGTCCAGGTAACATGAACCGCCACGCACAGACCACCACACACACACACACACCGCTATCACACAACAAACACACACCGCTATCGCAGAATACACACACACAACACACACACAACACGCACAGACCACCACACACACACACACCGCTATCACACAACAAACACACACCGCTATCGCAGAATACACACACACCACACACACACAACACGCACAGACCACCACACACACACACACACCGCTATCACACAGCACACACCGCTATTACAGAAAGGTTGATGCGAGCAAAAGGGATGGCAAGACACACCCACAGGACACACACACATATACCACCACGGCACACTCATATACCACACACACACAACGCTATCACACAACACACACACAACACGCACAGACCACCACTAACACACACACACACCGCTATCACATAGCACACACAGACCAGTATCACACACACACCACTATCACACAATACACACACCACGCAAAGACCACCACCATAAACACACCGCTATCACACAACACACACACAACACGCACAGACCACCACCAACACACACACACACTGCTATCACACAGTACACACAGACCAGTATCACACACACACCACTATCACACAATACACACACCACGCAAAGACCACCACCACAAACACACCGCTATCACACAACACACACACCAAACACACACCGCTATCACACACACACACACTGACACAGAGAGAAACACACCTCAGCTTGGGCACAGTCAACGCCTGACGGCAAGATGGTGGATGCCAGCAAAAGATGGAAAGACACACTCACAGACCACACACACACACACACCACGCACAGACCACCACCACACAAACACAGAGAGATGCACACCTCAGCTTGGGCACAGTCAACGCCTGACAGCAAGATGGTGGATGCCAGCAAAAGGGATGGCAAGAAATACACACAGAACACACACACATATACCACCACGGCACACTCACAGACCACACACACAGACACACCGAGATCACACAAACACACACCACTATCACACAAACACAGACCACTATCACACAACACACACACACACAGAAACACACCTCAGCATGAGCGTAGTCAATGCTTGGCAGCAAGATGGTGGATGCAAGCAACAGGGATGGAAAGACACACTTGCCGCCATCATACACACACACACACACACCACACACACACAAACACACACACACACACACACACACACACACACCACACACACACACACACAAACACAGAGAGATACACACACACACACCACACACACACACACACACACACACACAGAGAGATACACACACACACACCACACACACACACACAAACACAGAGAGATACACACACACACACACACACACACACACACACACAAACACAGAGAGATACACACACACACACACGCACACACACACACACACACACAAACACAGAGAGATACACACACACACACACACACACACACAAACACAGAGAGATACACACACACACACCACACACACACACACACAAACACAGAGAGATACACACACACACACACACTACACACACACACACAAACACAGAGAGATACACACACACACACCACACACACACACACACAAACACAGAGAGATACACACACACACACCACACACACACACACACAAACACAGAGAGATACACACACACACACACACACACACACACAAACACAGAGAGATACACACACACACACACACACATACACAAACACAGAGAGATACACACACACACACCACACACACACACACACAAACACAGAGAGATACACACACACACACAAACACAGAGAGACACACACACACACACACACAGAGAGATACACACCTCTGCTTGGGCGTAGTCAACGCCTGACAGCAAGATGGTGGATGCGAGCAAAAGGGATGGCAAGACTCCGTGGCCTGATCCACTTTCAGTGGCATCCTGCACAGCAGAGATTTATTTTTCAGTTCAGAAAGTGGGCTGAGGTAGTGCAGGGGAGGGGCAATGCAATTGAATGATTTGGCTGATTAATCAGGGGACAGGAATAAAACGAACTTCGATTACATAGAATCGAAAATAGATGGCAAGAATCTGTGGCCTGATCCACTTTCAGTGGCATCCTGCACAGCAGAGATTCAGTTTTCAGGTGAGGGGCAATATAAATTCGAAAATCGATCCCAAGAAGCCGTGGCATGATTCACTTCCAGAGGCATCCGGTATAGGAGGGGACATGAGGAAATAAAATTATAGCTGAGCCAGGTTTGATCAAATAACAGTATGTTTGATACAGGATTGATCAAATACCATTCACTTCAAGTACAGTCAATTACCGTACTGCTCTCAAAATTTAACGGTTGCAAAATTTGACGGCTTTTTTTGGGGGGGGGGGTATTATAAATTGACGGTTTACATTTGACGGGTTTTTTAATAGGAATATAAATTGACGTTACACATTTGACGGTTTCCATTTTAATAAAATCCATTCATGCAACTGAACGTTTGTACTTAATCATGTTACACTGGTTCATGGTTCATGGTACAATATCAGGGTACACTGTTCTAGGACCTGCAAGGAGTGTACATATAATACTGCAACGATCCCAACATCTTGTTCAGCATAACACTACCAGTACTCTTTGAAATAACTAGAATGAGACATTCAATCGTTTTCACTAACTCCTGAAATCATCTCTTGCTCAGTTAATGTCAGAAACATAAGCATATCGTATGGTCCTGTATTGCTCAGCGACCTAGAAGGACCAAGGTAAGGTTTTGCTACGGCTACAATATGCACATACCGTATTCTGTATACTTCACTCCAATGTTCATATATGTTGACATCCTATCCCTATTGCCTCTGTTCTTTTTGTACCTGTCAGCCTTTTACCTCCTCTAACCTTTCCCATTCCCAGTGTGCCCTAATTCAAACAATTGGAGCAAGGAAGAGTGGTTGAAGATGGTCACAGGGTCTGTGCTCCTAAACTCATTGTTTTTGTCAGATGAGGCATCTGAATATGCAGACAGATGCAAGCGGTTCCAGGGATCTCGTATCACTAAAAAATGTAGTGTTTGGCCCACTGAGCAGTGAGATATGTGCATTCTAGTGATGCACCTAATATCGGCTAAAAAACCGATTTGACGGTTTTTTCGTTGTGTAATATACCCTACGCCACGATTTGACGGTTGCACCCGTCAATTTAAACCGTTAAATTTTGAGAGCAGTACGGTACATAAAACTATTCAGTGATGCCACGGCAGCCACTCGTGTCAATTTATTATTTAATTCATTTATTAATCACTTCCAGTGGCATTCTGCACGGGAGGGGAAATGAGGAAATGAAATTAGAGCTGAGCCAGGTTTGATCAAATAAAACCCAGTTAAATTACGGTCAATTCAGGAGGAGCCCAGGCCACAGAATGTTCAGACAGGCCGATCGATTTTTTCTGAGAACGGGGCTGTAATGGCATGTAAACAAGGCGATATTAAAAGTGACTTTTCAGGTCATTCTGAGCACTCATTTAGGGGGGGGGGGGGGGGGGGGGGGCAGCCTCATTTGGTTTTTTGCTAACTTTTTACTCAGACTCTAAATGAAATTCTGAGACCACCTATGAGAAGGCTTTAGTAAGGGTAGTCTATTGGCACCACTTTGGACCTCGTGCAATAAGTATTACCCCCCCCCCCCCCGCCCCAAACCCTCTCCCCAAACCCCACCCCAGCCCAGAGTTTGAGAGGGTGAAAGGCTGGGTATGGGTTGATATAAATGGGTGGGTAAATGGGTGGGTAATATGGGGGAGTGTGGTGTGTGGTGTGGTGGTGCCCCCCCCCCCCCCCCACACACACACACACCCCGCCTCGACCTCCCCCCCCCCCCCACACACACACACCCAACCCACCCGTCTCAACCCTCCACCATGCGACAAACACCAAAACCAAGGGGAAGTGTAGCTGAACATGCTGAGAAAACTGTCCTGCTACTGTTTTGTTTTAAATAATGAGATCTTCCAGTTTTGAGCTGCCCCTGCAAAGGTGAAGGGTGACTACAGTATCAGGCAACCCAGAGGGGGTGCAGAACTGATTTTGACTATCACCCTATCCTATGTGGGAATTCTGAGGATGCATTATGTGCACCGTACTGTAAACCCCAGACTCCATATCTAAGTTTTTCAAAAAAGGGGTTATTTCTATTTTAATGGGGGGGGGGGGGGGGGGGGGGGGGTCAGCCCTCCTCAGGTGCTTTAGCCGTGGTGTGACCTATCTTTTTTTCCCCCTCCTGGTCAATTACAGAAAAATAAACAGCGATGCCAAGAGGCTGCGGCCTGCATCACTTTGAGTCAATTTATGATTGAATTCATGCATTCATTAATTAATTTCAGTGGCATCCTGTGTAGGACGGGACATGAGGAAATAAAATTAGAGCTGAGCCAGGTTTGATCAAATAACAGTATATTTGATCCAGGATTGATCAAATACCATTCACATCAATTACAGTCAATTACATTAAATTAAACATCTATGGCAAGGCACCGTGGCCTGCATCATTTGGAGGCAATTTTTAATTTAATTGATGGATTTTGCACTTCGAGTGGTCTCTTGCATGGGAGTGGGAATGAGGAAATCAAATTATAGCTGATCCAGGTTTGATCAAATCCAATTCAGCTCAATTACAGTCAATTATATACAACTAAGCAGCGATGGCAAGGCACCGTGGCCAGCATCAGTTTGAATTAATTTGTAATTTAATGTATTACTGCATCACTTCGAATGGCTTCTTGCATGGGAGTGGGAATGAGGGAACACGATTCACTTCGATTAGAATCGATTACATACAACTAAGCAGCGATGGCAAGGCACCGTGGCCAGCATCAGTTTGAATTAATTTGTAATTTAATGCATTACTGCAGCACTTAGAGTGGTCACGTGCATGGGAGTGGCAATGAGGGAACACGATTCACTTTGATTAGAGTCAATTACATACAACTAAGCAGCAATGGCAAGGCACCGTGGCCAGCATCAGTTTGAATTAATTTGTAATTTAATGCATTACTGCAGCACTTAGAGTGGTCACGTGCATGGGAGTGGCAATGAGGGAACACGATTCACTTTGATTACAGTCAATTACATACAACTAAGCAGCAATGGCAAGGCACCGTGGCCAGCATCAGTTTGAATCAATTTGTGATTTAATGCATTACTGCATCACTTCGAATGGCTTCTTGCATGGGAGTGGGAATGACGAAATACAATTAGAGCTGAGCCAAGTTTGATCAAATTAAATCCAATCAAACTACGGCCAACCACAGCCAACTATATAAAACTAAACAGCGATGGCAGGACACCATGGATTGCATCACTTATAATGGCATCTTGCATGGGAGTGGCCTGATTCACTTTGAGTCAATTTGTAATCATTAGAATAAATATGAATGCATCACTTCTAATGGCATCTTGCATGGGAGTGGCAATGAGGAAATAAAACTGATAGCTGAGCCAGGCTTGATCAAATAAAACAATTAAAGTACAGTTGATTACATGAACTTAAACAGCAATGCTAAGACGCCGTGGCCTGATTCACTTTGAGTCAATTTGTAATCATTAGAATAAATATGAATGCATCACTTCTAGTAGCACCTTGCATGGGAGTGGCAATGAGGAAATGCAATTAGAGCTGAGCCAGGTTTGATCAAATACAATTCACTTAAATTACAGTGAATGACATAAAACTTAAACAGCGTTGCAAAGGCACCGTGTTCTGGATTATTTTGAGTAAATTTATACTTTAATTAATTGATCAATTCGAGTGGCATTTTGCATGGGCACCATGACCTCCATTAATTCGAGTCAATTTATATTTTAATTAATGAATTAATTTATCAATTCGAGTCAATTTATAATTTAATGCATTAATTAATACATCAATTCGAGTGGCATCATACATGGGAGGGGCAATACAATTATGCGGCTGCTTAATTAGCACTTAATTAAAACTTTATACTAATTAGTACTTAATTAAAACTTTATACTAATTAGTACTTAATTAGCACTTAATTAAAACTTAATACTAATTAGTACTAAATTAAAACTTGATACTAATCAGTATCTCCATAGGTGCCTAAGTCAGACCCTGAGTGATACGGATGCCCTCAAGTCCAAAAACAAAGATTTTTTGCTAACAAGTTGCCCAACCACATCAGTTCAACACACAAATACTCGGATTTGGGTTTTCTCAAATGGTGGGGACCAGGTCAAGTGAAACATGCTAATTTGTTACTATGGGGTTCCCTAAGTCGATACGGGTTTTACGTAGGAAGTGATACGGAGCCTATCGCGACCGAAACAAGCCATTTAAAAAGAACACTGGGTACAAATGTTGTGTAACGTTTTCCCTACAGTAGTTATTACGGAAGGTCTTGGAAGCAGTACGCAGGCAGTACAGTTGAGTACGGACCCCCAAAACACTGATTATTTACATTTCGTGGGTGTCCAAAGTCTAGGTCAGAGTTGCACAGCCTCAATTGAAACATTTTGGGCCTCGGTTTTGCTCTATCTCAAGATATAGCGTGCAGAACAACTTTTTCTTTTTTTTCGAAAATTCAAAATTCAAATAGTTTTGAAAATAAATTTAAAAAACAAACTTTTTCTTTATTTGTCTTCAAACATCCACATCTGAACTCAGTTTGTGATTTGGGGTAGATCATTGAAAACACACCCTAATCGTGAGCCATGGTGTGGTAGGCCACAGGGAGGTGAAATCTTGAGATGTACAGCTATTTCAGTTGATTCCGAGGCCAAGGCTGAAGCGCAGCCTCTGACCTTGTATTAGGGGTTCGATAAGCCTTTCGTCCCGAGGTACCTTTCTTCGGAATAGCTCGCGCGGCCTCGTTTCTGTCGCGATCTGGATTTGTATCACTTATTATCGCACATCTGATGTACTGCCACCGGCCTGCCGAACAAGGCTGCTCGCGACCAGATGCGAACGCGCACGAATAGTAGCTGCGCGCATAGCTAACACTGTCGCGAACTATATGAGCCTGACAGAATTCGATTCCGAGCAGTTTGGGCCATGTACGGCTCTGTATCACATTATTGTATCGACTTAGGGCGTTTTCGGACTTAGGCACCTATGGAGATACTTAATTAGCACTTAATTAAAACTTTATACTAATTAGTACTTAATTAAAACTTTGTACTAATTAGTACTTAATTAGCACTTAATTAAAACTTAATACTAATTAGTACTTAATAAGCACTTAATTAAAACTTTATACTGATTAGTACTTAATTAAAACTTTATACTAATTAGCACTTAATTAAAACTTTATACTAATTAGTACTTAATTAGCACTTAATTAAAACTTGATACTAATTAGTACTTAATTAAAACTTGATACTAATTAGTACTTAATTAAAACTTTATACTAATTAGTACTTAATTAGCACTTAATTAAAACTGTATACTAATTAGTACTTAATTAGCACTTAATTAAAACTTTATACTAATTAGTACTTAATTAGCACTTAATTAAAAACTTTATACTAATTAGCCACTTAATTGTATGAATAATTCCTTAATACAAATCAAACAGACTTTGATTACATACAAATCAAACAGACTTTGATTAACTTAATACAAATCAAACAGACTTTGATTAACTTAATACAAATCAAACAGACTTTGATTACATAAAAATAGACATTGTTTGACAGGACACGTGGCACAGTGTGGACATACACATGAAAGAACATTAATACACACCCATGTAACAAATACAACACATGCATGGTACAACATCAACATTACACGCAGACACACTCCCACACACTTCATGCTCACACCCAACACAGTACAATCCCACCTATGCACACACCCCACTTCACGCGACCAAACCCCAAACGACGCACACCTACACACACACACCCAACCACGTTCCACCCACTCCTCGCAACTCACGTCACCCACGGGTTAGGGCTCACAAGACATACGGAAACCCACCCATCCACACTCCACCCACGCACAAATCCACCCACACCCACACTCCACAACGCGAACATTATCCACCCTCAATCCACTCTCCGCACTCACACCGCACGCACACATCCACACTCCACCCACCTACTTTCACCCACACTCCATCCACCACGCACATCTCCACACACGCATGCACCTACACCCACACAGATGGCACATACACCCACACCAAACAACCCCACTAAGACTACTAAACTACACACCACACACAAACCGACACAAACACTTCCCCCCCCCCCCCCCCCCCCCTCACACACACACACACACACAAACCTGCACACACACCTACACAATGCACATACGCCCACCACCCACATACCCACAAACCTACACACACACCTACACACACATACCTACACACACAAACACCCACACAACTACAAAAAAAACCGCTCACGTACACCTACACAAACACCCATGCATGATCTTCCAAACCCACCTTCTTCTCAGCCATCACCTTGCATGGCCTGGCGACCAGGCCAAAGCCAAGCCTTGGGCAAAGACATCCTCTAAGGGGGGCCTTGGGGGAAACCAAATCCATCCTGGCTCGCAACATGCTGCCTGATCCAGATCTAACCGATCTAACCGATTAACGGCTTTGGATAGTCGGACCTGCGGCTATGACTATCCACGCCACGCCAATGTTGGACTGTAAAAGCTGTTCGAGTTTGGGCTCTATCGATTATCTGAAGGGTCGTTCCGTTCCAGCGGGCACGTTTACAAGTCCGGGGTTGGATCGACAGATGGACAGTCGGACTGTGGTTATGTTTAATGAGCGACTGTTTGGTGAGCGCGTGTGTGCTTTTGTGCTGGTGGTGGTGGTGGGTAGTGGGGAGAGGGGAGAGCTGGGGAGTGGCGGTGGTGGAGGTGGAACTGGTGATTGTTGTTGTGGGAGGGAAGTAATCACGCGGCAGAGATGAGCTGCAAGAGGCGTAAGGGGGTAAGGAACGGGGCAGGGAGTGGTGAAGACGGGTGGAGATAGGAATAAGTAAAGATAGGGCGTGGTTTCGACGATGCTCGATGTATGGGTGCGGAGCTCTGGTGCGGAGCTGCGGAGTATTGGACGATGCGTCGGTTGGGGAGTCGGTTGAGAGGTCGTTGGATCGGATTCAAACTCGGGGCGTGCTGACGAGGTAGCGGATGAAAAGGCAGGCTGCCTATTTGTCGTTTCGAGTTCCTGGTCGTCGGTGTTGTTTGGTAAAACTGAGGCAAGGGGCAGGAGACCGAGCAACCGACTTACAATGATGCGGTGAGAGGGTAAGACAGTACGACAGACTACAGAACAGTGTGATCCAACAGTCGGGAGAGAGAGAGAGAGAGAGAGAGAGAGAGGGGTTCGTTAGTCTCTCGTTTTGTCCGATTGCCGCTTTGGATTTGGATCGATTTCACTACAACTACACATACGACACATCACACATGGAACGGTCCCCGGCGCCAAAGAGTGTTTGAGAGGGAGGATTCTTTACATAATAACATAAACAATAATTGGTGACATAAGTGTGAGAGATAGAGAATTCGTTACATAAACTCAACAAATCATTGCCGAGAAAGCAATTAGAAAACAAATTAGAGAAACAAATTAGAGGTGGGAAGAAGAGCGTAAAGGAGAGCATAAAGGGGAGAGATGCCAAGGCAGTCAATCCAGAGCACCAAGCCCAACAAACACACGATAGGAGGGCTGAATCCAGCAGAACTAAAGGGGGGGGGGGGGGGGGGGAGGGGGGGGGGGGGGGGGGGGGGGGGGGGGGGGGGGGGGGGCAAAACCCGTCAGTAACGCCATGCATTTGTTGTCCCTTAGGATTTGGCCATAAACATTAAGTATATGGCAGCCCTGGGCAGCCCGATGCTCAGGTGCAGACTTTGGTGGGACAGAAACATAAAGTATATGACAGCCCGATGCTCAGATGTAGACTTTGGTGGGACAGAAACATTAAGTATATGGCAGCCCGATGCCCAGGTGTAAATTTGGAAAAGCATGAACATTAAGTGTCAGGGCACGGCCCGATATTGCTGTACATGTGGTTACATAAAAAACGGGCTGGGGAATTTCTCAAATTTGTTTGATACGCAAATACCGGTACTTTGTTGCTTTGATAGAAAAAAAACGAGCCTTGCTACCTAGCCGTGTTTATCAAATTCTGGTGGCTAATACTAATTACCCGAGTTGAAAACCCTAGCAACAATTAATTGGTCGCCCTAGAAAATAATCCTGGTCGCAAATCTTGGTTACCAATGGAACAACCCATGGCAACAAATCCTAGAAGCCTGTGGCAAATATTAGCAACAAAACGTGGTCATAAAATAAATCCTGGTCACGAATCCTGGTTACCAATGGGACAAACCCTAACAACACATCCTAGTTGCCTTTGTGATAGATACAGACAACGAACTCAGGTTGTTCTAGAAAAACATCATAGAATAAAACCTAGCAACAAATCCAGGCCAACAGAACCTGTCCTCAACCCTACTCCTTCCCCATCCCCCTGCCCTTGGCATCCAGGACCCTCCCCATCCACCTACGCATCCCCCAACGGCACATTACCAAGTTCTCCACATATGTCATCAGCCACCACCTTGACAACTGGGACACCGCCCCCGTACTGCCCCGACCCTTGACCCCCAACGCCGGCATCCATACCCCACCCACAACACAGCCCCTCATGCATGATATCGAGGAGATCCCTGCCTCCAATGCACACATGTGGTGGGCCGGAGAGTCCTATCTTCACCCCACCAGGTATGCTCAACCCTGGAACACTGACCCCAAGATTGCTTGAACAGCCTGAATGTCATTCAAAAGAAATGGCACCCACAAATGCACTGACGCTTCCTACTACCAACACCATCCATATATAAGAACAGCTCCCCCGACGCCCTGGCGCATGCTGTCTCTACCCCAGACCATTCTTGCTCTCCCAAACCCCAGCCAAAGCTCTTCCACCTCCTATATGGCAACCAACATAGCCTGACCCACCTCCTTGGCTTAAGTAAGAGCCCAAAAGAGGAAGGCCAACCGAACCTCGAGAACCCCCCATGGACAGATAATTGGAGTGTCCCCAGAAAGGCCCCCATGCACGATTATCTGCCACCATTTTCCTTGCTACATATCTGCTGGCCTCCCCGAGCACTCCCACAAAGGAACAAATCACCATGCTGGTTGGTCACACCGGATTCCATGAACTCCTCAAGGCCTACAACACAAAAACTGCCCCCACAGCCCCCCCAGACAAGACCTCCACTTCACTAACCTCAAACAACAAGGACAGTGGGCGAGGGAGGAGATTTCAATGCAAAATGGTGCAGCAAACTCAGGCAACACCTCAGCCTTAACACGGCGGACAACCACCCAGACTGGGATATCCTCCCACCCGGCAAATACCAGGCTGGTACCCTGAATGACACGTACCACCACCTCATCCCCCAACTCAACAATGGGGACACCACCTACATCTACTCACCAACAGGCTAGTGTGTCGGTCATATATCCCTTCCCCAACTCCACCTCCTCCACCACAGATACCATACCACCAAGGCACATTCTCCCCACCTCCTCCACAGCACATAAACCTTTGCTAGAGACGTAGGATAGCCACTCTCCTATCACAGCACAAAGACACTACCATCTCCAATCTCTCCCCTGCCATACATCAAGCTATGTCCACCCTGAGGATGGCAACGGACCTAGACACATCACCCCTCCTAATGAGTCCCCATCTCCCCATGGGATACACCCCCACACCCGTTGGCCAACTGTTTGGCCTCGGACCCCACTGCTACACCCAACCTTGGTATGGGGCAAACACACACCTCACCATCCAGAACCCTGAAGAGGCCCACAAGGCTGTTCCATGGGCACGAGGCAGTGCCACACATGCTCACACCCTTGATATCCCCATGTGCACCATCCTCTTGGAAACACACAAACACTCCCATGCCCATAACACCCTGCTAAGTCACCTATGGGTAATGGAACTAGCCACTTTGCCCCCAAGGCAAAAACCTTCACCCCCTCCCTAATCTGCACGGAGGGCAAACTCACCTCTGCCAAGAGACACAGGGGAACCTAAAAACTCATTGCCATCTCAAATCTAGCTGGTCATGCCAAGTACCTCCACAACCCACCCACCACATGGGCGCAAACCATGAGGGATATGGGGGCCACTTCCATCACCCGACCAGGTCCACCCCCCTCCCAATTTGGCCTTCCTACCACCCACCTGCCCAAGGTAAGGCACTTAGCTCCCTAAGACCTGGGCACAACAACCCACCCCCATGCAGATAGATCCCACACTCATAACAACCCCTGTGCTCCCCTGCACACATGCCATCCTACAAGCACAAGGCCTCGCTATATACACAGATGGAAGTGCCATCATAGACAAACACAGCATCCTGCACCTAGGGGCCGGCATATATTCCTCCAGGGCTGCTGCACGTTGCCTCCGCAAAGACCCTGGCAGGCAGGGCATCAATGCCGACATCAAACACCCCAGACTCGTGGCAATTCAACAAGCACGTAGAAACTTCGAAATACATGAAGACCTCACTATTTACTCCAACAGCTTATGCTCTTTATAGCTTATTTACCTACACATTTACCATACCAGCAAGACCCGGGAGAACAAGCACCGCGACCTTCTGCAGGACATCACCATCCACATGATCCACAGACACAACGCTGCTGTTACCACATGCCTGCTTAAGGTCCGATCTCACTCAGGTATCGTAGGGAATGATGCAGCAGACGCGTTCGCAACAGAAGCGACGACTGGTAACAATATAATCGGACCAGTAAAAACGGGGGAACATGCGCACCTCAACATGCACTGGCGGCCAGTCCAGCCCCCCAAAAATATCAATGGGGATCAGCCCCCCCTACACCCAGCCAACAATCTCACCAAGGGTATCAAGGCTAATCTTCTCACACACCTGCACGTCGGGCAGGCCAACACCACGGGCATATACCCCTCTATGTAGGAGCAAGCCAACCCATTCCTACTCCCTCACGCTAGCAATCGTTTCTGGCAATGCGGCCGACATCAAATGGTGGCAAAAATTCAAATCCACAAGGCTAGGTGGGGACACCGATGGACTAGAAAACTGACTAGACTTACGGTACCAACACCAGCCCCCCTTCTGATGATAACTGCCTTTACTGTCACAAAGCACAGGATGGAGCTGGCCATATTCTTGCTGGGTGCAGCCATGCTTCCGAACTTGTGAGACATAAAAATTAAATGTATGCAATCAACTAATGATCGATGTTTGAAGGCAAAACGTGATCCAGCATGTCTTCCACAGCTTGCCCACCCATATTTATGCTGTCCGTGATTGCAAGCAAGGTACAGCATTATGAATGTCTCTAACATGTAATAGGCATCCCAAAGGAAATGTTAAGCCTCACCAACTGCATTAGTTCAGTCGGCAATGGCCTGCTCTGCACAAATGTCCCGGCACCTCTTGTCCATCTCTCTCCCCAAGGCAGCAGCCTGCCCCACCGCCAGCGAGTGCTTACGCACTCGAAGGGCGAGCGTGCACCCAGAAGGTGTGGCCACAGCTCTCCCATAAAAATACTTGGCCTCGCACACTTGTTTCCATGAGCACGGCTGCAAAGTTCTGTAGCATTGGTATGCCCGGTGCCTTGCAGTATCTCATCTAGCAAATACTTGAGTGTGTCCAGCCACATTTGGCGTGGATGGTCTGTAATGCGTTGCCTTGACACCTGCGTGCAATTGTCGCTATGATTCAAGAAAGACAGGGAAAAAGAAATGGAGCATTTCAAAGAAAGAAAGAAAAAAAATTGAGCCACTGGCCATAGGTATGGTTGCCACAGCAAGGCATGTTCATGCATCATTCACCCACCAGGAATTGAGCGCAGCAAAAATGGGCCAGATCCTCTGGTAGGGGGCCAAGGTACTTTTCAAAGTACTTGACGTACATCCTCTCTAAATCCCGTCTTTTCTTGCTGCCTGTGAGCCGGTGCCACACACAATCCTCCATGTCGCCCTGCAGCCATCACGTCAGCACAGAAGGAGCAGATAGCCCGCACAGCGAAGAAAGTTGGACAGAAAGAAACAAACATTTACTAAGCAAGTTGGCGTGTCAAATTACGGGAGTGAAAGGTTAAGGTAAAAGCAACAAATGGCCCAAGGCTTGACTGCTTGCCGTAGCCAGGGTTTATGACAGCTAGACTGTTACCGGCACAAAAAAAGAAAAAAATACCGACAACGAGGTGAGTATGGGGGCTCCCGCCCCCAAGAAGGGGGGGGCTCCGGGGGTGGGGTGGGGTGGGGTGGGGTGGGGTGGGGGGGGGTGGGGGGGCAATACAAATGTTTGTTAGCCTACGTACCTGAATGATGTTGTTCAAAGATAGATACATGCCATCGCTGTGTGTAAAGGAAGGCAACAGTGCTGAGACCTCGTTCAGGAGCTCATACATAGGGCGGTCTTGGTGCCAGGATGTGACATGCCCATGTAGGAAAATGATGTAGCGCGGTATGATATCATGGTTAAGCGCCATGAACTGCATAGCAGAAGCAATAGCAACTTAGCATCAGCAATAGCAGTAGCAGTAGCAGTAGCACAATGTGAAAAAGTGGCAGCAGGAATGTGATATAAAATTGGCCAGCCCCAAACAAGCTCACTAGCCGCAGGAAGGTTCATTTTGCATGAATTCATGCATGCATGCATGCCAATATGCCATGACAACGCACTACAGGCTGGTTGGAGCGGCTTCTCACCGAGGCGTATGCAACGGCCTCCCTGCCAAGAGCCGGCCTGACACACGGTGGCATTGTGTCGAGGTGGTTTGCGCTGTCAGACATGATCTGAAAGAAGAGGCTCTTGTTGAAGGAAACACCTGGAATGATGGAGCACTCAATAACTGGGAACGGCACGCGCTCAGACTGGATTGCGTCTCCACCCATTAGGGCCTGTCGAAGTTCGTGCACATGTGGAAGGACAACCACTGTCCTGAAATCGCAGTCCCTTAGCTGCGCTCGTGTCTGAATCACATTCCGCTGCAGGGAACACTTGTCGCTTGCTGCAGCTTGCGCGCCAATCAACAGCAACAACGGTAGTAAAATCAACAATGCTTTTCTCTCCCCAGCATTCGGCTTCCCAGTCAAATCATGGTCACCATTTCCAGGGGGCATCTCATCAGATATGTGGGCGGGCTCCTAGTAGTACACGTCTGGTCAGCGGGCAGGTAGCGCTATTAGCAGCAGATTTTTGCAATGGCCTTCAGTGGAAGAGACGAAAGATAAAATGGAATTCAAAGAAAGCACGTCGGCGTTGAAATGTGAAATTTGAACGCCGGTAGGCGAGGGGGGGGCAAGAAAAAAGATTTCGTACCGCATGTTCGATATGGATAGAAAACCTCGAGCAATAGTCGATAAAAAAAAATCAAGTCGATACACCGAACACGGACGGCCGATATATAGGGCGTGTTTCTACTTTAGTAACTGACTGTTTTTCGGTCTCCTCGGGATCGCCTCCTCGGGATGTCCCGAATACCGATATCACATCTACGTGGACAAGCTTGGAATCCTTGGGGTGACGAGGTTGGCAAATCGCCGGCCAACCTGGTGCCACGCTGCTGTCATGGCCACAAAAAGGAAGGCAGGCCACGATGACGCCTCGTGCCGCCTCGGCCTTTTAGATTTAGCTAAGCTATATGCTTTGGGTTCCTCGTCTTTCTTTTTACTTTACTCTTTGTTCACTCTTTTTTTCCTTTTCCTTTCTCGAATCTAGGGTTTAGCATTGTCCCTCCTGTCAAGTAACTGCCACGTGTTTAAATTGCCACGAGTTCACAACCAGGTGTTACTAGGTGACGTATAGCATCGTCCGAAACCATTGGACCGGCAGGAAGGAATGGCGCATGGGTAGATGTAGGCGCAGGCGCAAACGCAGGAAATGATTAGCGAGGTCGGAGACCAATCTAAACGAGGCTGATATGGAAGCCTATCCATCATTGACACAGTCGTTACAGTAGGTTAACACACGAACTACACGAGACTGGACGCATTAGTTTTCAGAGAAGATGAAGTCTGGATATTTTGTTGCGAATAATTTTGCAGTCGCTCCGTACTTCTCCAGTGTCTGCGCCTACAATTGGCATGCGCTATGCAGTACCTACGAATTAATCGGTAAAAGAAGATCTGAAGGAGCAGGACCTGGCGCATGGTGAAATGGTGAGCGAGGAGAGAGATAGTCGCAACCTCTCAGCCTCGAGACGTCCCACGACAACCTGCATGCTCCATGAAAACACTGGACGAGGCTCGATTGCCTCGCCATTGATGAAATAGACGTAACTGTAGGTTTTTACTCGGGAACAAACGAGACTGAGTACGCATGATGTTTCAGAAATAATGAAGTCGTGAGATTTTGTTGCGAGTATCTCTTCACTCATTTCCTACTTCTGTAGCGCCTGCGCCTGCAGCTTGCATGGATAGAAGAAGGCCAAGACCGCACCAGCACCAGCTCATGGGATCGAGGTGGGAACGAGGTTTCATCAACTCCGCCATTGAAGAAGGGTTAAGCACCAGAATTTTGCTAGGCACGAAGCAAGGTGTTCGCATGATTGAAAGAATTGTCGAATTCCTAGGTGTTGCGAGTATCTCCCCAAGCACCTGCGCCTGCTGCTACGATGCGCCATGCGGCAGCTGAAATTTCGATGAAAGACCGAGGCTGGAAATGAGGCTCTAGCACCTCCACCATTAAACGAGGCTAGAGCAACTCAGACAGAAATGATTCTGCCCGAATGATTGTGCAAGTTCATAGGTTGTTGCTACTATTTCCCCCTCGCTCCCCCACTTATCAAGCGCCTGCGCCTCCAGTAGCATGCGCCATTCGGCACGTAGAAGTTCATAAATTCGGTCGTTCCCAGGTCTTGCTGGTCAACTGGTTTCGGACATTATTGCCAGCGTCATCTCCTAAACCCCACTCAACACGTGGCACTTGCACCGTTGGCAGACAGTTGGCTTTTGGCATATCTCCTGTTTCCTGCTTTTCATTAACGGCGAAGCCCCCTCGCGCTCCCCCCCCCCCCCCCCCCCCCCCCCCCCCTCCCTGGAAGCTAATCTTCCTCGGCCACTACGTGCCAGCTTTCTTCCTTCCTTTCTTCCTTCCTTCCTTCCTGGCTCGAATAAAAAGGTGGACCTCCCTAGATTGGTACTTGCTTGCACACCAGGAGCTCCCGCGCCAACCGTGATATTCGGCAGATATGGATCTTCCGAAACATCGTGACGAGCAGTAGACAGGTTAATGGACATAGAAAAGCGAGGATACTATCGAAGTCCATTTGCAGCAAACACGAAGATTGATGATAAGTAGCTGCAACGATGGCACAGTACATACTGCTGTATTTTTGTGTGTCGCTGCTTACGTGGAGTCCTCGGAAAAGAGGTCGATTTTTCGGAGTCCCCCGAGCAGGGGTAGAGGTCTTCGGGATTGGACACCGAAAATACCTGTTTCTCGAGCGTTTTGGACGTGTAACCGTCGCTTTTTGAAAATATTCGAATCGATTCGAATATTTACAAAATTATCACTAATGTGACCTGTAGCCTACCTGTCGCCTACCTGTCTCGTACCCGGCATCCCGAGGAGACACCGAAAAGACTCCGAATGCCCCTGTGGAAACACAACCTGCTGACGTGTCACCTACGACGGTCCTCGGAGTGTTCCGAGGAGACCGAAAAATCTCTGTAGAAACACGCCCATAAGGGACACATACCAGTTTGGGCCTTCCTCGGATTGGGGTTCGGGGATCTACCTGGCAGAGAATTTTCATCTACGTGGATTCCCCGGGATCGTTGGGATGAATAGGGCGTGTTTCCACAGAGATTTTTTCGCGTGCTCGGAAGCCTCCGTGAGCCCTCGGAGGTGCCAGGTCAGCAGGTCGTGTTTCCACAGGGGCATTTGGAGGCTCCTCGGAGCCTCCTCGGAGTGCCGGGCACGCGACAGGTAGGCGACAGGTAGGCGACCGGTAGGCGATTGGTCATCCCTGGGACATATTCATATATTTTCGAATAGTTTGAAAAAGCGGTGGTTTCACGTCGAAAACAGTTGAGAAACTGGTATTTTTTTCGGAGCTCTGCTCCGACCTGCCCCCCCCCCCCCCCCCCCATGTCGGAGCAAGACTCTCGGAGGACCCTGTTCTCCGAGCACGCCACGTAGGCAGGGACACACGAAAAACACAGCAGTACGTACTGCACCTCCATGATTGCTGCATTTCTGAGAGCTGCACCAGAGCAGCAGAAGTTTTCCGAAACACTCGCAAGTGAACTCTATTACTCGCAACTCGAAAAACCACCGTAGCACCGATCAATTTGATGCGCAAATACTGGGGCAGGGAGAAGGAATGAACGAACACAACGATTCGATTGGATGATGTGGCCACTTTTCTAAATACTCGCAAGTGGACTCTCACTCGGGGAAGTCGACAGATCGCTAAATGCATACGAGCGCAGCGGAATGTACGCGGAACGCACGCGGGGTCCGCGATTAGTCATAGTCCTTTAATGACCTGGCACTTCTGACTCTAGCGGTAAGCCCTATACCCGCGTCGCGTGTAGCTCAGAATCCTGATACATTTCGCCTACATTTAGCCAAGGCGGATTGTCGTCGAAATGTCTCAGACTTCTGAGATATTTCGACGGCATCTCGCCACGCACGGCGGCTTGTGCACGGTAATGAGGCGAAATGTTCGGTCTTCTGAGACTTTTCGCCTCCATTCAGCCATGGAGGATTGGGAGCTGTTTCTAGGCGGAATGTCTCGTTCTTCGGAGACAATTCGCGTACACATAGCCACGGCGAATTGTGAGCTGTAAGAAGGCGAACTGTTACGATCTTCCGAACATTATTTGATGCCGCATATGTTTACCCGGTTCGATATTGGCCCTGGCATTAGTCATAGAGGGAAAAGTTATACAATGGACATTTTCAGGTGCATATTTCAGTTACATTAAGATTTCCATATGGTCCATACATGCCATATATTATTCAAAATCTCTAAATCAATTCACCTGATGATCTACTTATTATAACCATCTATATATGCAACCTTGCATGATCACATATAGTGTATGCTGATCACATACAATGTACCGAACATCCAACATTATCAGTGTGCAAGTCTCTAAACTGTCTAATAACCCAAGTGTGCCCTAGTGTGGGTTGAGTGCCCTAGTTTGCCATAGTGTTACTTGTTTGCCGTGGTGTGGGTATCGCACATCAGGTCTCGGAATTGGTAACTTGCTGGTTCCATACCTCAGGACTTGGAATTCTGTGAGCAACAAAGAGTCTTTGGGAAAACTTCGAACTATGTGAAAGCAAAATTAAATATGTACAACATTGTTAGCCTGTAAGTTTGCTGAGTGGTGCCCATAGTTTTCTGTGGGTATCGCACAGGGAAAACTGGAAAGTGGTAGGCACTTAGCAGCCCACATGTAGCTGAAGAACCATTTAACAATTCTAAGCCAACAAATTCAAACTAACTTAAGGGAGCTGCCCCAGCAAAACGTCTTTACTCAGTCCCCCGTGCCCCCCTCCCCCCAACCCTTGTGACTCCCCTGGTCGCCACATGGCCTCCCCCCCTCCCCGACCTCTTCCCCTTCTCGCCCACTCCACTCCCATCATCCTCAACGGGCGGTGGCTGGCTATGTCTCTCTTTGGCAGAAGCCTTGGGCGGCGCTGCAGCCTTCTTCGCTTTTCCAGTAAACTGCCCTGGGATGGCTGGACGAGGCTGGTTGAATTGTGCTCCCTTCGCTACAGCAATTCGGTTGCCCTTTGGTAGCATGCTGTGGCCTGTTGCGCTCTGTAGGAGTGACACGGCAGCATTCATCTGTACCTGCACCTCAGGTCTTGGCATCTCATCAACCAAACCACGAGCATCTTGATTCGGACTGTTGGAGGGATGTTCAGACACATCGCTCTGAGAGAGACCTGATGGCTGGACAGCTGAAGGACCATCTGCATTGCCGGAAACAGTGTCAGGAACTTAGACCATGATGAAGGTATAGATAGATGTAAGTGCATTATGACATGTGTAAGTAACCACGGCAGAGACATACCCTAAAGCACCGATTCAGAAATGCAGGGACATAGGCACATGGGGCAAGTATAGCGGAGGAGAAGTGCGACTTAGACTATGCGAGTCACAGAGATAGAGACAGTGGCATCCATGCCGCATGAAGAGAAATAGTTCTCTACATGGATTGATCCAGCTCAACAATTGAGAGTGGTAGTGGCGGTGAGACATGGGCCTGGGACACTGGTTGTGTGCATTGAAAATATTGCTGACTTACTCGCATTCAGAGCAGGAAGATTGTAGGGCCTATCCGTTACACGCGCGGGAGTGAATGCCAAGCACTGCCTTCCGGCTCCAGAACCACCTGCATTGGCAGAGACAGGAAGTTTGACCTTAATAGAGCTATATAAAGGTAAAGGGCACTTTTACCTGGTTTCATCTGTAAGTTACCAAGGAAGAGTAAGTGTCATATAGGCATTGTGTTAGACAGAGATAGGAATTAGAGGGACTTGTGCAGAACGGGCAAGGGTAGCGGAAGAGACGTCAGCATAGACATAGACAATGATTGAGACAATGTGGGTCACAGTTTGACAGACAGTGGCACGCATGCCGCATGAAGAGAAATAATTCACTACATGGTTTGACACAGTTCAACATTTCAGAGTGGCAGTGGGGGTGAGTCATGGGCGTGAGACACTGGGTGTGAGCATCGGAAAATTGCTGACTTACTCGCAATCAGAGCTGAACGATTGGAGAGCTCCTCTGTCACATGCGTAGGAGTGAATTCCAATAATGGCATCACAGCTTTAGAACCACCTGCATTGGCAGAGGCAGTGTCAAGTACTTAGACCTTTAAATGGGCATAGACCGATGCAAATGCTAGTTCCTAGTTCCATAAGTTAGTTACCAAGGCATAGTCAGTGACAAAGACATAGGCATAGGCAAGGGCAGCGGAAAGACGGTAGCACAGACCAAGTCAATGACTTAGACAAAGGCAGTCTAAAGGTGATACAGCATGTGGCATGTGACCGTGGTTGCGCAAATCCAAAATATTGGTGACTTACTTGTAATCAGAGCAGGCCAGCCGGCAAGGTAGATTTGTCTGTACTCTCCCCAAGTACTAGGCATACCCTGGACGGGTTCAAACAGTGGACCATCTTTTGCCGCTCCAGGCAGTAGACAGTAGACAAGGCAGCTGTCCCTCTTGCTTTCGTCAAGCAGATCTGCTTGGAGACGATGCCACTGGTTGAAGTAAGCACTCCTCCTGGATGGCTTGTAGCACATGTCACTGGCAGACATGTCATTGCTTCTCTTTGCCATGGCCCTACAGACCGCGCAGCATGAAGGCATAAAAGAAGGATGTCAGTATAATATCCATGGGTATGCTCTTCATATACTATCTTCAGTACAATGCCTCCAAGACAAAGCCAAGGTTAGTAAATACAGCGCGACCTAGTTGCATGTTTCCCAATCGAATATCACGTAATATCAAAGAAGTTACTATGTCATCCAGAAGTTACTGCGTCATCCAGAAGCTGAGTTCTTGCTGTCCTTCAAACGCATTAGGAATAGGTGTGAGTCACTGTCGACATCAACAGGGACAGACTTCTTCCTACGCTTCGTAGACCCCTAAGGACGGCATAGGGATAAGCTTGTGTAACGTAGTGACAAAGCCAGAGTACAAAAAATTGGCAGTAGAAGGAGGACAGCATGGGCATGACAATGTGGAAGTGGCAGTGGCAGCAGGAACAATAGGACATGGCACCAGGGTTGTGGCGTACGGGCCGTACGCTCCTAAAACCCGTACGGCGTACGGGTTTTGGGGGAAACCGTACGCCGTACGGTGCGTACGGTTAACTGTTCCTAGGTAATCATGCCACTACACCAAACTGTTTTTCGCGGCAGGCATCGAACCCGCGACCACAAAACACAAAGCTGAAACCCTGTACCCACCTAATCTTTTTTTGTTGCACAATTGGTCTTCTGTAGTTTAAATAATCAACACCGACATAGAAAGTTTCTTCAAAAGCTCAATGGTTGAAGAGTTACAGCAAAACCGTACGCAAACCGTACGCAATCAAAACCCGTACGCAACCGTACGCGTACGCGTACGCGTACGCAAAACCGTACGCCACAACCCTGCATGGCACCAGCAATAGCAGCATGACATGGCAGCAGCAACAGCAGCAGTCATGAGTGATCAGTACCATTGGGAGCAGCAACTAACAGCAGCAGGATCTTAAAGGGGTAGTGGCTGATAATGAGATTGTGGCAGCAGTTACATAAGTGTGTAAGAACTCACTTCCCCACTTGATCTTTCAGCAGGTGCTCCCTGGGCAATCTGGTGTGTGCTTGACACATGAACCTTCACCTGGATCTGCAAGACAAAAGACAGTGTCTGGGCATTTCTTCTACCTTAGCTATGGTGACATCATGATAGCAATGGAAGTTTAAGTTTCAAGAACATATCTGACGCACCACCACGCAATCCAAGTCCGGATCGTCGTCCCTCCTGCCAAACACGCGTGCGGAAGTAGGTGGAACCACCAGCCCAATGAGCGCATCAAGGTCATCGGGATCTGTCGCGGAGCAGCGTGAGGCCAAGTGAATACCGAGAGCATCCACAAATCCGTCCCAATGGGCCTGGGGCCAAATTCTGACAGTGGCAGCGTCAAGCCATGTTGTGTAGAAGCTGATGGAATCCATATCGGCACCGGATGAGCCAGCAAATGTTAATCGCACTCTGTTGCGAATAGCGTGTTCGACAGATGATCCACGGAATTCAATAGCATCTTCAATTTCGAATAGAAGAAACGATTGTGGATCAGCAGGCCAGGATAAGTTATTCGTTAACGCAAGGCGGAAGACACCCATGCCGACAGGTACGATGCAAATAATTGAACTGTGTTCAAAGGGCGCCGATGTCACCAGTTCCTGCTCCTCATGTACTTGATCATAGCGGCAGTACTATTTGTTGGCTGATGGTAAATTCGCTGTTGTTCCGCTCGATGTTAGCCTGCTGTTCGCTCGCTGTTAGCGCCGACGTGCATGATCTTTGAATTTCCCATTGAAGGGCCACCGTCCGAAATACTGGCCTTGTTGAAAAAAAGCACTGTCAAAATCTCTAGTCACTTGCAAGTAGTAGGCCAAAAGCCACCTGACAATTGGATCACATTGCAAGAGCATTACACAAATTGTGGGAAGGAACCAGCTCCTGATACTTACCCTACGTATATGCAAAACACTTCTGTGCACGAAGTGTATTCTGTTGATCTAGCAAACTCGGCTGGTCGCAAAGGTGATACATTAAGCAACAAAGACCTGATAGCTGGAGCTGTAGCCGCAGTCGGATTCTTGTTACCTGCAGTGCTCCCATCCGGCTGCCGGCCAGACGTCTTGCACAGGTGGGTTAATCAATTTCATGCACGTATGGATACATTGGTACACAGATTATGATGATTCCAAATTATTTCTTTCAATTATAGGTACACACAATTGTTTTACCATCGACAACAGTCCTCATCTCCGTTTACAGAAACTTCTGTTGACATCTTGGTCGGCGGATGCAAGTCTTACAGTGACGTGCATATTGATAGACCATTGGCCGTCGCACATACTTACATTTCAGTACTACAGGGTGAAAAGAAGGTAAGACAGTATCATGCATGTTTGTTAATATAACTGCACCTCAGTTGAATGGTACCGCCGGAAATTGCTGAAGAAACATTCAGTACAAGGCAGTACAAGCGGACAAAGACCAGAATCAATTACATGGTGAGGGTAGACTACGGAGAAAAGCAATTCTTCGCTGAGCTTCTATTGTTAGTGAAGGTAACAGACCCAGATGACCAGAGCAATGAACCTTTGAAGGTTGCAATTGTCCGCTTCTATGAAGGGTTGGAGGTCGACCCAGGAAGAATGTGGAAGTTCAAACTTTCAGGTGATGCCTACACTGCCCCTCCTGGTGCCGCCCCTGCCCGTGCTGGAGCTGCCTCTGCTGGTGCTGCCCGTGCCACTGCTAGTAGTGCTGCCCGTGCTGGTGCTGCCCCTGCTGGTGCTGCCCGTGCCACTGCTGGTGCTGCCCCTGCCAATGCTGGTGCTGCCCGTGCCACTGCTGGTGCTGCCCCTGCTGGTGCTGCCCGTGCCACAGCTGGTGCATCTCGTGCCACAGCTGGTGCTGCCCGTGCTGGTGCTGCCCCTGCTGGTGCTGCCCGTGCCACTGCTGGTGCATCCCGTGCCACAGCTGGTGCTGCCCGTGCTGGTGCTGCCCCTGCTGGTGCTGCCCGTGCCACTGCTGGTGCATCCCGTGCGACTGCTGGTGCTGCCCGTGCTGGTGCTGCCCCTGCTGGTGCTGCCCGTGCCAATGCTGGCGCTGCCACAAGTGCTGCTGCTGCTGTTACTGCCTGTGCTGAAGCTGCCCGTGCTGGTGCTGTTGCTGACCCGGCTGGTGCTGCCCCTCCTGGTGCTACCCGTTCACGTGCTGCCACTGCTGCTGCTATTACTGCCCGTGCTGGAGCTGCCAGTGCTGGTGCTGTTGCTGACCCGGCTGATGCTGCACCTGCTGGTGCAACCCGTTCACGCGCTGCCCGTGCAGGTGCTGCTCTTGACCCAGTTGGTGCTGCCCCTGGTGCTGGTGCTACCCGTTCCCTAGCACGTGGTGGTGCTGCTCGTTCCCGTGCAGGTGCTGGCACTCTTTGTGCTGTTACTGCCCTTGCTGGTGCTGCCCCTGCTGGTGCTGCCCGTGCCCGTGCTGCTGGTGCTGCCCGTGCCCGTGTTGCCCGTGCTGTTGCTGCCCGTGTTGGGGCTGCCCCTGGTGGTAAACGGGGAAGGGACCTAGCACGGAGACAGCTTAAATATAAAGCAAATGCTGAAGCAGAGAAAGAACTGCATACGTATTGTGCAATTCTACCCAACACCATCTACGATAAGATGGTTGTTGCATTCCCCAAAGGAGAGGATAACTCAGACGAACTCTTCGTACTCACGCAACACATCTCTACCAGCCGTTGAACGTAATACGGTGCCTCAATGTACAGCAAAGATGCTATTGTACAGAAAATGTATGTACCTACGCATTTGGCAAATCTATCAAACAGTGGTGCTATCTTCCGAATGATGCGTTAGGGATGGGTAACCATTGTATTTTGTTAGGTACTATTATTAGGCAGGTCAAAGAGCCAGCCCTTCTTGATTTAGTTTAGCAATGGTACCAGCACCTTTAGGTAGTTACCTTATACATCCTATGTTCCATTGACAGCTAAGCTACAAGCAGCAGGTTCAAGGCATCAATCCTGACTGTCTAGCTTACATATCACAAGCATGCATTTTATGTTCAGCTGATTAAAAAACAGAAATAAACAGAAATAAACAGAAATAAATTAGCTTATTTGCGATTTGATTTCGTTCAGCATGTGTACCTACACCTACCCAACTACATAATACATCCATTGTCCCATTGACAGCTTCGAAATAAAAACATGATGTGACAGCGTACTTCGTGGATGCAGGGAGTCAGGCCTGGTCAAAATTTGTAAAGTTAAATTCCCCTTGTGAATCAACTCTTCAAATCAATTCAGAGATATGACTGCAGCACAGAGACAGATACGGAGAGGGTTCGTTACACAGACTCTGCAAATCAATACCGAATCAAGGCTGCTGTGCTTGTGACTGATAGAGAGAGCTATGTTCCGTTAACTAAACTCAGGAAATCAATTCAGAGACAGGACTGCAGCACAGAGACAGATAGAGAGAGGGTTCGTTACACAGACTCAGCAAATCAATACCTAATCAAGGCTGCTGTGTTTGTGACAGATAGAGAGAGCTAGGGTCGTTTACATAAACTCAGGAAATCAATTCAGAGACAGGACTGCAGCACAGAGACAGATAGAGAGAGGGTTCGTTACACAGACTCTGCAAATCAATACCGAATCAAGGCTGCTGTGCTTGTGACAGATAGAGAGAGCTAGGGTCCGTTTACTAAACTCAGGAAATCAATTCAGAGACAGGACTGCAGCACGGAGACAGATAGAGAGAGGGTTCGTTGCACAGACTCAGCAAATCAATACCTAATCAAGTCTGCTGTGCTTGTGACAGATAGAGAGAGCTAGGGTCCGTTAACTAAACTCAGGAAATCAATTCAGAGACAGGACTGCAGCACAGAGACAGATAGAGAGAGGGTTCGTTACACAGACTCAGCAAATCAATATCTAATCAAGGCTGTTGTGCTTGTGACAGATAGAGAGAGCTAGGGTCCGTTAACTAAACTCAGGAAATCAATTCAGAGATAGGACTGCAGCACAGAGACAGATAGAGAGAGGGTTCGTTACACAGACTCAGCAAATCAATACCTAATAAAGGCTGCTGTGCTTGTGAAAGATAGAGAGAGCTAGGGTCCGTTAACTAAACTCAGGAAATCAATTCAGAGACAGGACTGCAGCACAGAGACAGATAAAGAGAGGGTTCGTTACACAGACTCAGCAAATCAATACCTAATAAAGTCTGCTGTGCTTGTGACAGATAGAGAGAGCTAGGGTCCGTTAACTAAACTCAGGAAATCAATTCAGAGACAGGACTGCAGCACAGAGACAGATAGAGAGAGGGTTCGTTACACAGACTCAGCAAATCAATACCTAATAAAGGCTGCTGTGCTTGTGACAGATAGAAAGAGCTAGGGTCGGTTACATGAACTAGCTGATTATACATAGCTGATTATACGTAGAGTGGGATAAACACTAGGGAGCACTTGTAACCATAACTTGATAACTTCAGAATCAGGTCAGCCTATTATCTGACCTGTTTATGGTCTGCCTATGTAGAGCGGTAGCAGCAGCTGCAGGCTGAGCACACTAAGAGGCGCTAGTCAGGCTAGTTACAAGCATGTGCTCCCTGGTACTGGGAGCTTCCTATAAAGATTCAGTGCGCGTGTGATCCTCTGAAGACGCCCCGTTTTCCCTAATAGCACGAAGCCTTTCCTTCTTCTCAAGATCGCTCACCCTGATTAGCAAGGCTTTAAAGGCGATGCGCATTGTCTTGTAGGCGTTCTGCAATACATGTGGTTCCATTTATGATTAGTTGAACATGTATTGTGTATCATACGAAAATTAGCACAGGTACATACTCATTCAGGATGTGGATTGCAATCAATGTACAAACTATTCTGGAGACGATAGCTTATTTATACTCATAACATTCATAAGATTTTTAAACAATATTCAAGTGTCCGTACCATTGCAAATCATTTTTTCTTCGATTTCTTCCCGTTAACTTGGACAAACGTGGGTTTGCTGCGTGGCCCAAACCAGTTCCTACCATTCAGTTGTAATGTTGGTGTATGCCTCCTTGGATCAATCTGAGCATTAGAAAAAGCAAGAATGTTGTGAGTTCATCACAAAACAATACTTGTATCAATTTAACATAACTTACGCGAGTCCATTCTTCTGAAGCCTCGTCTCGTGCATTTTCGTTCGGTGAATCGTCGGCCAGTGCAATTTCCCACATGTGCAACGGGGGTACTGCAGCCGGGGTAGCTATGGCAGCCTTTGTAGCCTTGGCAGCCTTCTTCTTATGAAGTGCAGCTGTCTGCACAACTGCTGCTGAACCCTTACTCTGCACACGGTAACTCTCTGCTGCCTCTAGGAGTTCCTTCATTATAGGTAGGTGTGAAAGGAGGAACGTGTGTTTTAATTACTGGCATATTTGTATATGCAAGCATAGATGTACAGAACTACGTCTTCAATCAGGAGGGGGACGTACGTCATTTTGGAAGCAGGAGGGTCTGGTAGGCAGAGGTGCGTGTAGGTTTGTGTGTTGGAAGAAGGGGGACATCATGAACTATTAGATTAGCACACTTGTACATGTGCTTGCAGCATAAGGTGCATATATGAAGGCAGGTAAAACACTGGCTCAACTCGCTCGTATGGGACTCTCCACTTTATTGAAACATATATGGACAGTATTATTCATGATTGATTATAAATCTTACCTCCTGCCAGAAGAGAACATTAGCAACATCTTCCTTGCCTGGACCCAGAGTTATGTCATCGGTGGGTTTGGAATCCCAGTTCTTCTTGGGAGGCAGGGGGTCCCAGCATGAGGTAATCACCATACCTGCAGCATAATTATGTTTGGATGTCAGAGTTGCGTTTTGCAAATACCCGTGCTTTTTGAATGACTCCTATGCTTAGGACGGCACAGTGCACAACAATAATTAGTAGGGTAATATACGGGTACGTGTACGTCAACATATAATAAGTCCTGGGATCCTGAATGGCAGTGGTCATGTCCAAGGGTGTGTTAGAGGAGCTGGGTAGAAGCTGGTATGTGTACGTCAACGTATAATAAGTCCTGGGATCCTGAATGGCAGTGGACATGTCAAAGGGTGTGTAAGAGGAGCTGGGTAGAAGCTGGTACGTGTACGTCAACGTATAATAAGTCCTGGGATCCTGAATGGCAGTGGTCATGTCCAAGGGTGTGTTAGAGGAGCTGGGTAGAAGCTGGTATGTGTACGTCAACGTATAATAAGTCCTGGGATCCTGAATGGCAGTGGACATGTCCAAGGGTGTGTTAGAGGAGCTGGGTAGAAGCTGGTACGTGTACGTCAACGTATAATAAGTCCTGGGATCCTGAATGGCAGTGGTCATGTCCAAGGGTGTGTTAGAGGAGCTGGGTAGAAGCTGGTATGTGTACGTCAACGTATATGTAGCATAACAGACATACAAAAAGCAAGGAGAGTATGGTCTGCTAAAGTTGCTGGAACATCATCATGTCAGCCAGGTTTTTGACCAACAACTTCCACTGTCTGTATAAACACATAAACCCTAAGCCCTAAACTGTGACAATGAAATTAAATGTCTGCATGTATGTATGGTGTGGGCCTGTCTTAATGTAAGTACATATGTAATGCAGTATTTATTTATGTATGAACTATGGTTATATAGCATGTATTGTGTATATAGTACATATATAACTAATAGAAACCCCCCACCTGGGTAGTAGTACTTCTCCTTGTCAAAGCTCTCTGACACCGTACCAAGTGTGGCTTCGCCATTGTCACTAGGAAGAAAACCATGGAACTGGATAGGATGGGATTCGTTGCTGGCCTTGTGGCCCTTGGGTAGAGAATTCAATGACATGACGCCAACATGCATGGCCTTGGCTTTGACATTCAGTGTTCTCCACGTACCAGGCGCTGCTCCATCAGGGTGGGGAAACTGATAGCCACCCACCAACATCTCTTTTGTGGGTAGGGAAGGGAAGTTTTCTAACCCTCTTCCTAACCCTAAAGGAGGAAGCGCTGGCTTCTTGAACCCACGGGTACTCTCCCCTGCCTCCTTGCCCCCGCCCCTATGCTCCGCGGGATCCTTGCCACCGCCACTTTCGTCCCCTTCCTCCTTCCCACTGCCACCATTCTCCCCTGGCTCCTTCCCACCGCCACTTTTCTCCTCTTGCTCCTTTCCACCGCCACTATTCTCCCCTGGCTCCTTGCCACCTACACTTTTCTCCCCAAGCTCCGGTCCACCGCCACTATTCTCCTCTGGCTCCTTCCCACCGCCACTTTTCTCCTCTTGCTCCTTTCCACCACCACTATTCTCCCCTGGCTCCTTGCCACCTACACTTTTCTCCCCAAGCTCCTGTCCACCGCCACCATTCTCTTCTGGCTCCTTCCCACCGCCACTTTTCTCCTCTTGCTCCTTTCCACCACCACTATTCTCCCCTGCCACCTTGCCCCCCCCCCCCCCCCCCCCCCCCCCATTTTATTCTCCTCCTCCTCCTCCTCCTCCTCCTCCTCCCCCGACACAGTGTCTGGCAAAGAACCATCCATATCATCCTCATGTAACAACAGGAAGGCTACACGATCAGCTGTCACTAGGACTTCTGCCCACTGGTCATGCAGAATGGGGTGTAGGATGTTGCCCGTTTCAGGGGTCGTATAATAAATGTGCATGAGTACCGCGCAGTTTGGATCTGTCTCCAACCCCAATCCGGCAATATCTCCTTTGAGGTAAGCCACCTTTACCCCCTCGTACTCATCGCACAATCCGTAGTACACCCTACCCCCCTACATCCATGAGGGAGTTGTTGTTCCGGTACCGGAAGTGTTTTTTCTGCATGTGGACCGGTACACAGCAGAGTTTGTCTCTCAGTGTACCCCGGCCTGCAAACAATGGGTGATAACAAGTTTAAATGTCATAAATGTTTTGAGTGACTCAGTCTAACTAGTGCTTGGGATAGTTACACTAGTTAACAGACATCATGCTGACTGATGTTGTGTGGGGAAAGGATTGTATTGCAAGTAAAGATGCAGTGATTCACACTGAATGACGTAAGCAAGCCAGGAGCCACTCTTACTAAATGAGTTTTAATATATGAAGGTCGAAATATTATTACATGCTATTGGTGCACTAAATTGGTTACTTGTTATAGCTTGTCTGTGGGTTGTACTACCTGGTGTGAGGGTGATAATGTGTTTGGAGTTGATGAGAGTGGTGCTGTGCATAGTATATGAGCAAGTGTGAGTTATGCTAGCATGTGTGTGAATTGATCAAGCTGGTGTAGAGTAAGAGGTACTACCTCTGCCTTCCCGGGACCGTTCGTGTGCGGAATGATAACTCACTACAATGCGATTGATGTCAGAATGTGAAAGAATTGTAACGGAACTGAAGGTGCGCGAAGGGCAGTGCGAATGGCAGTGCCAGACGCTAGAAGCCTTTCTGACTGAATTAGCTTTAAATTAGCGTTTTTGGATGTCGTTGTTGTACTCGTCCTTACAATCAACTACCCGATATCAATGCGCACTTATTGTCCGTTTCCTTTTCACCATCGTCGTCGCCGAGTTTTGGTGGCGGCCAAGTTAGAGTAAGGTTAAAATGTGCAGGTAATGCGTGTTGGGATGAATGCAAGGTTATTAAAGAAGAAAGACTAGACCTCGGTTTGATAAATTCAATCAACTTCGGTTGGCGACCAAATCGCTGTTGAGGGCGAGATGCGGGAGAAACACAGGTAAAATGTGATGGATTGCGTGGTTTGTAAGCGAAGACACCTGGCCATGTATTGCTAAGGCTCGGAGATTACAAGTTTGCCACGTACGGGTCAACCGTAGCCATTCCACCTACTTGCCGCGTCCCATCCGCCTTGGCTAAATGTACATGAAAGGTCACCCTGCGAAAACATCTATCAAAATTAGTAAGAGCACTGACAGGTCATCGCGTCACACTAATCTTTCAGTGTGACTTAGGCTTTCATCACAGTGATTAAAATCGTCCTGGTTTCGCCCTACAACAGCGCCATTTTCGACGCATGCAGCGAAAGCACATCGGTGACTTCGGATGTCCATTTTCCCGAATGAAAGCTATTCGCCAACAAGTAGTTCGCGCTAGTACTTCGTTGCCTAATTGTTCACCCTATCTCGGAATCGCTGGCAGAGCTTGGCAGGTTCGCAAGATTGACCCCTCGAAAAGGTTGCTAACAGACCCTCGAGCGACAGAAAGCTGCATACCCCTTCGCGTATTACAACTCAGTAGTTAACGTGCGATCGAGGAGTTATTGGTCACGCTTCAGTCTACGAAAAGTTCTGGGTGTCTGTTGGGATCGCTGGTTTGCGGTGAGCCGAGACATTTCGTCCACTGTACGACTACATTTATCTGTAGTTCCGCTGCAAATCGTATCTTTCGCCTACATTTAGCGAAATTGTCACTTCCCCGAGTGTCTATTACTCGCAAATCGAAAAACCACCGTAGCACCGATCAATTTGATGCGCAAATACTGGGGCAGGGAGATGGAAACTAGAAAACCAACGTGGCATCAGCGAGGCAACATATTGCCCGGGGATTGGCCGGGGATCGGCCAGGCTAGCACGGGCTAGCAGGCGATTGGCCGACCTGTCCACCCCGAGGATTCCGAGCACGTCCACGTAGATGTCACACCACTGCCACGTAGGCTCCCGAACCCCAGCTCCGAGCACGCAAAAAAATCTCTGTGGAAACACGCCCATAGCTGGGCATTCCCCGGGGCATTCTGGTGCCACGCTGCCCTACGCTGTCTGCCACGGCAAGGCAGGCCACGTTCACGCCCTTTTTTGTTTCCACTACTGGTCATTTTGCTACTGGATCAGGCCGTCTTTCGTTTGTTCTAAGCAGTCTCCATCCGTCTCCATCCCCACGCCGCAGTGCGTTCCCTCCCTTCCTTCCTTCCTCCCCTCCTTGTTATCATCCTTCCTTACGCCCAATCCGCCGAAAGGCATCAACGCTTTGGGCACACCAGACGCTACTGCACCAACGGAGGTAGACTTCCCTGGATCGGCATGTAGCTGCGCATCACTTGCTCCCCCAACGATGGAGGCGGATTTCCCTAGATCTCGGTTTTGACCCAAATCGGGGAGATCGGCAGACGTCTCCATGCTACAAATAATAGTTGCGGCGAAACAAAGACAATCTTGGTGTGGAAGCAATAGAAGTCTCACAACGCAGAGATTGTACGTGCTGTTGTATTTTTGTGTCACGCTGCATACGTGGATTTCGGTGGGATTGCTGATGTGTCACCCGGAAAGCCGCAATACCTGTTTTTCGCTCGTTTCTGCCTTGAAACCGTCGCTTTTTCAAATAATACGAAATATTTAAATATATCCCCGGGATGACGAATCGCCGACCTGTCGCCTACCTGGATCGCCGGAAAGACCCCCGAGGAGACCCCGAATACCCCTGTGGAAAAAAAAATTGCTGACCTGGCCTCCCTTAGGGTTAACTTGGGAGTTCGCGGCAAGGGAAAAGTCAGTTACTATAGTAGAAACACGCCCTAACTTCCTCCAGTCCAAGATCGCCACTTCCACTTTCTACTCAAGATGACCATCTCCGTTCCCTTCCCATCTCAACCGTCGCCACATCTGACTGCTCCCATTCCGGCTGATCGCCATCAACCGTCGGAACGGGGGGCATCTCCTGATCGTCAAGGTGGCAACCTCGCTGGACTCTCCACCTCCATGGTTTTTTGATAGAGCCAACAACTCCTGCGAAGTATCACCTTCTTGATGTCGTGGCCTTATCCTGAACCTTTCAGGTTGAGCGAGATTACGCCTGCTCAATTCAACATCTATGAGCCGGGCAAAGATTTTGGTGAGTGGTACTCAGTTATCTGCCATGCAATCGCCACAGCCCCTTACTTATAGCAAGTTCATCAAGGAAGACGCCATGCTTGATTGGCGCCCGGACCATGAGCCCCTATCTCCCGATGATGATAATCGTTACCCCGACAGGGAGGATTTCCCACTTACGAGAATATGCCGCTGTGCCAACGCAATTGCATTTAGGTTTGTGGTCAACTCCTTGTCTCCCACCCTTGCTCGAATCTGTGCCGCGCACACCAATGTTGCGGCAGAATTACTGCGCAACCTCAGATGGTACTTTGAAAAGCTCAGCCCTGTCATGACCGCACCTCATCTGCCTGTCCCGACTATTGCTCTTGCTTGCACATCTGTGCCCGCTGTGCCCGCTGCTGTAGCCTTGATGATGTATTTTATATCACAGTATGCTGCTCCCTGTCCTCTCCCAGACTGTGCTCCCAATGGTGGGGAGGATATTGATAGTGATGATGATAATGATCCCGCACCTTCCCCCGTGCCACCAAAGTGTCATGGAGCTGACGACCTTGATCCCATTCGGACTAGACTGGTATCAGCTTTGCTTAGTAACAAACACTTCTATCGCTTCGCTTCCAAATCAGAGCTAAATCCCACTCTAGTCAACTATACTCCATCTAGCCATGCCCTTCCTCTCATATCTGCTGTGGCACCTGATACCGTCCCTACAACATCTTTGAGCATTCCTAATGCAACCACTATGAATAAAACAGCATTTTACGAACTTGCTAATTCTCGGACAGGTTTCGTAAAGTGAAAATCTACGAACCCCCCTCGTAAAATGTCATGAGGACCCTTAGTAAAGTTTTGTCTATCATCTAAAGCATTTTACGAAGCCCAAATAGAAAATTACGAGGGGGGGTTCGTAGATCGAGAATCCCCATAGCCTGTTACGAAGCCTATGATCAATTTACGAAGCCTATGTAGCAAATTACGAACTGGATTCATCCCAAATTGGTACGAATTCTCCCGAAATCACGGAGAATTCGGAACTTAGCTTAGTAAACCATAGTACCCTGTACCCAAAACCCATTAATTCCAAGTCAAGACTCACTGACTCACTGACTCACTAACTGATTGACTCACTGACTTACTAACTCAATGACTCACTGACTCACTTGCTCACTAGCTCACTAGCTCCCTAAATGATTGACTCACTGCCTCACTGGCTCACTGACTGATTAACTCACTGACTCATTGACTCACTGACTCTCTAACTCACTGACTCACTGACCCACTAACTCTCTGACTCAATGACTCACTGACTCACTGGCTCACTGAATCACTGACTCACTGACTGATTGACTCACTGACTCTCTAACTCACTAACTCACTGACTGATTGACTCACTGACTCTCTAACTCACTGACTCTCTAACTCACTGACTCACTGACTGATTGACTCACCGACTCACTGACTCACTGGCTCACTGACTCACTAAATGACTCATCGACTCACTGACTCACTGACTTACTGATTAGTTAGTCATGACTCACTGACTCACTGACTCACTAACTCACAGACTCACAGACTCATAGGCTCACTGAATCACTGACTGATTTCGCCTGGTGGCGCGTCCCGAATGAAATGAATTGAATCCTCCATTCAGTTTATTTTAATTAATTTTATTTTAATTGTATTGAATGTTGTTTTATTTTAATTCGATTTCATTCATTTCATTTTAATTTAATTCACGTGATTTGGATGCATGCAATTGCTTTATTTTTTGTCAATTCGAATAGGATTAAATTAAATTAAATTTGATGTAATTGAATTTCATTGAATCGATTGATGTTGCAGCTTTGTTGGCTAAAAAGTGACGAAAATGAGAGTTTTTGAAGGGTTGTTGGATTTTTAGCAGTGCTGAACGTTCATGCAATGCACATTTATAGATTGGCTTTAATTCTAAGAATTTGATACAAGAAAAATGAGACCAATCAGGAGTCTGGTTGATTTTAAGGAATTTTACAAGGTATTTCACGTTTGGGCCCATCCCAGACGTGAACGGTACGTCCCGTCCTACTGAACGGGTTTTTGGCCAGCGGCAGGTGGCGTGGCTTGCTCCTACCCCCGCCCGGTGTGCCCCCGCCCCTGCCCCTGCCCCCGCCCCTGCCCCCGCACACGCACACGCACACGCACACGCAGTCACGCACACGCACGGCCCTGGGGTGGGGTCCGTGGGCTTATTATAGGAACTGACTCACAGAATCACTGAATCACTGAATCAATGTCTCACTGACTGATTGACTGATTAACTGATTGACTCACTGCCTCACTGACTGATTGACTTACTAACTCACTGACTCACTGACGCAATGACGCATTGACACATTGAATCACTGATTCACTGACTCACAAACTCACTGACTCACTGCCTCACTAACTCACATACTCACTGACTCACTGACTCACAGACTCACTTACTCACAGACTTACTGAATCACTGACTGATTAAGTCACTCACTCACTGGCTCACTGACTCACTGGATCACTGAATCACTGTCTCACTGGCACACTGACTCATTATCTCACTGACTCACTGATTGATTGACTCACTGACTCATTGAGTCACTGACTCACCGACTGATTGACTCATTGACTCACTGACTCAATGACTCAATGACACATTGACACACTGACTCACTGATTCACTGACTCACTGACTCACTGACTCACTAACTTACAGGCTCACAGACTCACTAACTCACAGACTCACTGAATCACTGACTGATTGAGTCACTCACTCACTGACTCACTGAATCATTGTCTCACTTACTCACTGACTCATTGTCTCACTGACTCACTGATTGATTGACTCACTGACTCATTGAGTCACTGACTCACTAACTGATTGACTCACTGACTCATTGACTCACTGACTCAATGACTCAATGACACACTAACACACTGAATCACTGACTCATTGACTCACTGACTCACTGACTCACTAACTCACAGACTCACAGACTCACTGGCTCACTGAATAATTGAAGCACTGTCTCACAGACTCACTGACTGATTGTCTCACAGACTCACTGACTGATTGTCTCACGGACTCACTGATGATTGATTGACTCACTAACGCATTGAGTCACTGACTCACTTACTTACTGATTGACTCACTGACTCACTGACTCACTGACTCAATGACACAATGACACACTGAGTCACTGACTCACTAACTCACTGACTTGCTGACTTCCCCTCCAAACTACAGCTCTATATACGCTACAGCTAACTCCAGTCAAGCGAAGAAGCACATCCCCTAAACTCCGGTAACCAAGCCTAATATATAACTGCCCTCTTGTTATCTTTTTTTAGATAGCTATGCCTCTCTTTCTTGTAACTAACCGAACCCCCAAGCCCATCTTCCTTCCCATCTCTCTCCGCCTCCTGCACAATCACAATCATGGAAAGAGTTCAACACGGCCGGCCGACAGGATTGGCGTGGGTTACACCCCTAGGCAGGCACCATGACATAATCTTGGGTTATGACTTCCCAAGGCCTCAATGGTTCGATCACAGACTGTGCATGTGGTTAAATAATAATTATTCTGGACTATGGCCAAGAGGAAAAGAGAAGAGAAAGAGTTTGGACAGAATTCGACACCGTCGAATGACAGGATTATTTAGCGTGGATTACACCCCTGCTAGGCAGGCACCAGGACATAATATTGGGTTATGACTTCCCAAGGCCTCAATGGTTTGATCATAGACTGTGCATGTAGTTAAATAATAATTATTATGAGCTATGGCCAAGAGGAAAAGAGAAGAGAAAGAGTTTGGAAAGAATTTGACACCGTCAGATGACAGGATTAACGTGGGTTACACTCCTGCTGGGCAGGCACTAGGACATAATCTTGGGTTTTGACTTCCCAAGGCCTCAATGGTTTGATCCCAGACTGTGCATGTGGTTAAATAATAATTATTCTGGACTATGGCCACGAAGAAAAGAGAAGAGAAAGAGTTTGGAAAGAATTTGACACCGTCGAATGACAGGATTATTTAGCGTGGGTCACATTCCTGCTGGGCAGGCACCAGGACATAATATTGGGTTATGACTTCCCAAGGCCTCAATGGCTTGACCTCAGACTGTGCATGTGGTTAAATAATAATTATTATGAGCTATGGACAAGAGTGCGGAGGTGCCCGGTATTGTTCAAACCCAGGACACTGGGGGTCAGAGGGGGCGAAAGCGAAAAGAATAGAGAAAGAGTTTGGAAAGAGTCCGACACAGTAGGATGATAGGATTACCGTGCCCCCCCCCCCCGCCCCCAACCCTCCTGCGTCCTAGCTGTCAACTTAGATCGGCTATTCAATTTGTCGCGGCAAAACCCTCTGCCCCCCCTCCCCCCCCCCCCCCCCCCCCCCCACACACACACACCCCGCCCCCCCCCACCCCCAACCCCCACCCCTCCTCGTCGTTCAAATTTCCAAGAAGACACCATCTAGATCTGCGAAATGGCAGACGATTGCGTGCGCCTTCTAAACAATGCTTCGCATCACTGAACCAAACCACTACTGCTGTACTCCTGCACAGAGCCGCTGTCTTCAACCATGCTACCTGCTGGACCATATTCAATTCGTCGATTAGTACACAGCTTGACTTGGGCGAATGTCATGCTTTCAGGCAAGCCGATTGAGTGTTGCAAGTGAGTGTTGCGGATGGAGAGGGAAGATTCGAATGCCGCAGGTAGTTGCGCAGGTTTGAAAGTCGAAGGTTTGAATCGCTGCTGGTCCTTTCTTGCCTGATTTCCTTGACTCAGACGCCGAACCTGCGGCTCAGCCGCTTGCTCGGTTGCTGCAACCTGGTCCACCTCCACATGCAGTGGCCGTACCTCCTCCTGTCCAACCTCCTGCACTCACACCTGCTGCTGTTGCCCTACCTCAACTTCCTGCTGCTGTTGCCCTACCTCAACTTCCTGCCCTACCTCACACCTCCTGCTGTTGCCCTACCTCAACTTCCTGTTTGCCCTACCTCAACTTCCTTCCCCTCCCCCAACTTCCTGCACTCCCACCTGTTGCTGTCCATGATGCGCCCACCTGATGTGTTCAGGGCACCAGTACATCCTAGCTGATTACTTCCAGCTGTTGCATCAGAGGTACGAGGTGCCTCCTTGTTTGTCAATTAAATGCCTGCTTGCCTGCATGCTTGCCCGCTTAGTTACCTGCTCGCCTGCTTGAATTATCTCTGCTGCCTGCCTGCTTCACACCTGCATGCATGCCTATGTACCTCCATGATTGACAAATGCCTGCCTGCTGTCTGATTATTGACACCTGCCTGTTAACTAGGTTCCTGCTCCTGACGCAAGCGACGACAAGAGGTGTATGTACCTTGAAGACAATGGGAGAACAACACGAAGAAGTCTCCCCTGACTAGGCTACACAGTGGCAATATGTTGTTATAGAACCAACACATGTAAGTAGATCTGAATCATTTGTCTTGTATGCTGTACCATATGTCATGTACGCTGCACCATTTGTCTTGTAGGTTTAACCATCTGTCTTGTACGCTGCACCATTTGTCGTGTATGCTGAACCATTTGTCTTGTACGTTGCACCATATGTCTCGTATGCTGCACCAATGTGTCTTGTATGCTGCACCATGTGTCTTGTATGCTGCACCATTTGGCTTGTATGCAGCATGATTTGCCTTGCTGCACCATGTGTCTTGTATGCTGCGCCATGTGTCGTATATGATGCACCATCTATCTTGTATGCTACACCATGTGTCTTGTACGCTGCACCATTTGTCTTGTACGTTGCACCGTATGTCTTGTATGCTGCACCATCTGTCTTGTATGCTGCACCATGTGTCATGTATGCTGCACCATCTGTCTTGTACGCTGCACCATGTGTCTTGTACGCTGCACCATTTGTCTTGTACATTGCACCATATGTCTTGTATGCTGCACAATCTGTCTTGTATGTTGCACCATGTGTCTTATATGCTGCACCATCTATCTGTCTCATCATCGTAATTGCTACCACGTGAACGCTTTCTTGCTTGCTGATTCGTTGATTATTCAAGTGGCTTGTGCTTGGTCAAGCAACTGATAATCTTCTAACTCCACCTCCTTCCTTTCATGCTGCTGCAGCTCCGGCAGGCAGTGACTTCCACATATTGCAGCATGGTGGACAAGGAGCAAGTCATCAGCATGCTGGGATGAGTAGAGGGACAAGATCAAGATAGAAGCCTGATGATGACACTGCACCTGATGCTATCACTCATCATATAATAGTAGCTATAGCTAGACTAGCCAGTGGGGGTGGCCGGGGGGGGGGGGGGGGGGGGGGGGGGGGGACATATACTATATATATACTAGTCAGAGCTCATCAGGGTACCCTGGTACTTATTATTTTAGTAGTCAGAGCAGAGGGTACTCATACTTCTGATGAGTACCATTTTCTAGGCCCAATTCATGGGTACAATTTCTCCCACAAATGAGGAGAATTTGTAAATGGCCAAATTAGAATAGCTATTGTTCAATATTACTTTTTTGAATTCGAATTTTTCAGTCTTAAAAATGTGTCTGTGAATAAAACATTGCAATCCATCTATACACCTCGTATGATCCAAAGTCTCCAGTGCAAGCACTGCCTGGAAAAAAAAACCGGGACCCAATCCCTGAAACACCCGGAACCTAACCTAGCCCGGAGCCCAGGTCCCGAATTTACATAATAAGAAAAGGGTCGGTCCAGTATTAAATACTACAATCCGGGACCAAATTCCCGGTATTCAAGGAGGGTTATTCCACGAAGGGTGCCCGGTATTTTACGAACCAGCACCATTTAGTTTACGAACTATCAAATCCTAGTTCGTAATAAAAGGGTGCCGGAATTTTACGAACCAGCTCCATTCAGTTTACGAACCATCAAATCCTAGTTCGTAAACCTAAAATTACGAGGGGGTGTCCGCTTTTTACGAAGTAGAGCCCAACATTTTACGAGGGGGGTTCGTAGAATTTTCCAAGCCAAATTCTAGTTCGTAAAATGCTGTTTTATTCATAGTGAACCTCTGATAGGAACAACTATCTTGCTGCTGTTCACCTGCAAGGGGAGGATCTTTATGCTTATGCAAATGACAGCACCATGGATACCACCTCTGAACCACCTGCCCCTTTACACCCACAGTTAGTGGATGGATTTGCTCACTTGCATGGAGGGGAACTTCCTATGTACACTGCCATAGCACCTGTCATAGCGCCTGCCATAGAGCCTTATGATGACTGCATGTCCACATCTGCTCACTGTGTCACTACACCACCACTCCAAACCATGGCACCTGGCACAACACATGCATCTGCACACACACCTGCTGTGCACTCACCTGCAGCTCCTGCTGATGCTCACTTGCATGGGGGGAACCTTAGTGCATATGCAAGCACATCCAGTACACGTGATGAAGACACACCCACACTCACTGAGCACGTCACTACCTATACAAGTACATCCACTACACGCATACGTGATAGCGACAACACCCATACATCCAGTACACGTGATAGCGACGACACACACACATCCACATCATACCCCACTGAGGGCAACACATCCACACTATACTCATCCACACCCGCATCCACTGAGCATGTCACAACGCCTCCCACTCCCACTGATGCTCTGATTGAAACCATCATCATCAACCACGCCTACATCACCCCTGCCTTCCATGGCACTTTCTCCCTGCCCTGGCCCCACTCACATAATAGGACAACCAAGGCGCCACACATCCTTATGTGCATAGGATAAATGCTAAACTTGTGAGCGATACCCTCGCTTGTGGGCATAGGACAAATGATAAACTTGTGAGGGGATGTAAACAGCTGAACACTGAACGGGGGGTATGCAGTGATCTGATAATCTCATGCTCACTGATACCAGCATTATGATCTGATCTGCACACAGATCTGCATACATCGCAGTACCGCTGTTTTATGCAGATCACCATGCAATGATTACATTGACCTTCATTCGCATGCAGATCCCAGTACTTGTGAGCGATACCCTCGCTTGCTGAATTAAATCTGCATGTCACATAGTTGTCTTTGAACTGATCTGCAGCTTCCCTAATCTGCAGCCATCCTGGTCTGCACCTTTCCTGCGGCAGTCATGGTTACACTCACTTCATCTGCAATGTCCCAGAAATTCTACCCACCTGGCAGCTCCCTAGTAGAGTCCAATTTATTACCCCAGCAGCTCCCGAGGAGTACCTTATTGACCTGCAGTTCCCCAGCAGGCCCTACATGCCCTTTGGCTTCTCATCAGCTCCTAGCAACAGTGCAGCCCAGCTACTGATCCTGGATGACTTCCCAGCACCTGGCATTTAAATATGCCCTCTGACCTGCATGACATTGTTTTTAGCAATGAACACTTTAGGAATTACTTCCTGACCTGCCCTTTGTACTATCCCATGTACTTACAACAGCAGTTTCCTGGCCAACACCTGGCGCCTCTAGTGATATGCTGACTTCAAATATGTTCTAGCATCTCAGCATTTACCCCCCTCCTCAAGACAGTTGTATTTAGTGTCCAGCTTACGTTCATATATCTTATATATGATAATGGAAGTACCTCATCCTATCCTTCCATGTGGACTGATAGTTATGAGCCAGCGGGGGATGTCTACCTTCCGTTATTTCTCATAATGTCACCCGTAATTTGTGGATTCATTAAGAGCTCCCAAATTATGGGGGGAATAGTATGCTGACCTTATGTATTCCTACTGCCCCACGGTGTGTACATTTAGTCCTGCCAGTCTTTGATTTAGTTATCCTGATGTCACTCTTGATTTGACAAGTCTTTGCAGATTTCGACTTCCCAATCAGAGGGGGAATAAGTTAAGCTGGCCTCAGGTATGACCGTATCTATTTCCATTCCTCCGATAGACTTACTTTAGTTTAAAGTCGGCACCTTCCTATCAGCTTCACAGCTGGAATCCAGTCTTATCTAGATAATAGATGATAGCCATATTGTACTGATCTTGCCCCTTTCCTCCCCTGAATGTACTTGCATGTCCCCATGAGACAAGTATCATTACTTGATGAACATCTGCCAGCCAGACCTTATGACCTTGTGCTTCCAAATGCACCAGCTATTTCTTTTCACTCTAGCTTCCCTTTTCTTTTACATACCTCCTAATTCCAGGGATTCTTCTAAATGAAGAATACCAGGAATTGGGGGGGATGTTATAGACCGGTGCTCTCGGTCCCGCTAGATGTTATAGACCGGTTCTCCCGGTCCAGCTAGAGTGTCCTAGTGCGCCAGGCTTCCCGCCTGGTAGCTCCCGCTGTAGTGCCTCTGCCCGATAGGGCCGGCACCCAGCGGCGGCAGTTCCCTGAGTAACTATCGCCTTTCCCTTCTTATACCTGCCATGTCGCCTGACATGGTATCACGCATGTATGTAAGCATATGTTGCCCTAGTCCCTTCCCTGTGTCACTACTTACAATATAACACTCCGGAAAGCTAAAACTGATAGGACTAAATGTAATACGTCCCGCACAGGGATCAGGTGGAATACATAAGGTCAGCATACGATTTCCCCCATAATTTGGGAGCTCTTAATGAATCCACAAATTACGGATGACATTATGAGAAATAACTTAAGGTAGACATCCCCCGCTGGCTCATAAATATCAGTCCAGAAGGAAGGATAGCATGCGGTACTTCCAATATCATTTATAAGATATATGAAGGTAGGCTGGACAGTAAATACAATTGTCTTTAAGAGGGGAGCGACATGCTGAGTATCAGCATGTATAGCGGTGCTCTCACGCGTTTTATGACTTGGTGACTACTTATGTACTCCCTTAGAACTATCGGCTCTCCTGAGCCAGCTTCCCGTGGGACTGAGTCATCTTGAGATGACTCAGTGGCAGCTTCCTGTCACCTACGTCTCCGGTCTGATCTGTACCCTGTTAGGTTCCTGTCTACCGCCTCCTTTCACCACAGGTGCCCCTTTATGGTTCTCCTGTGTCTGTAACGTTATCCTTGTCTCCGTGTATAGATTGGTGCGTCTGTTCCGCTGCTTTAATCTACTGTCCACTCTACCGGAGTGATTTCAAGCTGATAGGTTATTGGGCTCCTCATCACTACCACTGCTTTGATAATGCAACTTCCGCGAGGGCCTCCTGCCGGCTTTGTGAAACTTACCAAACTTAATGGTGTTTCATGGGCTCGTGGGATCCGCAGTGTCATTGTGAGCAATGGATGCGACCGAATCCTCCCAACGGGGGTGAAGGTTCCTCTAGATTGGCTAGACGACTGCGCGCCAGCGGCCTCTGCTGCCGGAGAGGAGGGTCCTTCCGCCATCAAGGAAGTAACCCCCCCCGATCAATCCTCCAACTTTACGGTTCCTTCTCTCAATGTTCGACGCCTGTCCTCTGATGTTGAGGATGTCCTGATGAAGCTGTGTTGTGTACAGACACAGATCATCCGTTGTGCATCAGACCCGCAGCCTCATTGCGTCCCCTTCAATTATGATGAAGACTACTCTACTACTACTGATGATGAGGAGGACTTGAAGAGTGCTACGAGTGCTGACTTCGGTGGCGTGACCCCATCTGCTGCTGCCACTCGTGTCTTTGAGACTTCCGCTGTTTCATCGGTGTATGAGCCTGCTGATCAGCAGATGCCTAATCGAGAGCTTTCGCCTGTGTATCAGCCTCAGCCTTCGTCGGCGCCTCCCTTTGAGCCTGTTCCCCCGGCTTACCGGAGGTGGCTAAGCCCACTTTCTTGAAGGGCTTTGCTTCTTTTTCCTCTGCATCTGCCCCCATGGAGCGTGGCCTCCCTGGCTACCACACTCGCTCTCGCGAGGCTGCTGTTTCCTCTGCACGCACCTCTGCTGCTGGTGCCTCCCTGGAACCCCCTCCGCCTCCGCCGGTGGAGCTGCCTCCTGCCCCTGGCCCTCCTCCTATGCTGCATACGCGGTCTTGCGCATCTTGGGAGCATCTGCTCACTGGCGGATCTCCTCCGACTTTGAACCTTCGGGACTACCGCCTGGATCGACGGGATGGTGAGTCCTTGAACCGCTCTTTGTACGGTCGGATGGATATGCAGGCTACAATGGCAAATGTTAGTGTGAAGCTGAGGCATCGCCGAGTGATGGCTTTCTCTGAGCTTGGTACCAGGTGTCGTTCTTTTCTTGGTCCAGTCACTTCTGGGATTCTGTATCCCCCAGATCATGGTGTTTCCTTTGGTGGTACGAGGCGTAGTGATCACGAGAAGCTTGGTTATCAGTTTGTGCGAGTGCCTGTCCCTCTGTGTCCTGTTAGCCCAGATTTCGAGCTGCTTATGAGTGTTGCGAGGTCCATTCCTGTGATTAGGAACATAGACGACCAGCGCGCTCTTGGCGCTGGTCTTGCTGCGGAGTATTTCATGGACATTCGTAGGTCCTTGGCTCCTGTCCCTTCTGCGATTGGAGCTGGGTCTAATACCCTCATTCATGGTGAGTCTCGGTTTGATCCTGCACTGTTGGGGTTCAGTGCACTGCCTCTCGAACGTCAGGAGTTCATGTGTTTAACTATGATGCTCGCGAACATGGAGGACGATATGGTCAAGGTATACCAGGACTTTGCCACCCCTCAGGATATCCTTTTGGATATCCGGAAGACGCAGTCTGATGCCCTTGCCTCTAGAGTCCCTCTCATGCGTATCGAACTTCATAATGCGCACATGGGCCCTTCTCACCGTGTCGATGATTTCTTTCGCATGGTTCGCAGTCTGTGCACTGACCTCCGCAGTGCTGGACATCCTGTCACTCAGCGCCACGCCATGGAAACCATTGTGAATGGGATCCGTTTGATCCGATTTGAATCGCTGCGGATCCAGTACGGTATGATGTTGGCTAACAGACAGGCTGTCGATTACTGGTCTTGTCTGGAGGCATATAGGTCTCTCGACATTTTGAACATTGCTCTCCCCAGGTCCGACTCCAGGCATCCTGGTTGGTCCCGGGACGCTCCCCAGGTTCCTGCCAATGCTGCGATTCAGCGTGGGCAGGGATCTGGTTCTCAGGGTTCCGGTTCCAACAAGCGGCGTCTGGATTGCACTTGGGCCCATGCCTCAGCAAGACGACCCACTCGGAGGATCGCTGTTTCACGAAGCATCCGCACCTGCGTAAGACCAAGCCTGGTGCACCGGTTACCAATCCGGTGCCCATGGCCTTGGCCCTTCCAGGTGTGCTTACTCCGCGGCAGCTGGCCTCCTTGCAGGCTCAGATTGATGGGTATGCTTTGGACAAGAAATAGGAGGTACGCTCTGTCCTTTTCTCTTGCACTGCGAAATTTTCAAATGTCTGCAGCCCGAGCCTGTCTGAGGGTGTCTGGCATGTTGATTCTGGAGCTGGGATGTCAATCACAGGTGATATGTCTTTGTTCACTGTGTTTCATGCTTCTGAGACTGGGCCAGCAGTTAAATTCGGTGATGGTGTGGTTCAACGGTCTGTGGGTCAGGGTTCTATTGTGTTAGGTAGTGATTGGTTACCAACACCAATCACTTTAACCAATGTTCTCTACATCCCACACTGTCCGGTGAACCTCATGTCAGTAAATGCTGTTGCCCATGCTCACAACTGCAAGATTTCTTTTGATAGTCTTAGTTGTACTGCCACACAGGGCTCTTCTGTTCTGTGGTCTTTCCCTGCCTCCAGTGATGGTGTGTACAAGTTTGCATGTAGGCCTTGTCACACCCCTCGTGGCCGTTTGTATGGTGCTGAAGATTATCCAGCTTTTGCTCTTGATGTTGATGAGGATGGTGGAGTTGAGATCCCTACCACTCCTGAATGGTTGTGGCATAGGCGGCTGGGTCACCCTGGCTATGATGCCATGCACAACCTTGTAAGGAAGGGTTTGGTTCAGAACTTACCCCTCACTCTCCAACAGGTGCAAAGACTGTCTAAGATCCCATGTGATGCTTGTCAGAAGGCAAAGGGAAAACGTATCCCTTTTCCTAAAGAAAGCAAAACTAGGATCCGTGCCCCATTACAACGCCTTCACTTGGACATCATGGGGCCATTTAATATTAGGGGCTTGCGTGGGGAGTTTTATGTTCTGTGTCTCACTGACCAATACTCTGGCTATGCTGAGGTCTTGTGCTTGAGAACCAGGGATGAAGCTCCCTTAGCAGTTCAAACTACCATCCTCAGATGGATGACTCAGCTGCATGGATTTGTTTTCAAGTGTCTTAGGTCTGACAGGGCTAAGGAATTTATAGTGAAGTGGTTCGAGGATTGGTTAGAATCGGTTGGTGCTGTGCATGAATTGTCCATGGCTTACACTGCTCAGCAGAATGCGACTGTGGAACGGTACAATGGGGTCCTTCAGAACGTAGCTAGGAGCATTCACTTGGAGTCTAAGCTCACTAAGTCCTTCTGGCCCTATGCCTTCCTCGCCGCGTGTTACCTACGCAACCGGCTGCCTAATCAGGGTGACAAGACTCCTTATGAGTTGTTCTTTGGGGTTCTACCTGACGTATCGTTATTGCGCGTGTTCGGGTGCCCATGCTATGTTACCTTAGTGAATGGGAAGAAGCGCAATAAGCTTGACGAAAGGGCGTTATCTGGTAGACTGGTTGGGTATTCTCTGGTGAGTAAGGGTTATTTTGTTTGGGTTCCGAAGTTGCGCCAGGTGGTAGAGAGTCGTGATGTGCTCTTCTATGAACAGTTTAGCTATAACTGTATCCCTGGGCTCTTTCCCTATGATGGATCTCAGTATTTTTCTCGCACCCCTGCCGCTATCATCGGTAAAGGGCTTGATACTACTGACAATGTCCTGGGCCCTTTACCAACCCCGATTGTTGACCGCTTTACTGGTCATGGGATGACGATGCGTCCCAGGCCAGGTAATGATGGTGCTGTATCGCGTGCGGCGGCATTGGGCCAGGGGGAGTCTGATGTTCCTTCAAGCTCTAATTTATTCGAATCTCAGGGGGTCGCCGGGCCTTCCTCTGCGCCACGTTTCGTCGGTGAAGTCGTAGGATTAGGACAGCCTCGGGTCATAGTGGAACCTAGTACAGGTCCACTGCCCACTAGTCGCCACCCCCCGTCCACCTATTCGGATAGCTCGCGGGAGTTGTTGATCACTTCACCCCCTGCTATACCTGGTGGTTTTATACCGGACCAGGCATTGCGACGATGTGGCCGTCACAGATGATGTGAGTGATGACCTCGAACACTGGTCCGGGTCAGATACTGCGTATGGCTGGGGTGTTCCAGTGTACCCAGGCTTCGACGATTTAGAGGCAAAGGAGGCCGGCCTTGTTCAACCACACATGAGTGCTGCGCTGGGGCTTTATTACCGGTTACTGCTGATACTGCTGATATCCCCGCTGCCCATGTACAAGTACACTGCTTGTACGTGGGGGCTTTTATTTCTACCTCTACTGAACTCTCTTATAAAGCTGCAATGTTACCTACCAACCCTGACAGAGATCTCTGGCTGCAGGCTATGAAGGATGAGATGGCCTCCCTCCATGCTCATGGCACTTGGGTCCTCACTCCACAGCCTCCTAGGCAGAGGATTCTATCTGGCAGATGGTTATTTGTCAAGAAACATGGGTCTGATGGTTCTTTGCGTTTTAAAGCTCGTTTTGTAGTTCGTGGTTTTCTGCAACGTCCTGGGCTGGACTACCATGATGTATATGCCCCCGTCTCCTCTAAAGCAGGTCTTCGTGTGCTCCTTGCTGCCATCACTCATAGGAAGATGTTTGTGAGGCAGCTGGACATCAAGACTGCATTCTTGAATGCCAAGCTGGAACCTGGTCTGGACCTGTTCTGTTACCAGCCTGAGGGCTTTCATGAACTTGGTCCTGACAATGTTCCCCTTGTGTGCAAGCTGATTAAATCTCTTTATGGTTTGAAGCAGGCACCCAGGGCTTGGAGCAAAGATGTAAAGCAGGTTTTGGTTGCCCACGGTTTTACCATGTGCAAAGCTGAACCTGCTCTGTATTTCAGGAGGGATTCTACTGGTGGGTGGAGCTATGTCCTGACCTATGTGGATGACTTCATCTGTGCTTTTAGTGAGCTGCATAGGTATGCCTTGCTGATCGAGGCTATGGAAGCAGCTGGGTGGGAAGTCAAGGAATGGGGTGTACCTGTCCAGTTCCTTTCATTGGACATGACTTGTACACTTGATTCTTACGGCAGGTGTGTTAAGATCAACCTCTCCCAGCACTCCTACATTGTTGAGCTGGTGGAGCAGTTTGGTCTCACTGCTGCTACCAAACCCAAGTTTTCAGTTCCCATGGCCAAGTGCACTGTCACTGATCCTCCTGGAGAACCTCTGGCCTCTAATAGCCAGTACCTCTCTCTTGTGGGGGCTTTGCTGTACCTGGCTACCTGCACAAGGCCTGATATTTATTTTGCTGTGAGCTACCTGTCCAGGTTTTCTGCTCAACCCACTGCCCCCCTGTGGGCTGCAGCCAAGCGCTTGCTTTTGTATTTGAGAGAACATTCCCATCTGTGCCTCACTTACACTCACAGCCCTGGTTTCTCTTTTACTGTCTTTAGTGACTCATCCTTTGCTGATGATGGGTCTGACAGGAGATCTCAGACTGGCTATGCTGTGCTTGCTGGAGGCTGCCTTGTTAACTGGATGAGCAAAAGGCAACCCACTGTTGCTGTTAGCTCCAGTGAGGCTGAGTATCAGGCCCTGTCTCAGACTGCCAGGGAGGTGCAATGGTTGAAAAAGTTGAGAATTGATCTAGGGCTGCCTTGTGACCTGGTCACCATTCAGGGTGACAACTTGGGGTCCTTGAGCTGGGCCAATGACTGTCAGCTGCTCCCTCGCAACAAGCACATTGATGTCATCCATCACTATATCCAGGAGCTGGTGGAGGATGGCCAGGTGGATGTTGCCTATGTTAACATTAAGGACAACTGTGCTGACCCCTTCACCAAGCCCCTTGATCCTATGGTGTTCTGGCGTTTCATTCGCATGTTTGGAATGACTGCTTCTCCTTAAACCAATTTTTTTGGTTACATGTATTCTAGAATTTTGGTTACATGTATTCTGGAATTTTTGGTTACATTTTAGGGTTTCTTTGGTTACATTTAGAGTTTCTTTAAGTTATCATTGATTGGCATTAGGTTCCTATTCCCGGATCGGGTTTTCTATACCGTTGTTACCCGACTTTGATATTTAGTTGTCCTCTTATATCCACTTGGCAAATTTTGGTTCTTTGCCTTGCTTCATACCTTCCCTTACACCCTTCGGGTTTCATTTGAAGTTTCTCTCGATTTTTTTTCCCGGAGTTCTTTGATTTTTTTTTTTTTAATTTGTTACATATAGTTCTATGTCACCAGTGCCATAGGTGGAGTAGTACTATTGTATGTCACCTGTGTCATAGGTGGAGTATCAGCATGTATAGCGGTGCTCTCACGCGTTTTATGACTTGGTGACTACTTATGTACTCCCTTAGAACTATCGGCTCTCCTGAGCCAGCTTCCCGTGGGACTGAGTCATCTTGAGATGACTCAGTGGCAGCTTCCTGTCACCTACGTCTCCGGTCTGATCTGTACCCTGTTAGGTTCCTGTCTACCGCCTCCTTTCACCACAGGTGCCCCTTTATGGTTCTCCTGTGTCTGTAACGTTATCCTTGTCTCCGTGTATAGATTGGTGCGTCTGTTCCGCTGCTTTAATCTACTGTCCACTCTACCGGAGTGATTTCAAGCTGATACTGAGAAATCATATTTGAAGACATCATGGCGCTAGAGGTGCCAGTGTTGGCAATAAAACTAGTCAAACTGCTGTGGCAGGGCATGGCATGACAGGATTTAAATTCCTAGAGTGTTCATTGCTATATAAAATATCTGCAGGTCAGAGGGCCTATTTAAATGCCAGGTGCTGGGAAGTCATCCTGGGTCAGTAGCTTGGCTGCCATGTCTCTAGAGTTGTCGCAATGTTGGTAGGAGCTGGTGAGAAACCAAAGGGCATGCAGGTCCTGCTGGGGAACTGCAGGTCAATAGCGTACTTCTAGGGAGCTGCTGGGGTAATCAACCGGACTCAACTAGCTCGGGGAACGACCCGTTTTGCGCGGGATTGCGTTAAGGTTCCCGTCCGGTTGCGCAGTTGCGCCTATCAGGTTAATGACTAATGGTGTACGGAAGGCGCTCCGCGCCCTAGAGCATGAGTCAGTGATCACGTGACTTAGGGCCACGTGGGTGGACTCTTTGACGGAATTCGAACGCACTGCAGCTTTCCGGACGTCCAACTTGAATGCGTTGCATTGCGATAGTAGCGCATAATAGACGCGTCCTCGTCGATTTAGAAGATCCGGACGTGGACGATTGTGGACCGTTTATTCTGCGTTGACTGTCCAAAGTTGGACGTTCGGAAAGCTGCAGTGCGTTCGAATTCCGTCAAAGAGTCCACCCACGTGGCCCTTGGTCACGTGATCACCGAATCTTGGTCTAGGGCGCGGAGCGCCTTCCGTACATCATTAGTCATTAACCTGATAGGCGCAACTGCGCAACCGATCGGGGTCCTTGACGCAACCCCGCGCAAAACAGGTCGTTCCCCGAGTGCTCCTGAGGTTGAGGACGTTCTTATGACCCTCTGTGATGTTCAGACCCAGATCATTGCGTACTCTTCGGGTCCGGCGCCTCCTACCGCTCGCTTCTGGGGTGGCTGCATCTCTGATGCCGATCTGACTGAGGACGAGATGGAGGAGGATGATGATGATGATGATGACGACTTGAAGAGTGCTACGAGCGCGGACAACGGTGGAGGCACTCCGCCTACGTCTACTCGAGTCTTTGCTGCTGCTCATGTCTCGCCTGTTTTTGAGCCTGCGCTTCCGCCTGCGCCTGAGAAACCGTCCGGGTAGGATGTGGCATTCTCCAGGCCGTCTAAGCTGTCTACGACTGCTTTCGTCACTGCTGCTGCTCCCCTCGAGCGCTCTGCCACTGGCTACAATCTGCGTTCTGCATCTGTGGCTGGAACTTTGCAGGAGCCCCCACCGCCTCCGCCGGTGGAGTCGCCACCTCCGTCCTGCCCCTCACTCCCCCTCCCATGGGACTGCCCCTGTCTTGTCAAGCTTGGGAGCATCTGCTCACTGGAGGACCTGCTCCGGACCTGACATTGAGGAACTATCGCCTTGTCCGTCGGGCTCAAGTGGATGCTGGATCCCTGGATCGCATCCTGTTCGGTAGGCTCAATATTCCGCTGACTCAGGCTAATAAAGATAGCAAGGGTCGTGCAACTCGTGTGATGGTTCTCAGTGAGCTAGGGCAGCAATGTCGTTATTTTCTAGGGCCTGTTCCTGTAGGAATTAGGTACCCTTCTGATATTGATGTTACTTTTGGAGCTGGGTGGCGCGCTGCTGCCAAGAAGGTAGGCTACCAGTGGGTGAAACTTTCTTTCCCTCGCTGTCCTATTGAGCCTGACTTTGAGCTGTTAGTGAGCTTTGCCAGGTCCCTGAGTAAGATCAGGAACATCGATGACCAGCGCGCGTATGACGCTGGTCTGGCCGCTGAGTACTTTCTGGCGGTTCGGAATTATTATGCTTCCCTGACTCTTGCTCCTGCTGCCTCTTCGGCCTCTCGTGGTGAGTCCTCTGTTGATCCTGCTCTGTTGGGATTGAGTGCACTGTCCCTGCCCCGTCAGGAATTCATGGTCCTGTCCATGATGCTCGCTCACATGACAGAGGACCTTGTCAAGGTGTATCGATCAGGACTTTTCGTCGCCTCGGGAGATCCTTTTGGATATCCGGAGGAGGCATTCCGATACACTCTCTGCCAAGGTTCCTCTGTTGGTGGGTGAGCTTCGTGATGCAGTCATGCGCCCTAATGAGCGCGTCGATGATTTCTTTCGCAGGGTTAGGGGTTACTGCTCTGATATCCGCAGTGCTGGGTCTCCAGGTACTCAGCATTACGCCATGGGTATCATCATTGGCGGCTTTCGGATGGCGCGCTTCGATTCTCTGCGCCTCAAGTATGGTATGATGCGCCACCTGAAGGTTCCTCTAGATTACTGGATCTGTCTAGCTGAATATAGAACCATAGACATATTGAACATTGCTCTCCCCAGGTCGGACTCCAGGCATCCTGGGTGGTCCCGGGACTCTCCCCACTCTCCTGCCAATGCTGCTTTTAAGCATGGGCAGGGATCTGGTGCTCAGGGTTCCGGTTCCGCCAAGCGATTCCTGGAGTACACTTGGGGACCCTGCCCCAACAAGCGGACCCACAAGGAGGAGAACTGTTGGACGAAGCATCCGCATCTGCGAAGGGGCAAGGATGGTGCACTGGGTAAAGCACCCGCGCCCATCAACATCAACAGAGTCTCATACACCCTCGCGGTGTCAAGTAGACTTTAACATGTAATGTAATGTAATGTAATGTAATGTAACTTGGCCCTTCCAGCTACGCTGACTTCGAAGCAGTTGTCCTCCCTGCAGGCCCAGATTGATGGGTGTGCTTTGTCCAAGAAGTAGGAGGTAAGCCCTGTCCTGTTCTCTTGCCACACGAAGTTTTCAAACGTGTGTAGCCCGAGCCTTTCTGAGGGTGTCTGGCATGTGGATTCTGGAGCTGGAGTGTCTATCACTGGTGACCTGTCCTTGTTCACCGTGTATAATGCTTCTCTAAATGGGCCAGCAGTTCGATTTGGTGATGGTGTGGTTCAACGGTCAGAGGGTAGTGGATCCATTGTGTTATGTAGTGATTGGTTACCAACACCAATCACTCTATCTAATGTACTTTACATCCCTCACTGTCCGGTGAACCTCCTGTCAGTAAATGCTGTGGCTCACTCTCATCACTGCAAGATTTATTTTGATAGTCATAGCTGTACTGCCACACAGGCCTCTTCTGTTCTCTGGTCTTTTCCTGCCTCAAGTGATGGTGTGTACAAGTTTACCTGCAGGCCTTGTACCACTCCCAGTGGGTGTTCCTTTGGTGCTGACCCGTATCCAGTCTTTGCACTTGATGTTGATGAGGATGGTGGAGTTATTATCCCTACTACCCCTGAATGGCTATGGCATATGCGGCTGGGTCACCTTGGCTATGATGCCATGCACAAGCTAGTCAGAGGTAAGATGGTTAAGAACTTACCCCTCACCCCACAGCAAGTGAAGAGACTGGCCAAGATCCCTTGTGATGCTTGTCAGAAGGCAAAGGCTAAACGTTTGCCTTTGCCAAAAGAAAGCAAAACAGAGATCCGTGCACCTCTGCAACGCCTGCACTTAGATACCATGGGACCTGTTCATATTAGGGGCTTGCGTGGGGAGTTTTATATTCTGTGTCTCACAGATCAATACTCTGGCTATGCTGAGGTATTGGCCTTGAGGTCCAGGGATGAAGCTCCCTTAGCAGTTCAGACTACCATCCTTAGATGGATGACTCAGCTACATGGGTTTGTTTTCAAATGTCTGAGGTCTGACAGGGCTAAGGGGTAGGTCACACTGCTCTTGGTCCGGCCGATTTTGGTCCGATTTTGGTCCGATTTTGGTCGATTTTGCCTATCACCAAAATCTTAGTGGTCACACTACAACATTGACCAGAATCGATTTTGGTCAGGACCAAAATCGGACCAAAAGCAAAAGCTAAATCGAGCAAAAGCAAGATCGGGGGGGTGGGGTGGGGGGGGGGGGTATTTGCCTCGATTTTGCTTTTGGTCCGAATATTTTTCTGGAACTTTATATTGTTTTCTGTTGTTATCTTTTCCGTATCTTCGTTGTTTCACTCATACCTTTTCTTATCCAATTCTTAATTATTGTTGCTTCTAGTCTTCAAAATTTTCAGAGGGTGCGGCACAGTCGCAAGCTGATATTGTGTTGAGATATGGCCCAAATAGCTGCAAATGAGAAGGAACATGTTACATTAATTGTATAAAAAATACGAAATCATCCAACTCTCTCTCGCTATTGGGGTTCTCTCTTCAGCCTATTGGGCTTGCACATGATCATTAGGTGTGTGCTGTCAAGCAACTGCCTACTCAGCTTTTTCAACGCTTTTTCTTTCAGCACTTCTTGTCACGGTTGGGCAAGTCTGTCAGCCTATTTGGCTTACCCCTGGACTGTCACACACTGACCTAGACATGTCATAGGCTGACCCCTGGACTGGTACTGAATACCATAGAAACCGGGGCCTGGGCAGCCTAGGTTTCTAGGTAAGTTTCTAGGTCAGAACGAGGATGGAGCCTGCTATCCCTCAAATCCGAGTGGGCCATGAAAAAGGTTTCCCAACTGTGCGTGTGTGTAGGTTACGGGCTCAACCCCGAGCACCCTCTCCATGTAGGAAGCTAGCAAATTCCTCTTGTGACCAGATGCACCCATGGTACCCGGTTCCCAATTGACTGTGTTGATATCAGAGGGAACAACAGGTTCCATCTGCATGTCTTGAGGATAAGGATGCCTGCGCTCCAAGAAGTTGTGCAAGGCACAGCATATCCGAGAAACCTTGACCGCAGTGACAGGGTTTCGAAGACGTGTACTGTACAGTAGCCTAAATCGACCCTTCAGTCTACCGAATGCACACTCAACAACCCGCCTTGTTCTAATCAAAGCATAGTTGAAGTTGAACTGGGCAGGTGTAGGGTGGAACCTGGACAGCCACCATGTTGAAAAGTTATCGAAGTGTCTGAACAACTCGTGGACAGAATAAGGCCGCCATGGCAGCTCAGAAGCTCAGAGTCAGCTAGGGTTACGAAAAATAAGGTTTCAAATCCCTACCACAGGTCACTACCGCTGCAGGACCAGTAATTGTTCACATCTTGAACTCTACATGCTCTGTCCAAACCTTGAGCATCATGGTAGTGCCAGGAATGCGACCAGGCAAGCCACCTTCAGCTACGTTGTCAGCATTGCCACTCGAAGGTGGTGAAGACTCTGGTAGCGATTATTCGCCCAAGAAGGATGCCGAGAAGATTGCGGATAATCCTATCCAGGGTGTCACTGGCATGGCACTTGAGTTGAAGGACTTAGAGGCCATGTCCCTTGAAAAGAAAGGGTGGATGCATTTGGGGCTGTGGGTGGAACTCTTCAAGGCCCATTCGACGTTATGTCCCCTAGGAGTTGGTGTGTTTGATGGCTCGGAGCTACCCCAGGGGACGGTCCCAAGACCAGACTAGGCAGGCTAGGGATGATAGGAGGGAGAAGTCGAAGGAGGACAGAGACATAGAGAGGAAGGAGGAGCAGAGGCTGTATGATGAGAGGAGGGAGGAGAGGAGGCAGGAGAGGAGGGAGGAGAGAGAAAGGGAGGAAAGAGAGAGGAGGGAGAGAGAGAGGAGGGAGAAGAGTGAAAACCGGTTGGAGATGATGACACACATGTCAGAAATGAACCGGCAGACCACTCTCATGATTGCCAACATTTTTGGAGGGGGCAATGCGATGATGGGTATGAACCACCCACTCCATTCCTGGCAGCTCCACCCCACACAATGGGGGTGGGATGATGGGTCCTACGATGTCCACCCCACACAATGGGGCAGGGATGATGGGTGGTCCCACACAGGCGTACCCCCAGACGTACCCTATGGGTACGTCTGGGGGTACGCCTGTGATGATGGGTGGTCCATTCATGCCAGGCATGAGCCAGAACCCCCCTAGCTAGATGGCTATACTGATTTTTTGTTGCATGTCGTTGGCACATTACTCGTGCGGTATCCACGAGAGAGATTGTCACTTGGTAACATGGATTCAGGAACCTTGCGTATTTCCTATGTAGCAAGATTTGAGAGGTTGAATTTAAAGTGGTATATTATTCCTACTTGGTACTTCATTAGTTGTTCCCAGCAAGCGAACTGTTACATTATTCCCCTATTGAACTTGGCTACATCCCTCTAGCAAGCAACTTCGATTTCTTTTCTTACTATTATTAATGGACGACTTGGTCATTTAATTTAAACCGAGGTTGTAACAGAGGTTCCCAAATCTACATTGTTTCCACTATCCAGTCTCCCTACTTGCAACTCCCTGTAGCTCCGTCCCTGCTGCGGGCAGCTCCCAGCTCCCTGCTCCCAGCTCCCTGCAGGTGCTCCAGGTCCCAGCACCTTGCAGGTCCTGCAAAAAAAACAAAAGCGCACCAATTAAAAAACTGGTGCGAGCGCACTTTTTCAAAGGCAAGTGCGCTTTTTTGACATCGCACATTTTTTTAAGGCATCGGCACTTTGGGGGCTGTCAAAAAATTGTCATCAGTTCAAAAACATTACAGCTTTTAGACTTGAAAACAATCAGCTATACTACTGTATTTAAGTACCTGATCAAAAGCAAAATCGAAAGCAAAATCGGATCAATAAATTGTCTCAAAGACCAGATTTTGCTTTCGATTTAGCTTTTGGTCCGATTTTGGTCGCTTTTGGTCCCCACCAAAATCGGGCCAAAATCGGACCAAAATCGGACCAAAAGCAAAAGCTAAATCGACCAAAAGCAAGAGCAGTGTGACCTACCCCTAAGGAATTTTTAGTTAAGTGGTTCGAGGATTGGTTGAAATCGGTTGGTGCAGTGCATGAGTTGTCTATGATGTACACTGCTCAGCAGAATGCTACTGTAGAGAGGTACAATGGGGTCTTACAGAATGTAGCTAGGAGTATTCACTTAGAGTCTAAGCTCTCTAAGTCTTTCTGGCCCTATGCGCGCATTTGAGCGACATTTGAGGCATGCCTTTCTCAGTGCTTGTTATCTACGCAATCGGCTACCCATTTAGGGTGACAAGACTCCTTATGAGCTGTTCTACTGTGTGGTTCCTGATGTGTCGTTGTTACGTGTGTGTGGTTGCCCTTGCTATGTCACTTTAGTCAATGGGAAGAAACGTAAAAAGCTTGACGAAAGGGCATTATCTGGTAGACTGGTTGGGTATTACCTGGTGAGCAAGGGTTATTTTGTTTGGGTTCCGAAGTTGCGCCAGGTAGTAGAGAGTCGTGATGTACTCTTCTATGAACAGTTTAGCTATAACTGCATACCTGGGCTCTCCCCTTATGACGGGTCCCCGTATGTAGACAGCATCCCTGCTGCCATCAAGAGTAACATGCTGGATTCTGCAGGAAATGCCTTAGCCCCTTTAGCAACCCCAATTGTTGATGGCTGTCCTGGTCATGGGATCATTGGGATGACATTGCGTCCCAGGTCAGGGACTGATCATGCTGTATTGCGTGTGAAGGTAAAGGGCGGGCGGGAGTCTAACGTCCCTTCAAGCATAGATTTACCTGAATCTCAGGGGGTCGCCAGACCCTCCTCTGTGCCACGTTTCGCTGGCGAAGCTCTTGGATTTTACCGCTTGAAAGTCATAGTGGACCCTCTGGTAGGTCCACTGTCTATAGTCTGATTCGCATTTCCCCCCGTCCACCTGTTCGGATGACCCGCGGGCAGTATTGATCCCACCGCCCCCTGTCGTCTCTGGTGGTTTACACCGGACAAGGCAAGATGATGATGATGCCGTCACGAAAATCGTGAGTGATGATCTGGATTAGTGGTCTGGCTCTGATACTGCGTATGGCTGGGGCGTACCGGTCGACCCAGGTTTCATTGAATTAGAGGCAAAGAATGCCGACCCTGTTCAACCAGTCAGTAATCCTGAACTGGGGGTTTTACTGCCTGCTCCTCCTGATACTGCTGATACTGCTGATACAAATGCTGCTCATATGGGGGTTAACTGCTTTTATGTGGGAGCATATATCTCTACTTCTTCTGAACTGTCATATAAAGCTGCTATGCACCCTTCTAACCCTGACAGGGATCAATGGTTACTAGCTATGAAGGATGAGATGGAGTCTGTGCATGCCCATGGCACATGGGCACTGCTGACTCCTCAACCTCCTAAGCAGAGGGTCCTATCTGGCAGGTGGTTATTTGTGAAGAAGATAGGGATTGATGGTTATGTGCGCTTGAAGGCACGTTTTGTAGTTCGAGGTTTTCTGCAACGGCCTGGGCTGGATTTTCATGATGTATATGCCCCCGTCTCTTCTAAGGCAGGGCTTAGGGTTCTCCTTGCTGCCATCACTCATAGAAAAATGTTTGTTCGGCAGCTGGATATCAAGACTGCATTTCTAAATGCAACCTTGGAACCTGGGCTTGACTTGTACTGCCACCAGCCTGAGGGTTTCAAAGTACTTGGTCCTCATGGTGTTCCCCTTGTGTGCAAACTGATCAAGTCCCTTTATGGTCTGAAGCAGGCACCCAGGGCTTGGAGCATGGAAGTCAAGCAGGTTTTGATTGCACATGGGTTTACTATGTGCAAGGCAGAACCAGCTCTATATTTTAGAAGAGATTCTTTTGGTGGGTGGAGCTATGTCCTGACCTATGTTGATGATTTTATCTGTGCTTTTGATGATCTGGCTTTGTATGCATTGCTGATCAAGGCTATGGAGGCTGCTGGCTGGGAGGTCAAGGAGTTGGGTGTGCCTGTCCAGTTCCTCTCACTGGACATGCATGTTACACCTGACTCTGATGGCTGGTGTGTTCAGATCAACCTCTCCCAGCTAGCACTCCTACATTGATGATCTGGTGGAGCAGTTTGGTCTCACCTCTGCAGCCAAGCCCAAGCACTGTCACTGATGCCCCTAGAGACCCCCTGCCCTCTATCTAATAGCCAGTACCTCTCTCTTGTAGGTGCTTTGCTATATATACCTGGCTACCTGCACCAGGCCAGATATTTCTTTTGTTGTAAGCTATCTGTCCAGGTTTTCTGCTCACCCTACTGTCCCCCTCTGGGGGGCAGCCAAGCGCTTGCTCTTGTATTTGAGGACTCATTCCCACCTGGGCCTCACTTACACCCACAGCCCTGAGTTCTCTTTTACTGTCTTTAGTGACTCATCCTTTGCTGATGATGGGTCTGACAGGAGGTCTCAGCAGACTGGCTCTGCTGTGCTTGCTGCTGGGTGCCTAGTGAACTGGATGAGCAAGAGGCAACCTACTGTTGCTAGTGAGACTGAGTATCAAGCCCTGGCTCAGACTGCCAGGGAGGTGCAATGGTTGAAGATGTAGTTGAGGGCTGATCTGGGATTGCCATGTACCACTGTAACCATTCAGGGTGACAACCTGGGGTCTCTGAGTTGGGCCAATGACTGGCAGCTGATTCCTCGCAGCAAGCACATTGATGTGATTCATCACTATATCAAGGACTGAGTTGGTGGAGAATGGCAGAATGAATGTTGCCTATGTTAACACTAAGGACAACTGTGCTGACCCCTTCACCAAGCCCCTTGATCCTGCTGTGTTCTGGCGGTTTGTCCGCATGCACGGAATGACCGCTTCCCCTTAGGGTCATTTTTTTTCCTGGTTACATCTGTCTCTTTAGTTATCATTGTTTGGCATTAGGTTCCTATTCCCAGATTGGGTTTTCTATACCGTTGTTACCCAACTTTGATATTCGGTTTGTCATCTTTTTCTAGCTTGGCATTTTTTTTGCCTAGTTTCATTCCTTCCTCTGACCCTTTGGGTTTCGTTTGAAGTTCTCCCGGATTTTGGAGTTCTTTGATTTTTTTTTCCTTTTTTATTCTGTTACATATAGTTTTATGACACCTGTACCATAGGTGGAGAAGTAGTATTGTATGTCACCTGCGTCATAGGTGGAGTATCAGCATTAATTGCGGTTCACTCAATCGTTTTATGACTTGGTGACTACTTATGTACTTCCTTAGAACTATCGGTATAGACAGTAACTCCTTTTCTGTCTGTACTGTGTCATCTTCCCGTAGACTGTGTCATCCTTCATGACACGGTGACAGCTTCCTGTTGGCTGCGTCACCGGTTCCCCTGACACGCGCTGTATAGCCTGTGCCCTGATTAGGTTCCAGGCTTCCGCCCCTTTCCTTCGCTGGTGCCCTTGGTGGTCATGATGTTCACACGTCTTAAAGGAGAGGATAGACGACGGGTAAAGTGAAGTCCATCGAGAGCGTCCGCAAATGCCGATCAGATTCCCCCCATTCCGGCTGTGCGCGGGTAGGGCTGCCGGAATGCCAAGGAGAAATTTGCTGAGTTGCAAAGGGCAAGAGGGAGGGGGGGGGGGGGCTGGTAGAAAGAGAATGTGGAGAGGGAGGTTGGAGAGGGAGGAGTAGGAGGAGGGGGAGGGGTGGAGGGAGGAGGCTGAAGGATGAGGGAGAGGAGGAGGAGGATGGAGATGGAGGGATGAGTCTTGGTGTAACAGATTCGGAGCGGATGTGGGAGGCAGGGTTGTGGCGTACGGGCCGTACGCACCTAAAACCCGTACGCCGTACGGTTTGGAGGAAAACCGTACGCCGTACGGTGCGTACGGTTGGCTGTTCCTAGGTAATCATGCCACTAGACCAAACTTGAATTGCGGCAGGCATCGAACCTGCGACCACAAAAAGACATAGCTCAGGCCTTGTACCCACCTGGTATTTCTTTAATGCATAGGTGGTCTGTTGTTCCAAAAATCAACTGCGTCAAAGAAACTTTCTTCAAAAGCTCAATGGTTGGAGAGTTACAGCACAACCGTACGCAAACCGTACGCAATCAAAACCCGTATGCAACCGTACGCGTACGCGTACGCAAAACCGTACGCCACAACCCTGGTGGGAGGGGAGGTGGCGGTTCAGCAGTTGGAGAGGATGCTGATCGGGTTTGTAGCCAGTAGATGGCAAGGGGGTGAGTGGGGAGGGGGTAATGTGAATTACCAGGTTGGTGCTAGGGAAGCATCCAGGCACAACGATCTCAAAGGATCGTTCAACGCTGTGTGCGATCTGGTGAGCTTTCTCACGTCTTGGATCTTCGGTGACTGTAGGACTGCGTCTGCTGGGCGTCGTGTACGCGGGAGCAGAGACAAATTCTTTGTTTGGGCAGTAGGCGAGGCAGCTTAGGTATGAATTCCTCACGGTGGAGCGTAGGCAATTTAGGGGCCACTTAGCGGTACTCAGGCCTTCAAGCGAGTCAGAGTGTAAACTGTCGCCCGGAAATAGGCGCAGCGGTCAGTCTTCGGTTAGCGGTCAGGGGCCATGACCTTTCAATAGATAGAGTTGTTACACAGTAAAGACTGAAGTGAAGAGAGGTAAGAGCGCATCGAGTGCGACTATATAGAAGACGGGAGTCAGCAGGAAGATCCTGCGGACCCGTGCAGGCCATAGCTAGCTTATGGCCTGGTGGCATGCAGCTCGGGACCGGGAGGGACCAGATGCCGGTATGCATTATGCCGACTCAGTGTCCGACGTATATCTATCGGACAATAACATCCTACGTAGTGAGTTTGGAAGTTGTTATGGAAATTGTTCCAGTGCAGCTGCAAGCGTTAGGTTTGACAGAGTGGCTGGCTATTGGAGTTGGCTGGAAGCATAGTCTTGGTCCATGATTAGTTGGATCAAGTGTTCATATTGCTTGATATGATCTCATTAGGCAGCTGGCTAGCACATCTTGAACTTGGTTACATAGCTTCAACGAGCAATATTAGTGCTTGCCGTTCGCCCACAGAAAAAAACAAATTTTAATTGGGACAGTAGAGAAGGATGCTTATATTACATAATGAAACTTGTAACAATCGGTACCAATTCACAACGTCTGCCAGCCTGGCATTCCTTGCCAGGCTGGCCCTAACCCGACTTGGATAACCCAGTGGATAACCTCCTCGATAACCCACTCAGTAACCCGTGGGATAACCCACTAGATAACCTAGTGGGTAAGCCACTAGATAACCCTTCGGATAACCCCCCGCACCTCGAGTTAAACCACCACGTTTGACTCCCTAAGCGTTTTAAAACCCACCTGCGCTAAGCGTGTTTTAATCCGCGATAAACCACTGAATTCACTGAACGCGACATAAGCTAGGTTTAAGCAGTAGATAATCTCCTTCAGGGACTCAAGCTTGTATAAACGATAAGCGTGTTCTCATGCCAAAACGGGAGGCGCTTAAACTGGACCCTTTTTGGTAGGGGTAGCGTTTAGCTGATCTGCATTTCCCCAGCAGTTCCTACCTGCCCTGCAGCTTTCTAGTAGCGTTTAGTTGACATGCAGCTACCCGCAGCTTCTCTACAGCTCCTGCACCTTCCTAGTAGTGCTTAGTTGATCTTCAGCTCCCCAGCAGTTCCTACCTGCCCTGCAGCTCCTAGCTGATCTGCAGCTCCTAGACAACACTGCAGCACTTCTAGCTACCTTGCAGCTACCAAGCTACTGACCCTGGATGGCTACCCTCCTAACGGCACTTAGTGGCCATGTATTTGGCAACATGGACCTTTAGAATAGGCTAGACCTCTTAATTAATTTATCCTTGTACTGCCCCATTTACAGCCTCCCGGATTACCAGCCTCTGGATCAGCTGCCTCTTATGAGCATTGGTACCCTTTGCCTCTGATTTAGTTACCCTCCAGATGTCATCCTTGATTTGCAAGTTCTTTTAGCACTAAGACTTCCTAATCATGGGGAAATAGTTAGCTCACATCATGTATGACTTATCTGCCCCTTATTGCCCGCTGGACTTACTTATATAAGTCTGTACCCTCCTAGCAGCTCCTGTAGATAAGGTCATCACCTTTACTGTGCCTACCCGCCCTGCCACAGTCAGTATAATTTTACTATTGATCTCTTGACAAGCCTGACCAGTTCCAGTTATTGTACCTGCATAATAATTTATTTTGTCACTAAGTCTTAGCTCTCCTAATTCCCGGAATCTTTCTGTATGAAGAATACCAGGAATTCGGGGGGATGTTATTGTCTGGCTTTCATGCCGTCTCTAGAGTGGCAATGAGCACGTGTCTCCTACTGTGCCGTTGGCTAGCTATGGCCATGTGCCGTGCCACGCAGTACCGTCTGAGGTACTGACGTTTCTTTTCATCAGCCGGCGGCTAGGCCGGCTGTCCATCTTGTAATACTCGCATATATTCCCTTCTCAAAACTCCGACATTGAAATAGACCATTGACGAGGGACATTTCTTGCTCATAGTATTTCCCCTCCGGAAGCGCTGACTCAACTCAGCTAGATGAAGAGGCTCTAAGTGATGGCCCGGTATCTTCCATATACCAAGCTACTAACTCTAGAGCCCAACATCCCAACCTTAGCCAATAGCTTAAGCTTGATCTGTCTTACTAGTCCTCTTAGTACTCCTCTTCGTGGTTACTTTGCAAGTTCTCACCTCACAGGCATATTTTGTAACAATTACACAGTCACACAAGCTACCTATCACATGACACGTCGAGGCAAAACATTGCACGTTAGTTGCTGATCGCATGGTTCATATGCTATGTGGTGGAGTCCCACCAACATCGAAACCAGGGGTAGCCATATCTCAACCACTACCCTAACAAAAACCACTATCCAAGTACCCCAACATGGGCCTTGCCGGACTTTTTATGGCATTTGCCGCCCTCCTGCCAATGGGCAAACCAATGTTTTTCTCATCATTCATAGCAGCGTTTTGTGCCAAAACGGTGTAAAAAGTGATTGCCAGATATGACGGAAACCCTTGGTGCCTGCCCCCCAGGCGGCGCCCTCACATGGGAGAAATGGGTGGTCTGTCCTGGTCCCATTCTCTATCTCTGGGTCCTTAAACATGGGCTGCCCCATCTCGTCCACCACCCAGAGGTTATACTTCTGGTACAACAGGCCTTTCTCCTTGGGCCCGGTGCCCCAACCAAAGTGGCAGATAGCATGGAGAAACAGACGGACCGGATCTGAGAAGCAAGAGAGTATAAGGTTGAACTAAAAATGTGAAACTTAAAGCAAAAGTAAAACTAAAACAAACTAGGACAAACAGGATTTGATAAGTAGGAGAGTAGATGGTTAAGAAATATGCATATATACATACATCAGGGGTTCATCAAGAAGTCTTTTTTTTCAGACCCACGCTATGAAGTTTTTTTTGCCCTCCCCCCCCCCCCCCCCCCCCCCATTGACTTCAAATGCCAATATCTTCCTCACCAATAATAATTAAGTCATGACAGTTAGGCGTAGACTGACCCTCACGTCGAGCTCTTTCAGTCAGTCATCATACAAATGAGGTTAGGCTTATGTATAAGCAACCCCTGCCCCCCACCACCACCACACCCTAGCACAACTCCCCACCCACCCTCACCCACCTGCACACGAAAGTATCTCCGGTAAAAAAGTAACAAAATACACCCTGGGTGTAAACGGCAAACGACTACAGCTTCGTAATGCTTTTGTCGAGGTGTTTTTGATGGTTTGCAGCATGTTTGATTCATGCCACAGACGAAGAAGTTGTGTAGAAATTTTGAGATCGGCCTCAACCCCCCCCCCCCCCCCCCCCCCCTCCCCCCCCTTTGGGACCCTCCCATATCTCAGCCCTCAGGCACTTTTCCACTTTTTCAACGGTTTCGAGTTCGAAGACCAAATCGGAGACGATTGACAGTGTGCGCCTCCCCACATATATTTTGATGACCCCCTGATATTCCTCCAATGAATCACACACACGCAGTTGTTGCCTTCACTTACCGCAGGTTTTATCCCACACATCAGTCATCAGGCAAGTAGGCGGGGGCATACACCCTGGTACCATAACTCAACAAGCTAATGAACAACTGCTAGCCCCTCCTCCACCATGCAGCAGGAGTCACGCACACTCACACTCCCACAGTTTTGACAAAACAATAAAAATAAGGAATCACACACACATAGTTGCTGCCTTCACTTACCGCAGGGTTTATCCCACATATTAGGATGCTTGTTAGGGCAATCACCATGGTAGCGGAACTGAATCGGGTGGCGGTAGATTGTCATCTTGCCCTTTGCCTTGGCCGCTGCACACACGGCAAGGGCAGAGCAGAAGATGTAGTCCTTGGAGGCCATTCTATTCAAGATGGTTTGGTCATGGTTCAGCTGATCGTTGTTAGCAATCCACTTATGGACCAACTGTCGAGAGGCATTGGTTGAGCGCATGGCGTAAACCCCGGCGTTGACCCCATAGTCTTCCTCCCTGCAGAGCAATTAAGCATTTAAGCAAATTATAAATCAAGCAATAAAGTAAATAATGCATTAGGCAATTAAGCGAATAATACAACAGGCAATTAAGTGAATCATGATTTCAGCAATTTAGTATTAAAAGTCCCCCTTGATGACGTCAAGCTGTGCGGCACATTTGGAGCCCAACACAGCATCAGGAGAATGGAACAATGACCAAGCATCATTATTATTATTTGTTTGATTTGTTGTGATCATATTGGCACCATGATGATGCACCCATCACCATCATCATAATCAAAATTGTGTGATCATATTGGCAAGGGTTAGAGTTTAGGACCCATGGAATATGCTGATGGCCGTGAATGGCAGTAAATGAATGATTATCATCTAGGTCTGACAACTGGGCCTCAAGCAATGGTAAAAAACACCTACATAATAACACAAGGAGGCAAGGGTTTGTAACACTCTTGGACATTCAATCACGGCGTGGATTTCTTATCAAACAATTAGCGTTAGGGACAGCAACTTCTAGCCAATTCCTCTCAGGTTTGAGTTTCAAAAACAACACTGTACATAAGCAAGAGGGTGCTCATAGCCACTCAAGATAAGCAAGAATCGATATTGATCGTTTGAGGTAGAGCAAGCCTCTTCAACTTATTCACTACATCCCCAAAGCACCCCTCCCTTATTTGCCTACCCCCCTATTTGGCTACCCCTTGACTGTAACATGCATGCATGCATACATTACATACATGCATGTTGGCATTGTTACCACTTTGGAGCTGACTGCCTTCCTAGACATGGACATGCAGTTAAGATGTTTACGCTTCAAGTTAGATGAGGTATCCAACATTGACCATAACATGCAGTTAAACTGTCTTCATCTATGTGATTGCATTCTGTTCCCAAGAGTTTGGTGCTGTTGGGTTTGTACTGCCCATGTGATTACAATATGTACTCTAGAGCTTGGTGCAGTCAGGTTTGTACTGTCTATGTGATTGCATTATGTACTCAGGAGTGTGATGCATTCAGTTTGTACAGCCCATGTGATTGCATTATGTAAGAGGGTGGTGCGGTTGGGTTTGTCCTGCTCTTGCGTACTCTGCCCAAAGACAATGAGGCTGAGAGACAATTCAGTCAAACCAACCTAATGATTACAACACAACACTGATCAGCAACTAACCCTGCCAGATTCAACATAAATATGTCTACATCTCTCTCTTTCTCTCTCTCTCTCTTCTATATATATATATATATATAATATATATATATATATATGTATATAAAAAGAAATCATGGCGGTCGCGGTCGGGGTCGTGTAATCGCGTAACCAATTTCCCGCCCAGCCAATTTTGCTCTGTGCGAAAATTTTCCCTTGTATCAAGACACCTGTCACTGTGCACAACGAAAGGTGACGTGGTCAGTCAGCCGACCTGCCAGAATTGTTCGATTTCCATCCATCCCATATCACAAACTTGGCTGCAACTTCTTTCCAATGCATTGAGAAACTTGACGCTGCGCATTGTGCCATAGCAAGAATGCGGCAAAGTTGAATGGTTGAACCAAGCCATGTTACTAAGTCTCAGATCGAGTTCACTTATTCACTTCGGGGGCACATCGGGTGAACAGGATAGCTCTTCAGCCAAACTTTTTACATGCTCGCAAAGAAGAAGCTTCAGGTATGTACCATTGCGATTGCGCAGTTTCAGTTTTCTCTGTGGGGTCGGCTATCCATCGCAGCGGAAATGGAAGGGAAGCTGGAAAGAGGATGCAGGCTTGGAAACATGCAGGCTTGGAAATTTCGCAGATCCGATGCTATCAGCGGAGTCGGATTAAGCACAAACGCTGTCGATTGGTTGGATCTGCAGCATGCCCTTCATCCCGTTTGCCTTTCAGCTATGGCAAAGCCCACAGCTGAAGTGGAGAGGGGGCAGATAGACAGAAGTAGGGGAGTGTGTGTGTGCTGGTAGGTGCATGTAGGAGGGAGGGGAAGGATGAGAGTGGGGAGAGGGAGGGTGATGGTGGGATGGCTGGGGTGGGGGAAGGGGTGGGGCAGGAAATATGTCAGGAAGAGCAAGGGAGTATGTTTAATTTTGGTGGTGGGGGGCACATGGCTGGGTGGGGTGGGGGTGGAGAGAACTGGGGGGAGGGGAAGGGGGGGGGGGGGGAGGGAAAAGTACGGTAGTATGTGGGTGCTTGTGGGTGCACACAAGGGAGACCATCGCAAGGCATATGCGTCCTTCAGTGTTTTCAGTTCGCATGCTCTGCAGAGAAAACCGGCGTAAACCTTTTATGTAACCAGCCCAAAACAGGTGTGGCCAACGGGAGGGAGGGGTGTGTGTGTATGGGGGGGGGGGGGGGCGTGGGGCGAAAGTGCTTTTAGTTGGGGAAACATCATGGCTGTGTGTTCATGTGAGGGGTGGGGGTGAGAACAAGCATAAAACATTATGTAACCCAGCCCCAAACAGGTGTGGCCAAAGTCAAAACGGGCACGGTTCTATGATTGGGGTGTGGGTGGTTTGCCTACATGTGTGTAGGTGTGGCCACCGGCACACGGGCTACCGTACTAGTATATTATATATATATATATATATATATATATATATATAATATATATATATATATATATATATATATGTATATATATATAAAGAAGCGCGTCAGGCTTACATGAAAATCGCATCAACTTGGAACCTATCGAACAGAGGATTGTACGATTGGTAGACCGGGCGGAGGTAGACGACATCCTGTAATATGGACAGGGGAGTGGAGAGGGGAGTGTGGGTCAAGGGTTCATTTTTTTCTGGCCACCTATGAGCAGCAGCTTCTATGCAGCTCCCTGAGCCAGCCCCTGGGCTGCATCCCACGATTTTAGCCAGCATTTGTTGTGTGTGCTAGGCAGCTGATTGTGTCAGCTTCAAGGTGCACAAGCTTGCTTCAGCTGGCTAGCTGGCTTAATTGCCAGCCAGCCAGCCAGCCAGCCAAGGGAGCTGCTTGGGAGCTGCTAAGCATAGCCGAAAAGGGAAAATGCGTAAGGGGCACCTTAGGGTAGAGGGGGGGCCAATATGGGACCAGCCCAAATTTGCTTCCAAGCTATTGGGGTCCTTATCCTCTAAACTGTTGTATAATGCCTTGTTTGTTCTAGTCTGGCTACCACCAACCAAACCACCGAGCAGTTATTTGCCAAACAACCAAACCAACCACCATTGATCAGCAATAAATAATAGTGCAAAGTCTAAAAGAGTATTTGACATTGTAACGATGAAGCAGCGGGTTCTGCATCTCCATCTGGACCAACCAAAACAAAGGCGCCTAGATAAAATAATAAATACAAGATGACAAGGCTGATCAACGCCTGAGAATCAGGGATATTTTTTTCCGGAATACATTCCGATCGGAATAAGATACCCCGTTCTGGCCCAAATTGCTGAAATAAGAAACCTAAAAATAAACTAAATATTGTTCTGTTTTACTGAAATTGACTAAAAATGACCTTAATCGACCAAAATCGGAATAAGGATCCTGTTTTGAGAGGAAAATAGGGAAAAATAAAACAAAAGGAATAAAATTTCCTTTTTTTGATTTGAAAAAAATATCCCCGCATAGTATGGGCCCCTAATAAACTCCCGGTAAGGAAACATCATATCCATGGGGAGACCATCCCTTTTAGCTCGTGATTCATTTTGCATTGAGGGCAATGAATGGATGCATACTCCAGATCCTCTGTAGGCAGGCCTGTATCAACCTTGTCATGATTTATTGGTTTTATTGGTCCACCTCAGGAGTGCAAGACACTATAATATGTTAAATGTACACACTGATATACACATGTATAGAAGCTTAAGTCAATTTGAAGAGACATACCTAGGGGTCGGCTATGTTATATACTATTAGTGAATAAATAATATGATATAATATTAGTCGGATGAGCCGTCTCACCAGAATTTTGAATTTATTTGAAAACCTAATATCATTGTGACACTATAATAATATTAGTTTAATATTAGTTTTTCAAACACTAATATTAGTTTGCCGTTCTAGACATACCACATCGCTGAAGTGGACATGGTAGCCCGCCTCTAAGACCTTGGACACCACGTTCAACCTGCCCCACACCATGGTATTATCTACAGGATCATGCTCGGGAAAGGAGAGCGGGGTGGGGGTGTGGGGTTGGGGTGTGGGGTTGGGTTGAATTGGGTTGGGGGGGGGGGGGGGATGTGCCAATGGCTTGGGAGCAGAAAGAAGATACAACATGTCCCTCAGCCTTTGACCCCCACCCCACCCCCACCCCCTCCCTCCAATCCCAACCCTAACTGAAACCACAACCCCACCACGACTCCTGTTATTTCATTCACATTATTTTGAATTCATTTTCATCGTTGTGTTGTGTCTGCTACGGCTGCCCCGTGTCTCCGTAAACCACCACCACATACACCACTTTCACCACTCTTGCTTGCACTATGTAATTACGAGCCTGTGGATGAAATGATGGAACAGTGTAGATATAGTGGATGAAATGATGGAACATCACAGATCAAGTGAAATGAAATGAAGGAAAATCATAGATGACGTGAGATGAAATAATAAAACACATGCGTTAAGGCATGGCAGTCTGCGACTGTTGCGAATTTGCAATTTTTCTTCATCTGCCCACAGCCTACGAAGAGGTCAGAACACATTGTCGCTAGTAGCGAATACATGCCTGCAAGCTTTTTTCATCTAAAACCACAACGATTGAATGAAGAGCCTATGATGAGGTCATACAACATTGTACCTGGTAGCGACTTCAAGCCTACAAGCTTTCTTAATCCGCAGCCACGACTTTATACCTTGGAGCCTATACCGTGGTCAGAAAACATATGGACTAAGGCAAGGCAGATGATACGATACGGTAGATGATATGATATCACAGCAAATACTTTTGTATCTGAGTTTTTTGTATCTGTTGCCAGTGGCAAATACAAGCCATCGAGTTTTTTTCAAATGAAGCTGCTATGCTGCTGCAGCTGTGATGCTGTTGTTTTGTTGCTACTGCTCTGATGCTGCTTCTTTGATGCTGCTGTGCTGCTGTGCTGCTGCTGCTGTGCTGCTGCTGCTGCTGCGATGCTGCTGTGCTGCTGCTGTGCTGCTGCTGTGCTGCTGCTGTGCTGCTGCTGCTGCTGTGGAACTGCTGCTGTGATTCTGCTGTGATTCTGCTGCTGTCATGCTGTTATGATGTGGCTGCTGTCATGCTGCTATGATGTTGCTGCTGTGATGCTGCTGCTGGGATGATGCCACGCTGCTGCTATACTGCTGCTTCTGCTGCTATTATGTTGCTGCTGCTGCTGTGCTGCTGCTCTGCTGCTGCTCTGCTGCTGCTGCTGTTATACTGCTGCTATGATGCTGCAAATATGCTGCTGCTGCTGCTGTTGCTATGATCATGCTGCTATACTGCTGCTATGATCATGCTGTTGATATGATCATGCTGCTATGCTCTTGTGATGTTGCTATGGTAATACTGCTATGGTGCTGCTGCTGCTGTGATGCTGCAGCTGTGATGCTTATATGCTGCTGCTGCTGCTGCTGTGATGCTGCTATGGTGCTGCTGCTGTGATATGATGCTGCTGCTGTGATGCTGCCATGATGCTGCAGATGTGATGCTGCTATGCTGCTGCTATGTTGATGCTGCTATTATGCTGCTGCTGTGCTGCTGCTATGCTGCTGCTACTATACTGCTGCTGCTCTTGCTATGATCATGCTGCTATGCTCTTGTGATGTTGCTGCTGTGATACTGCAATGTTGCTGCTGCTGCTGTGATGCTGCTATGCTGCTCCTACTATTATGCTGCTGCTCCTATACTGCTGCTGCTGCTGCTTTTGCTGCTATCCTGCTGCTACTTAGCTGCTGCTGATAGGCTGATGCTGCTATGCTGCCGCTATTATGCTGCTGCTGCTATGCTGTTGCTATACTGCTGCTGCTATACTGATGCTGCTCTTGCTATGATCATGCTGCTATGCTGCTGCTATGATCATGCTGCTATGCTCTTGTGATGTTGCTGCTGTGATACTGCTATGGTGATGCTACTATGTTGCTGCTGCTGCTGCTGCTATGATCATGCAATGTTGATGCTGCTGCTGTGATGCTGCTATGGTGCTGCTGCTGCTGTGATGCTGCAGTTGTGATGCTGCTAGGATGCTTCTGCTGTGATGCTGCTATGGTGATGTTGCTGCTGTGCTGCTGCTGTGCTGGTGCTGTTGTGATGCGGCTAGGATGCTTATGCTGTGATGCTGCTATGTTGATGCTGCTGCTGTGATGCTGCTATGTTGATGCTGATGCTGTGATGCTGCTATGGTTGTTCTGTTGCTGTGATGTTGCTGTGTCGATGCTGCTGGTATGATGATGCTGCTATGGCGATGCTTCTATGGTGCTGCTGGTATGCTGATGCTGCTATGGTGATGCTGCTGTTGTGATGCTGCTATAGTGATGCTGCTATGTTGATGCTACTGCTGTGATGCTGATATGTTGATGCTGATACTGTGATACTGATATGTTGCTATGGTGATGCTGTTGCTGTGATGCTGCTATGGTGATGCTGCTACGGTGCTGCTGCTGTTGTGATGCTGCTATGGTGGTGCTGCTGCTGTGATGCTGCTATGCTGCTGCTGATGCTGCTATGCTGTTGCTACTATGCTGCTGCTATGCTGCTGCTGCTCTTGCTATGATCATGCTGCTATGCTGCTGCTATGATCATGCTGCTATGCTCTTGTGATGTTGCTGCTGTGATACTGCTATGGTGATGCTGCTGCTGTGATGCTACTATGGTGCTGCCACTATGATGCTGCTGCTGCTGCTTTTGCTGCTATGCTGCTGCTGCTATGCTGCTGCTACTATGCTGCTGCTACTATGCTGCTTCTGCTGCTGCTGCTGCTATGCTGCTGCTGCTATGCTGCTGTTTTGATGCTGCTGCTGCTATACTGCTGCTACTGCTTCTTCTGCTGCTATGCTGCTGCTGCTATGCTGCTTCAATGCTTCTGCTGCTATGCTGCCGCTATTATGCTGCTGCTGCTATGCTGCTGCTGCTGCTGCTGCTATGCTGTTGCTAAAATGCTGCAGCTATTCTGCTGCTGCTCTTGCTATGATCATGCTGCTATGCTGCTGCTATGATCATGCTGCTATGCTCTTGTGATGTTGCTGCTGTGATACTGCTATGATGATGCTACTATGGTGCTGCTGCTGCTGCTGCTATGATCATGCTATGTTGATGCTGCTGCTGTGATGCTGCTATGGTGCTGCTGCTGCTGTGCTGCTGCTGTGCTGCTGCTGTGCTGCTGCTGTTGTGATGCTGCTAGGATGCTTATGCTGTGATGCTAATATGATGCTGTTGCTGCTGCGATGCTGCTATGTTGATGCTGATGCTGTGTTGCTGCTATGGTGATGCTGTTGCTGTGATGTTCCTGTGGCAATGCTGCTGGTATGATGATGCTGCTATGGTGATGCTGCTATGGTGCTGCTGCTGCAGTGATGCTTCTATGGTGATGCTGCTATGTTGATGCTACTGCTGTGATGCTGATACTGTGATGCTGATATGCTGCTATGGTGATACTGTTGCTGTGATGTTGCTATGGTGATGCTGCTACGGTGCTGCTGCTGTTGTGATGCTGCCATGGTGGTGCTGCTGCTGTGATGCTGCTATGCTGCTGCTGCTGCTATGCTGTTGCTACTATGCTGCTGCTATACTGCTGCTGCTCTTGCTATGATCATGCTGCTATGCTGCTGCTATGATCATGCTGCTATGCTCTTGTGATGTTGCTGCTGTGATACTGCTATGGTGATGCTACTATGTTGCTGCTGCTGCTGCTGCTGCTATGATCATGCAATGTTGATGCTGCTGCTGTGATGCTGCTATGGTGCTGCTGCTGCTGTGATGCTGCAGTTGTGATGCTGCTAGGATGCTTCTGCTGTGATGCTGCTATGGTGATGTTGCTGCTGTGCTGCTGCTGTTCTGGTGCTGTTGTGATGCGGCTAGGATGCTTATGCTGTGATGCTGCTATGTTGATGCTGCTGCTGTGATGCTGCTATGTTGATGCTGATGCTGTGATGCTGATATGGTTGTGCTGTTGCTGTGATGTTGCTGTGGCTATGCTGCTGGTATGCTGATGCTGCTATGGTGATGCTGCTGTTGTGATGCTGCTATAGTGATGCTGCTATGTTGATGCTACTACTGTGATGCTGATATGTTGATGCTGATACTGTGATGCTGATATGTTGCTATGGTGATGCTGTAGCTGTGATGTTGCTATGGTGATGCTGCTACGGTGCTGCTGCTGTTGTGATGCTGCTATGGTGGTGCTGCTGCTGTGATGCTGCTATGCTGCTGCTGCTGCTGCTATGCTGTTGCTACTATGCTGCTGCTGCTCTTTATATGATCATGCTGCTATGCTGCTGCTATGATCATGCTGCTATGCTCTTGTGATGTTGCTGCTGTGATACTGCTATGGTGATGCTGCTGCTGTGATGCTACTATGGTGCTGCCGCTATGATGCTGCTGCTGCTATACTGCTGCTGCTGCTGCTACTATGGTGCTGCTGCTATGCTGCTGCTGCTATGCTGTTGCTACTATGCTGCTGCTACTATGCTGCTGCTGCTGCTGCTATGCTGCTGCTGCTATGCTGCTGTTTTGATGCTGCTGCTGCTATACTGCTGCTACTGCTGCTTCTGCTGCTATGCTGCTGCTGCTATGCTGCTTCAATGCTTCTGCTGCTATGCTGCCGCTATTATGCTGCTGCTGCTGCTATGCTGCTGCTATGCTGTTGCTATACTGCTGCTGCTATTCTGCTGCTGCTCTTGCTATGATCATGCTGCTATGCTGCTGCTATGATCATGCTGCTATGCTCTTGTGATGTTGCTGCTGTGATACTGCTATGATGATGCTACTATGGTGCTGCTGCTGCCGCTGCTATGATCATGCTTTGTTGATGCTGCTGCTGTGCTGCTGCTATGGTGCTGCTGCTGTGCTGCTGCTGTGCTGCTGCTGTTATGATGCTGCTAGGATGCTTATGCTGTGATGCTGCTATGTTGATGCTGCTGCTGCGATGCTGCTATGTTGATGCTGATGCTGTGTTGCTGCTATGGTGATGCTGTTGCGGTGATGTTCCTGTGGCGATGCTGCTGGTATGATGCTGCTGCTATGATGATGTTGCTATGGTGCTGCTGCTGCAGTGATGCTTCTATGGTGATGCTGCTATGTTGATGCTACTGCTGTGATGCTGATATGTTGATGCTGATACTGTGATGCTGATATGCTGCTATGGTGATGCTGTTGCTGTGATGTTGCTATGGTGATGCTGCTACGGTGCTGCTGCTGTTGTGATGCTGCTATGGTGGTGCTGCTGCTATGGTGGTGCTGCTGCTGTGATGCTGCTATGCTGCTGCTGCTGCTATGCTGTTGCTACTATGCTGCTGCTATACTGCTGCTGCTCTTGCTATGATCATGCTGCTATGCTGCTGCTATGATCATGCTGCTATGCTCTTGTGATGTTGCTGCTGTGATACTGCTATGGTGATGCTGCTGCTGTGATGCTACTATGGTGCTGCCGAAATGATGCTGCTGCTGCTATACTGCTGCTGCTGCTGCTTTTGCTGCTAAGCTGCTGCTGCTATGCTGCTGCTACTATTCTGCTGCTGCTATGCTGCAGCTGCTATGCTGCCGCTCTTATGCTGCTGCTGCTATGCTGTTGCTATACTGCTGCTGCTATTCTGCTGCTGCTCTTGCTATGATCATGCTGCTATGCTGCTGCTATGATCATGCTGCTATGCTCTTACATAAGCAGGATCAGATTCGTTCTATAGCACATTTTAGAATGGGTTCCCATTGGCTGAACACAGAAAGAATGAGGGTGGTGGATAGAGCACACATCCCTCGTTCAATGAGACACTGTCAAATGTGTGGGTTCCAAAAACCTAAGGATGAAATGCATATGTTTGAGTGCCCTTTTTATAATGATATTCGCCTCCGCTACCATAAGCTGTTTACAGATATTTATAGGCATGTCCATGAGGATACCGACTTAACCGTATGGAATGTGGAATTCTGCGATTCCACATTCAGAACCTTTATGAACGGAAATGGCACTAAGACTTTCTGGAGCAACCTAGCCGACTATCTTTCTACTTGTAGAAGTGCAAGACAGGAAGCCCTGGACTACTTAGTGGCACCGTAATTTATTATCCCTTTTTTTTCTTCTTGTGACTTCTCATTTGTTAGCTTCTTACCTCCGCCACTGTAAGTGGTTGAGATCTGGGTCCTGCTCTAGGGGGTTTAATACCTACGCCACCAAAACGGTGGTTGGAAGTTTGGTTTGTTTGTCCTCGACACACCCCTGATGTAATGGGTTTTTTTGCTTTGTGGGTGCTTTTTCTTTTTGTTTAAAGCACAGAGTCGTATACACCCTCGCGGTGTCAAGTAGAATTTAACATGTAATGTAATGTAATGTAATGTAATGTAATGTTGTGATGTTGCTGCTGTGATACTGCTATGGTGATGCTACTATGGTGCTGCTTCTGCTTCTGCTTCTGCTTCTGCTGCTATGATCATGCTATGTTGCTGCTGCTGCTGTGATGCTGCTATGGTGCTGCTGCTGCTGCTGTGCTGCTGCTGCTGCTGTGATGCTGCCATGTTGATGCTGCTGCTGTGATGCTGCTATGGAGCTGCTGCTGCTGTGATGCTGCTATGCTGCTGCTGCTGCTATGCTGCTCCTACTATTATGCTGCTGCTTTGATGCTGCTGCTGCTATACTGCTGCTACTGCTGCTTTTGCTGCTATGCTGCTGCTGCTATGCTGCTGCTGCTATGCTGCTGCTGCTATGCTGCTGCTGCTATGCTGCTGCTGCTATGCTGCTGCTGCTGCTATGCTGCTTCAATGCTTCTGCTGCTATGCTGCCGCTATTATGCTGCTGCTGCTATGCTGCTGCTGCTGCTGCTATGCTGTTGCTATACTGCTGCTGCAATTCTGCTGCTGCTCTTGCTATGATCATGCTGCTATGCTCTTGTGATGTTGCTGCTGTGAACTGCTATGATGATGCTACTATGGTGCTGCTGCTGCTGCTGCTGCTGCTATGATCATGCTATGTTGATGCTGCTGCTGTGATGCTGCTATGGTGATGTTGCTGCTGTGCTGCTGCTGTGCTGCTGCTGTGCTGCTGCTGTGCTGCTGCTGTGCTGCTGCTGTGCTGCTGCTGTTGTGATGCGGCTAGGATGCTTATGCTGTGATGCTGCTATGTTGATGCTGCTGCTGTGATGCTGCTATGTTGATGCTGATGCTGTGATGCTGCTATGGTTGTGCTGTTGCTGTGATGTTGCTGTGGCGATGCTGCTGGTATGATGATGCTGCTATGGTGATGCTTCTATGGTGCTGCTGCTGTTGTGATGCTGCTATAGTGATGCTGCTATGTTGATGCTACTGCTGTGATGCTGATATGTTGATGCTGATACTGTGATGCTGATATGCTGCTATGGTGATGCTGTAGCTGTGATGTTGCTATGGTGATGCTGCTACGGTGCTGCTGCTATTGTGATGCTGCTATGTTGGTGCTGCTGCTGTGCTGCTGCTATGCTGTTGCTACTATGCTGCTGCTATACAGCTGCTGCTCTTGCTATGATCATGCTGCTATGCTGCTGCTATGATCATGCTGCTATGCTCTTGTGATGTTGCTGCTGCTGTGATGCTACTATGGTGCTGCTGCCGCTGCTGCTGCTGCTGCTGTGATGCTGCTTTGCTGATGCTGCTATGGTGCTGCTGCTGCTGCTGTGATGCTACTATGGTGCTGCTGCTGCTGCTGCTTCTGCTGTGATGCTGCTATGCTGATGCTGCTATGGTGCTGCTGCTGCTGTGATGCTGCTGTTGTGATGCTGCTAGGATGCTTCTGCTCTGATGCTACTATGGTGCTGTGATGCTGCTATGGTGCTGCTGTTGCTGTGATGCTGCTGTTGTGATGCTGCTCTGCTGCTGCTGTTGTGATGCTGCTATGTTGATGCTGCTGCTGTGATGCTGCTATGTTGATGCTGATGCTGTGATGCTGCAATGGTGATGCTGTTGCTGTGATGTTGCTGTGGCGATGCTGCTGGTATGATGATGCTGCTATGGTGCTGCTGCTGTTGTGATGCTGCTATTGTGCTTCTGCTGCTGTGATGCTGCTATGGTGGTGCTCCTGCTGTGATGCTGCTATGGTGGTGTTGGTGTTGGTGGTGGTGATGATGATGATGATGATGATGATGATGATGATGATGATGATGATGATGATGATGATGATGATGATGATACATTTCCACATTTCGTCTTCCGTGGGCATCAACCCTGTTCGACATGCAAAATAATGCGGCACAGCGCGCACGATTATAACGATTTTCCCACCTGCCTCTAAATATATCGGTCTTCGCACCTGTCCGAACCTGACAAAGGAGTAGATCGCATTCAACAGGTACCGCCAAACTGCCTTGTTGCACGTGAAGACAGTGACCCAATTGTTCTCCTGGGTTCTTTTCAACAACTTCAACAAGTCGTTGTGCTGACCCTCGTGCGACAGCTTGGGATGTCCTTCGGGCAGCAGCCACGGCACGGCGCGCATCTGCAAACTTGCCTGAGGCACATATTCGGCTCGAGCAGCGTGAAGCAGCATGATAACGCAGAATGAGAGCAGCATTGTCCGCAAGGCGATACTGAAACGAAAGCTGGTTGCGTAGGGCAGCAATCCCAGAAGGGAGTTCAGAATTGTCGCTGGAGACTGGCAGGTAGTGGAGGTAGCGGACCCATCGATGGTGGTCGGCCAGTCGTGGATGATATCAGCGTTATAAAATGGGTAGAGAGACAGATGAAAGACAGATGAAAGATGAAAGAACACCGGAAGGCGTGGTAGCTAAAGATACGCACGCACGGACCAAGGTAGCAAAAGATACGCACGCACGGCATATTATTCTCCGCTATCTCCTGCAGTACGCACGTACGTGCAACGTGCAACATAGGGCGTGTTTCCACAGACGAGTTTGGGCCTTCCCCGGATTGGGGTTCGGGTATCTACATGGCAGCGAATTTTCATCTACGTGGATTCCCCGGGATCGTTGGGGTGAACAGCTGGGCATTCCACAGGGCATTCTGGTGCCACGCTGCCCAATGCTGTCTGCCACGGCAAGGCAGGCCACGTTCACGCCCTTTTTTGTTTCCACTAGTCATTTCGCTACTGGACCAGGCCGTCTTTCGTTGGTCGGCCTCCTCAAGGAAACAGATTTATGCGATACTTTCAGCCTGTTTCCATAAGACCAGGTTACTGTTATGGATAACCCCGCAAACTGTAGTGCGGCAATACTCGTAACCCGTGTTCTAGCCAGCTTCCTGTCGCGTAACCCCGCTGTACAATTTAGTGTTTCCGATTGTCCCTGAAATCTGGGTTATGGGAAGACCTGGGTTATGTGATCGTTAAATCAGTTGTTCGACAGCGTGGAAGCGTTGGATTATTTACTCGCCGGCTCGCCTTTCTTGTCTTCAAACGTCTCGCAATGGACGAGTTCATGTTCTGGCTCTAAGTCGTGGCCCCCGTCCTGTTCCATTTCGTTACCATATCCCAGGAGCTTCTGCTTTTTGAAAATAGGAAGAGATGTCATTATGAGCTGGAAACGCAGCGAGATCTGTACCAGGTGCGTTGCTCGTTACTGATAAATAGCATTTGCGCACGAATCTGAATTTGCCCCTGATCTCATGCTTTCCAGATCCTTCTGACGCTTCTGGGCCCAAGGGGCTACGCAAGGAGGGATGGAGTTGTGTGACGTCTGAAATACGTCTTAGCTTGATATAAAGTATCAGGAGAGAAAGGAATTGAACCTCTCTGTTTTCTGGCCTAGAGAGTTAAGCTCGGGCTTAACTCTCATACATTCTCCCGTGGTTTACCGATAAAACCGTCTATTCGAGTTAGACTTCCGGAGTCCTCGAACCGTCTGAAGGGCGCGTGTAGGGCGCGGACGTAAGGCGCGGACCTGGTTAACGGTTCGAACCGTCCGCCAGGTCACGTCAGTTCCCCTTCCTCGGGGAAGTCGTCGCCACCTCGAGGTAGTGCAGGTGACGGATCGTTATCTGTCACATTTCCCCCCTCTCTAGCTCGCGACTTCTCCTGGAGTCGTGTGCTTTGTCGTAGGACGTACTCGTCAGGGGTGTCTGTCGAGTCCTCGTGACGAGTGCAGGGGCGGACCGGCGCGTGCGGATCAGGGACGTGTGGGACCTCGATGGGAGCGTTTGGAACAGCGAGGTCGGATTCGAGTTCCCACGTATGGACGTAATCAGAGTGCAGGCACTGTACGAAGTAGCGAAGGAGTCCTAAGTCGATTTGGTGGTCGACCACTACACTGATTACGTAGACGAACCCGTTCGAATTTCGTAGAGGGGTCGTCGGTAGCCCAGAAAGATCGGGGTAGGGGCGAATTATCGGGGATCCATCGGGGACGTAAGCCTGGAGTATGGACACGTGGAACGTAGGGTGGATGCGTCAGCCCTCGAGGAGGTCGATGGTCGTGGTCGTTTAGCGTCTGGGCGCTGTCGATCCGCGGAAAGGCCTGTTTCGCACAGTCCAAGGCGTTGGTCACATGTTGAACCCAAGACACCGCCTGAGGGCTGTCAGAAGGGAGTATAGTGTCGGGAGGTTGGAGAGCGACTCGTGTGAAGCAATCGGGTGCAATTGGTCTCAGTTGGTAAGGCGGTCAGGATTGCCATCGGGGTCAGCGTGCGTGCGCTGTCGTTAGGAAGGGAGACTTATGAGGGGCGATCAGTCCCTGTTTTGTCCCCGGTTCGTTTTCGTTGTGTGTACGGTTCGTTGTGTGTGTTACGGACCTGGCCAGGTATATTTTTCGTGGATTCAGAAAAATCGGCAAGATCGGCTAAGCGGGATCGGCAAGATCGGCCACAGTGGCGGGATCGGCAAGATGGGCAAAGCAGGATCGGCAAGATTGGCTAAGTCGATGGCGGGATCGGCAAGATCGGCAAAGCAGGATCGGCAGGATCGGCCAAGTGGATGGCGGGATCGGCAAGATCGGCAAAGCAGGATCGGCAGGATCGGCCAATGGTGTCGTTCCAACCCACGTATAGGGAGCGGTTGTAGCGTGTCTTGGCTTTGCTCGTGTGAAGCCTTCACCGATTGGCACGAATGACAGGATCGAACGTAATCGATAACATTAAGGCGCATCGTAGGCCATCAGTAATAACGGTTGATAGAGTTGAACGTGCGTTCGAACCCCGGGTGCCCGCCACACTGGGTATAATGGAAGGCGAACAAGATGCGACTCTTGAGGGCGTTGCCATTTGGGACCACGATCTGCGCGCGCCTCGGATGCTGAACGCAGAGAGCGGCCTGAACCAACCCAGGAGCCATCGGGGTGTAGGGTAAGGTGTTGCGTGTTTAGAGGACACCGGAACCAAGAGTCACGTTCGGACGCGAGCAAAATAACGGGGGAAATTTCACGAGGGTGGATAGGGTCGAGTCGTTCCACAGAGAAAAATTCCATGTATTGCTTACGTTAAAGCCTCGGGCTTGCTTACGTGAAAGCATCGGTTGATTTGCGAGGTAGACTAGTGGTTCGTGATCAGTATCGAGTTCGAATTCGCCTGTACATTCTTCGAGATAGCATCGCCATTCCTTAAGCGCGAGTTTTTGAGAACTTGTGGGAATGGAAAGCAATCGGCCAACCCTCCTGAAGGAGAACGCCCCCCGGCCCTCGATGGAAGCGTCCGTGACAGCTCGAAATTGTAACGTTGGATCGGGGTGGGCAAGCAGAGGAGCGTTGGTAAGGCTTTCGTTTATAGCGTTGAAGGCACTTTGACAGTCTTGGGTCCAGGCCGCCACAAAACCTGATCCCCGCAGTCCGGCGTTCCGTTACCCAAAGGCTTGCCTGCCAGCGTTGGTATTTAAATACCAACCCACGGGTCGTGTCGATTTTTCAATCGTGGTCAGAGGGGGTGCGAGTGCGGGGTATCCTTAGTGGAACGGTTGTACATGCTTCGAGCAGGTCGGAGTCGGGCAGGCGTGACTGCCCTGACGTGCGTTTTGTTGACTCGATTGCCATCCCCCGAGAGCACGTGGCCGAGATACTTCACTTCGGGAGTTCGGGTTGGAAGAATCTGCCTGTTTTGGGTAGGACCATTCGGTTGTCCCTTCGTGTTCTGCATCGTCTACTGAAGAGGAGTATGTCTTCCAAGTAAACGACGATGAATATGCCAATGAAATCTCGGAAGCTGTCTATCATGAAGGCCGATGGGGAGATGGCGAGACCGGACGGCAGGACTTTCTATACTATTACTCGTGGGTAAAAACAAATCGGCTGACGAAGCCTATCGTGACCAAGTCATGGACTTGTTGTTGAACCTCGAGGAGTTCAGCGGGAGACACTCGGTGTCCGCGTGAGGATTTCAGGGATGCCGCCAGTGATGGGGCAAACAAACGAGGTGTCCTGTCGAAGGACCTGAATTCGTTTCGCATGGGGATTTCCGGAAGTTGAACGATTCCCAATTGAACAATCTCAGCTCGAGCTGCTTTCACTTTGCTGGTGGACACGAGCCCCGTCTCAGCTGGAGGTGCGTGCACTTCACTTGTGAATTTCTGGTGGACAGTAGCCCAAGGGCGTTGCGTTCTGCAATTTCTAAGAGCTCGTTTCGACCCAACCTGCAGGCTACAAGTTCAGGGTATGTTGTCGTGAGCCGTTGTCGGGTCAGGCCCGTCCTGGGGACCCAGAGGGTGGCCGGTGACCAGAGGCGAAAGCATGGGAGGTGTAATTCGGGGCGTGAGTGGGGACGGGAAACGGAACAATGAACGAGCATTCGCTGCTGCAACGGAACAAGGGACAAGCGTAGCGCAACAAGTATCAAAGGCATATTATCATGGCCCGTCCAAATGGAGGGTTTTCGAGGGCAGGCAGAGGCATCACGACTTCTTACCGACGGGGAGTAGCCGCGAGGTAGGAGAGCCTCTGTTCCAAGAAGCGGGGCGGACGGTTGGGTGGGTGCAGTGTCCAGGGAGGGTCCGGAAAGTAAGTCCACTGAAGAGGGCGTTGATCTGCGGATAGGTGGGGGGGTGGGCCAGCGTGGAAAAAAAGAGACCAGGCTCCTTAAACCAAATGTGACGTCTGAAAGACGTCTTAGCTTGATATAAAGTATCAGGAGAGAAAGGAATTGAACCTCTCTGTTTTCTGGCCTAGAGAGTTAAGCTCGGGCTTAACTCTCATACATTCTCCCGTGGTTAACCGATAAACCCGTCTATTCGAGTTAGACTTCCGGAGTCCTCGAACCGTCTGAAGGGCGCGTGTAGGGCGCGGACGTAAGGCGCGGACCTGGTTAACGGTTCGAACCGTCCGCCAGGTCACGTCAGTTCCCCTTCCTCGGGGAAGTCGTCGCCACCTCGAGGTAGCGCAGGTGACGGATCGTTATCTGTCACAAGTTGATTGGGGAATTGAAGGGGTCGCGCGGGACTGCGCGATCTAAACAATTGCAGCGCTCGCGCTCAACTCCACATGATGGCCGCAAGTGACCGCTGCGGGTTTAATTGCCAGCGTGGAACCATGGCCGATCGGGGTTACGCTTAACCGTGGGGGGGGGGAACGGTTCTGCGTAACCCCGATCTGCACCGGCACGTCATAAAAATTTGCCGGAAAATGCGTCGGTGACTAGTGTGACCCTTGCAAGCGCTTGCTGCAAGCCATATGCAGCAAGCAGTTAGTAAGCCCGCTTGCAAGCCACTTGGAACGTGCTTATCACTCGACTGCAGCAAGTGGGTGTGCAAACACGCTTGCATCCCGCTTGCTATTTGAATGCTGCCCGTTTACTTTCAGCGGGCTTGCTATTGGTGCTTACCACACGTATGCAGGCTGATTGTAACATATAGACAATAGGCAGTGTGACCGACATTGAATTCCTAGACCAACTGTCGGTTATAAGAAGCCTGGTTATATCTCAACCTTGAATAAATTGCACAACATGTTTGAACTTGTTCCAACATGTCACGTTTACATCACACATCTGTTTTTTCAGAAGAAGAGGTGAAACCTGTTAGCGAATAATGCTGTCATTGTATTTATTCCAGAACAGGACTTAGGCAGCTTTACAGCTGGAGGCTTGTGACAAAACAGCTTGAGACAGCTGGAGACATGTGAGGTGAGGGCTGGAGACCAATATTAGAAAACATGACAATCGATGGTAGACAGGATGTACATGCAATTGGGCATACGTTCACTACGAGTTAAACTCTTTGCCTACCAAGTCGGGTATGTACCAACCTAGGTGTGCCAACAAACCATACGTTGCCAACAAACCATAAGTATATTTGGGCAGATCCCGCAATTATGCTAGCTATGCCAACTTCAAAAAGGTAAGGTGAGTCTAGCATACTGGCATCCTACTCAACCTTGTGCACGTAGGAGGTAAACAACCTACGTAGTGTGGGTATTGCACACGTAGTACAACAGGCAGGGCTAGGGGAGTCACATGACCTACATAGCCTTTCCATTGTCCATCCCCTGGAAGATAATGCCTGCCCAACCCATGTAGTCAGCCCCCTGCGTGCTGCCAAACAACTTGATGATGCAAGCCAGGACAAGGGAATATGCGACGAAATGCTGAGTGTGGTAGATGTCAAAAGCGAGCTTCACACATGTCTGCACGTTGCGCACGTAGTGTCCCCATCCAGGTGGAATGTGGACCATCTGCCCAGCAAACTGACAAAGCAAAACAATTCTGCCGGGGAAATGTGCTACGATGGCTGGCCACAACTCTGGGATGTTTGGTGGGGGGTCAACACTTTGTAGGCCATCTTTGTATCCATGGGTGCGCAAAAAAGCGTCCATCTCACACATCGCTGAAGGGCTCACACAATACCACTCAGCAAGGTGAAGCAAAGGGACGTAGTATTTTCAGTTGGTCAGTTTTGGAGAGGAGTGAGTGCCACTGACCTGTGGTACTTAGTTAGTTAAGTGGGGGTGTAGTAGGCCCGTTTGTTGTCCAGCACACTGACTTCAAGTAGGGGTACTAATCTATTGGTTTCAGTTGGTCAGACATGGAGAGGAGTGAGTGAGTGCCACTCACCAGTGGTATTTATTTAAGTAGGGGTGTAGGCCCATTTATTGTTCAGCATACTAAAGTAGTGGTAGCAATCAGTTTTGGAGAGGAGTGATACTAAATTAGTTATGTACTTGGCAATGAAGAATTTAAGATGTCCACTCATGTATGACAGTGAACCGGGTATGTAACAGTATTGCTCCGACTCACGCCCCAACCGCTTGCAAATTGATATGGAGAGGATGCCGAAAGCACATCCTTCAACGAATGGCGGGACCCCGGGTGTAACAATCAAGATCCAACCCAGAATACATCCGCTTACAACTCACCTGAACCTGGCTTGCAACCCACTTGATGCAGACCCGTGTGCAACAAACGCGTTTGCAACAAACAAGCTTGCTTCAAACAAGACGCTTGCAGCACACCAGCTTGCAGCAAGCAGGGCGCTTGCAACCAGTTTGCAGCACACCAGCTTGCAGCAAGCAGGGCGCTTGCAGCCGGTTTGCAGCAAACCAGCTTGCAACAAGCAGGGCGCTTGCGGCCTGCTTGTTGTAAGCAGGTTACATACGTGCTTACAACCTGCTTGCAATGAGAGAGGGTTCGTTAAATAAACTCAGCAAATCACTGCCGAGACTGGACAGCAGCACAGCCTGCCGACCATCCAATTTTATAACACGGAAGCACGAGGGTTTTGAAGGCACCCCCACAAACCTGAAAACAAACTAGGTCAAGTCCCCAAAAAGGAAACAAACTAGAGGCGTAAAGGAGAGCGGAAAGGGGAGGGATGAAAAAGTAAGCAATCCAGAACACCAAGCCCACCAACCACAAGAGAGGAAAGAGAGAGAGGGTTCGTTACATAAACTCAGCAAATCACTGCCGAGACTGGACAGCAGCACAGCCTCCCTGCACGGTTTGCGGTAAGCGGCTTGCAGCAAGCGGGACAAGTGTTGCGGTAAGCCCGCCGCAATACACCACTAGTCACCGACGTGGTGTACAAGTCGGTCGAGCGAAGTACAAGTTTTCGAGTGTTTCCGATTGCCGAGGACGGTTATGCTCCATAACCCGGTCTAACCCTCAATTGGAAACAGGCTGTTAAGCGATATCGTCAGATCTTCACATCTTCAAATTTCCCAAGAACGCCGGTCAAAATTGCCGGTTTATCTGACTGGCCTGAACTCTTTCCGACTCGTGTTCGATTCCCGTCGGGGGCGGATTACCTTTGAGGGCACTTTTTCGCGTACGTATCTCAGGGTTGCGGACTGTGGACGCGGCGTTTTCATTTGTCGTTTCCCTCTTGTCCTGTGGACTCAGTCCAGGGACCTGGAGCATGTCTACGATTTCCCCTTGAACAATTCGCTTCTTCGTGACTCTCATAGCTCATTACATCAGCGCATTGTGCTTGACACGGAAATCTGCTCTTTCGCACTAGTTCCTACAGGTTGAGAAGTAGGAACTGCAGCCTCGGGAGTTGCTGCACCTGCCTCCATGGAACTTCGGGTAGTCAGAGACAGCGTTTTTCCTAAGCACGATTAATCGTGCAGGCACGATTATTAATGTTTCTTGCGAAATGGTCCATCATTTTCTCAGGTCTGGGTAATGTTTTCGAGCTCGCGAAACTTTGGCCTGGGCATCGTTCATACACAATTATTAATGTTTCCGGTCGACCCAAACGCTGGCTGCAGCATCGTGCAGAACGATTATTAATGTTTAGCATCAGCCATACTGTTGGCTCAGGCATCGCGCATCCCAAATTCCCCATCACATGGGAGCATGCTCTGGACAGGGCACTGGGTAACACGCTGGACAGAATCCAGCCAGCTCATCCGGGGGGAGGCGAAAGGGGCAGGGGGGGGTTGAGGCCACGTACCCGGCGCGTACCCCATGAAATAACCTCGACACAGGGCTTTGTGAAACCTCGAGCTCGCTTGCTGTTACGCCCCAACTCGCCACTTACTTCACTACCAGCTCTTGCTGAAACACCTAACCTTGCAGCTTCCCCGTCACAGCACTCGCTTCTCCCCCTCCTGCGCTGTTTCTAAACATGTCAATCTACACAAGCATGGACCAGCACTGGGAGCTTCGAATCAGCGACAGGCACATGTTAACGACCAGTACTGGCCAAACCTCAGTCGCTTATGAGCGCTCACTCTGAAGCTATTCCTCCACAACTATTACAACTGCTGCTGTTGAATGGAATGCTTGGCGCCCTTTTTTCACTCGCAACAGGAACAAAGCTCTGACTGGGCGCGCTTATATATGGCAGCTATTGCTTTGCACTGGGCGGTAATGCGTGCCCTTCTACTCGCTTCCGGCATCAATGTTAACAATTTCGCGCTGTTTGCAGAATTCCCCCGGAGCTCTGACTGACAGCTGACCCCTGCTTTTCCCTCTACTCTTTGATTACAGCGCGGGCATAGCTGATAGCTAATGGGTATCGCATTTATTCCAGCACACATCTGTCTGCTTTGTAGGAACCGAGCGAGTATTGGGTTAATGAGTCGGTGGGGTGGGAAGGGTTCACTCGCGAGATGCTGCGCGCCTGCGCCCAATATGCTAACTGGATACTATTTCCCCTTGCCCTCTCACTTCGGGCAAACCTGTAGCCAGGGCATCGCAATTATAGACAACTGAACTACAAATAGTAGGGGGCCCTGGAGGTCGGCCCCGGGGGTCACTCGGGGAAGTGGCAATTTCGCTAAATGTAGGCGAAAGACACGATTTGCAGCGGAACTACAGATAAATGTAGGCGTTCTGTGGACGAAATGTCTCGGCTCACCACAAACTAGCGATACCGACAGACACCCAGAACTTTTCGTAGACTGAAGCGTGACCAATAACTCCTCGATCGCACGTTAACTACTGAGTTCTAATACGCGAAGAGCTATGCAACTTTCTGTCGCTCGAGGGTCTGTTAGCAACCTTTTCGAGGGGTCATCCTCGCAAACCTGCAAAGCTCTGCCAGCGATTCCGAGATAGAATGAACAATTAGGCAACGAAGTACTAGCGCGAAGTACTCGTTGGCAAATAGCTTTCATTCGGGAAAATGGACACCTCAAGTCACCGATGTGCTTTCGCTGCATGCGTCGAAAATGGCGCTGTTGTAGGGCGAAACCATGACGATTTTATCACTGTGATGAAAGCCTAAGTCACACTGAAATATTAGTGTGAATTGCGATGACCTGTCAGTGCTCTTACTAATTTTGATAGATGTCTTTGCAGGGTGTCCTTTCACCAGTCTTTCACGTACATTTAGCCAAGGCGGATTGGACGCGGCATGGCGAAATGACCGTATGATTAGAGCCCACCGATTAGAGCCTTTGCAATATGGCTAAGGTAAGCCACGCCAACCTTCTACCTCTCGTACTCCTACCTCATATTCTTCCCTCCCTCGCCCAAAGCATGTGTTTGTTGCTACTTGATATTTCTGGCGTCCTGCTTTATTCCCTCCTTTATTTCCAGCTTTCTTAAAGTATTATTACTGCGCAACACCCTCTTCCGCCTTCCGCGTGGACAAGCGCGAAGTAGTGCGTCAGATTGTTTTTGAAATTTTACATATGCTCTATCTGCTCCTCTCTCCTACACAAATTCCCTTACATCAGTTCCGCTAATTCTCGCAACCGATCCGTCTATAGATCTATGCTAGACCTGTGTAGGTTGTCAGTGCTGGAGGCATGGTATCTTGCAGCCAGCGGCCCTTGCGTCCTCAACTCCTCAACCAGGAAGCCCGGTCGGCGCTGCTGTACTGCCACCGCATGTATAAGCTGCATAAATTGCAGCATCTCGGCAGCCCACTCGACGTTGCTCTGTACACGGTCAAATTTGGTGGTATGTGGAGTCTGCTGTGCCAGGAGCATGACTTCAGCTTGGGATGGCAGCATGATTAGTTGGCACTGTGCAAAGTAGGATGCTGGGACAACTTGCTCCCAACTCTTATGTGAGTCATACTTCCACCTGTTCTCTCCTGGGCCTGAGTAGAGCTTTAAAGGACACGGGGCCTTACACTCTAGTTGGATCATGCACTGCCCTGGCTGCAAGCATTGTATCAGGAGATCATGCGTGGCAATTATCCCTTGAGACCCTGCATGATAGATGGTGGCAGCACTGTGTCTATTTGGCTGACGCACTCGACCCATGTCAATGGCATGCATCTTCACATTGGGTTCACTCCTAGTGGTTGTGGCAGTCTTGGCACGTTGCCTCTTGTGTTGTGGTGGAGACTGGTTCTCCTTGCTTTGCTGGGTGTTGGGTGACAGTCCAACCTTGTCTTTATGCTTGGGTCTTCCAGATCCATTCTGCATGGTAAACTCAGGCAAGTGTGGACAATGCAAGGCTGGGGTAGGACCTGAGGTTCAGGTACGTAAGCTTAAGGCAGGTTGGACTTCCAGGGGGATCTCCCTACCAATACGCAAAAACAAAACAAAGGGTGTCAATAAATGTAACTATGCCTGCCCTTCTTTTTTGCAGGGACCCATGCTCTGTCTGGTAGCGGTCTGACGGTTGCTTGTAGGTAGGGTTTCACAACAATGTGGCCTAGGGAATTCTGACTTGATCACATGCCTAAATAGTGTCCACCTGCTTGCATGCCTCCTTTCGTGCATTCATGTCTGTATGCCTGTCTATCTGTCTTCCTCCCTGGTGACTGATATGCCGACTATCTGAATGGTGACTGCAGCTTGGAGGTGCTAGGCATAGAGTGTTCAGCCCATGGAAAAGTGGCTTGGTTGCCTGCCTGCGTGCCTGTCTGTTGCACGCATGTTTACTTGCGTGTCTGTCTGCTTGAGCGCTTGGCCATTGTTGACACAGGAGAAGAGGGTTTAACCTATCATCAAAAATGAAGTAAAGGGTGCTACATAAGTTAACTATGCCTGCATTCTGTATTTGCAGGGACCATTGCTCTGTCTTCCCTCCCAGTTCTGATGTTCCATTGTCACATGAGGCTTTTGGACAACAACGTAAGTGATAAGTGAAGCTTGCTTGTAGGTGCGGTTTCGCAACAATTGTGTGGCATAGCGAATTACGTCTTGATTCATGCCTAGGTGGTGCCCACGTGCATCTGTCAATGTTTGTATCACTGTCTCTGCCATCGTCTCTGTAACTGCATCTGTACTATGCCTATGTCTATGTACTGCCCTTCATTGATCTCTAACACATACCCTGCTCTGCACATCACTGTCCTGCCCCTTGCCATCCTCCCTGCCCTTCATTGCTCTGTAACGCAGGCCATGCCCTGCTAATCACCATCCTGCCCCTATCCGTGCTCCCTGCCCTTCCTTGCTCTCTAACGCATGCCCTGCTCTGCTCATCACTGTCATCTTGCCCTTTGCCGTTATCCCTGCCCCTCCTAGCTCTCCAACGCCTGCTTTTCTTTGCTCATCACTGTCGTCTTGCCCCTTTCCATTATCCCTGCCCCTCTTTGCTCTCTAACGCCTGCCCTGATCTGCTCAACACTGTCGTCCTGCCCCTTGCCATTATCCCTGCCCCTCTTTGCTCTCTAACGCCTTCCCTTCTCTGCTCATCACTGTCATCCTGCCCCTCGCCATTATCCCTGCCCCCCTTTTCTCTCTATCGCCTGCCCTGCCTTGTTCATCACTGTCGTCCTGCCCCTTGCCATTATCCTTGCCCCTCTTTGCTCTCTAACGCCTGCCCTGCCTTGTTCATCACTGTCGTCCTGCCCCTTGCCATTATCCCTGCCCCTCTTTGCTCTCTAACGCCTGCTTTTCTCTGCTCATCACTGTCGTCTTGCCCCTTGCCTTTATCCCTGCCCCTCTTTGCTCTCAAATGCCTGCCCTGCTCTGCTCATCACTGTCGTCATGCCCCTTGCCATTATCCCTGCCCCTCTTTACTCTCTAACGCCTGCCCTGCACTACCTGCTCATCACTGTCGTCCTGTCCTTTGCCATTATCCCTGCCCCTCTTTGCTCTCTAACGCCTGCTCTGCTCTGCTCATCACTGTCGTCCTGCCCCTTGCCTTTATCCCTGCCCCTCTTTCCTCTCTAACGCCTGCCCTGCTCTGCTCATCACTGTCGTCATGCCCCTTGCCATGATCCCTGCCCCTCTTTACTCTGGTGAGTACAAACCAGCTGGCAGGGATAATGGTGAGGGGCAGGACGACAATGATGAGCAGAGCAGGGCAGGCGTTAGAGAGCAAAGAGGGGCAGGGATAATGGCGAGTGGCAAGACGACAGTGATGAGCAGAGCAGAGCAGGTTTAGAGAGCAAAGAGGGGCAGGGATGATGGCAAGGGGCAGGACACTGTGATGAGCAGAGCAGAGCAGGCGAAAGAAAGCAAAGAGGGGCAGGGATAATGGCAAAGGACAAGACGACAGTGATGAGCAGAGCAGGGCAGGCGTTGGAGAGTAAAAAGGGGCAGGGATAATGTCAAGGGGCAGGACGACATAGATGAGCAGAGCAGGGCAGGTGTTAGAGAGCAAAGAGGGGCAGGGATAATGGCAAAGGGCAAGACGACAGTAATGAGCAAAGAAAAGCAGGCGTTGGAGAGCAAAGAAGGGCAGGGATAATGGCGAGGGGCAGGACGACAGTGATGAGCAGAGCAGGGCAGGCGTTAGAGAGCAAAGAGGGGTAGGGATAATGGCGAGGGGCAGGACGACAGTGATGAGCAGAGCAGGGCAGGCGTCAGAGAGCAAAGAGGGGCAGGGATAATGGCAAGGTGCAAGACGACAGTGATGAGCAGAGCAGGGCAGGCGTTAAAGGTCAAAGAGGGGCAGGGATACTAGCAATTGCCATTATCCATGCTCTTGGTTCTCAAATGCATGCCTTACTATGCTCATCACTGTGGTCCTGCCCCTTGCCGTGCTCCCTTCCCTTCCTTCCTTTTGAACGCATGCCCTTCTCTGGTCATCACTTTCCAGGCGTACTTTGCTCCCTTCCCTGCTTTCCTCTCTAACACATGCCCAGACCTGCTTATCGCATTTATGCCCCTTACCGTGCTCCCTGCCATTCATTGCTCTATGATGCATGCTCTGCTCTGTTTAGCACATGCCTGCCCCTTGCCCTGCTCCCTGCCATTGGTTGCTATGTAACGCATGCCATGCTCTGCTCATCACCGCACCGTCCTCACTATGAATAAAACAGCATTTTACGAACTTGCTAATTCTCGGACAGGTTTCGTAAAGTGAAAATCTACGAACCCCCCTCGTAATATGTCTTGAGGACCCTAGTAAAGTTTTGTCTATCATCTAAAGCATTTTACGAAGCCCAATTAGCAAATTACGAGGGGGGGTTCGTAGATCGAGAATCCCCATAGCCTGTTACGAAGCCTATGATCAATTTACGAACTAGATTCATCCCCAAAGCCTTTTACGAAGCCTATGTAGCAAATTACGAACTAGATTCATCCCAAATTGGTACGAATTCCCCCGAAATCCCGGGGAATTCGGAACTCAGCTTCGTAATACACAGTACCCTATACCCCAAACCCATTAATTCCAAGTCAAGACTCACTGACTCACTGACTCCCTAACTGATTGACTCACCAACTTACTAACTCAATGACTCACTGACTCACTGGCTCACTAGCTCCCTGAATGATTGACTCACTGTCTCACTGACTCTCTGGCTCACTGCCTCACTGACTGATTGACTCACTGACTAATTGACTCACTGACTCTCTAACTCACTGACTCACTGACCCACTGACTCACTAACTCACTGGCTCACTGGCTCACTGACTCTCTGACTCAATGAATCACTGACTCACTGGCTCACTGAATCACTGACTCACTGACTGATTGACTCACTGACTCTCTTACTCACTAACTCACAGACTGATTGACTCACTGACTCTCTAACTCATTGACTCTCTAACTCACTGACTGATTTACTCACCGACTCACTGACTCACTGACTCACTGACTCACTAAATGACTCATCGACTAACTGACTCACTAACTCACTGATCAGTTAGTCCTGACTCACTGACTCACTGACTCACTAACTCACAGACTCACAGACTCATAGACTCACTGAATCACTGACTGATTGAGACACTCACTCACTGACTGATTAAGGGCGCCTGGTGGCGCGTCCCGAAGGAAATGAATTGAATCCTCAATTCAGTTTATTTTAATTAATTTTATTTTAATTGTACCGGTATTGAATGTTGTTTTTATTTAAATTCAATTTTATTCATTTCATTTTAATTTAATTCACGTGATTTGGATGCATGCTATTGATTTATTTTTTGTCAATTCGAATATGATTAAATTAAATTAAATTTGATGTAATTGAATTTCATGGAATCGATGGATGTTGCAGCTTTGTTGGCTAAAAAGTGACGAAAATGAGAGTTTTTGAAGGGTTGTGGGATTTTAAGCAGTGCGGAACGTTCATGCAATGCACATTTGTAGATTGGCTTTATTTTTGCGAATTTGATACAAGAAAAATGAGACCAATCAGGAGTCTGGTTGATTTTAAGGAATTTCACAAGGTATTTCACGTTTGGGCCCAGCCCAGACGTGAACGGTACGTCCCGTCCTACTGAACGGGTTTTTGGCCAGCGGCAGGTGGCGTGGCTTGCTCCTACCCCCGCCCGGTGGGCCCCCGCCCCTGCCCCTGCCCCCGCCCCCGCACAGGCACACGCAGTCACGCACACGCACGGCCCTGGGGTGGGGTCCGTGGGCTTATTATAGGAACTGACTCACAGAATAACTGAATCACTGAATCAATGTCTCACTGACTGATTGACTGATTAACTGATTGACTCACTGCCTCACTGACTGATTGACTCACTAACTCACTAACTCACTGACGCAATGACACATTGACACACTGAATCACTGATTCACTGACTCACAAACTCACTGACTCACTGTCTCACTAACTCACAGACTCACTGACTCACTGACTCACAGACTCACTTACTCACAGACTTACTAAATCACTGACTGATTGAGTCACTCACTCACTGGCTCACTGACTCACTGGATCACTGAATCACTGTCTCACTAACACACTGACTCATTGTCTCACTGACTCACTCATTGATTGACTCACTGACTCATCGAGTCACTGACTCACTGACTGATTGACTCATTGACTCACTGACTCAATGACTCAATGACACATTGACACACTGACTCACTGATTCACTGACTCACTGACTCACCGACTCACTGACTCACCGACTCATGCAGTGGCCGTACCTCCTCCAGGCCAACCTCCTTGCCTGCATGCTTGCCCGCTTAGTTACCTGCTTGCCTGCTTGAATTCTCTCTGCTGCCTGCCTGCTTCACACCTGCATGCATGCCTATGTACCTCTATGATTGACAAATGCCTGCCTGCTGTCTGATTATTGACACCTGCCTGTTAACTAGGGTCCTGCTCCTGGCGCAAGCGACGACAAGAGGTGTATGTATCTTGAAGACAATGGGAGAACAACACGAAGAAGTCTCCCCTGACTAGGCTACACAGTGGCAATATGTTGTTATAGAACCAACACATGTGAGTAGATCGGAACCATCTGTCTTGTACGCTGCACCATTTGTCTTGTACATTGCACCATATGTCTTGTATGCTGCACAATCTGTCTTGTATGTTGCACTATGTGTCTTGTATGCTGCACCATCTATCTGTCTCATCATCGTAATTGCTACCACGTGAATGCTTGCTCGCTTTCTTGCTTGCTGATTCGTTGATTATCCAAATGGCTTGTGCTTGGTCAAGCAACTAATAATCTTCTAACTCCACCACCTTCATTTCATGCTGCTGCAGTTCCGGCAGGCAGTGACTTCCACATATTGCGGCATGGTGGACAAGGAGCAAGTCATCAGCATGCTGGGATCAGGGACAAGATCAAGAAGCCTGATGACACTGCACCTGCTGCTATCACTCATCATATAATAGTAGCTATAGCTAAACTAGCCAGTGGGGGTGGCAGGGGGGGGGGGGGGGGGGGGGGGCAGGGACAGAATACAGACCATATAGGTACCATTTTTCTAGGCCCAATTCATGGGTACAATTTCCCCCACATATGAGGAGAATTTGTAAATGGCCAAATTATAATAGCTATTGTTCATTATCACTTTTTTGAATTCAATTTTTTCAGTCTTCAAAATCTCTGTAAATAAAACATTGCAATCCATCTATACATCGTATGATCCAAAGTCTCTAGTGCAAGCACTGCCTGGAAAAAAAACCGGGACCCAATCCGGGAAATACCCAGAACCTAACCTAGCCCGGAGCCCAGGTCCCGAATTTACAGAAGAAGAAAAGGTTCGGTCCAATATTAAATACTACAATCCGGGACCAAATTCCCTGTACAATCCGGGACCAAATTCCCTGTATTCAAGGAGGGTTATTCCACGAAGGGTGCCCGGTATTTTACGAACCAGCACCATTTAGTTTACGAACTATCAAATCCTAGTTCGTAATAAAAGGGTGCCGGAATTTTACGAACCAGCTCCATTCAGTTTACGAACCATCAAATCCTAGTTCGTAAACCTAAAATTACGATGGGGTGTCCGCTTTTTACGAAGTAGAGCCCAACATTTTACGAGGGGGGTTCGTAGAATTTTCCAAGCCAAATTCTAGTTCGTAAAATGCTGTTTTATTCATAGTGCAAGTCTATTGACCGGCTAGATGGAGCTACTTTGTTTAGTTCCCTAGACCTCACGTCTGGTTATTACCAAATACGAATTTCGGACGAGGACGTTCCAAAGACTGTGTTCACTACCCCGATGGGTCAATTTGAATTTAAAGTTCTAGGGATGGGTTTGGCGAACGCGCCTGCCACATTCCAGGCGGTCATGAACCAGATATTTGCGCCCTACTTGCATAAGTTTGTCGTAGTGTACTTGGACGATATCCTGGTTTACGGACGCACGCCGGCAGAACATTTGGCCAACTTGGCTACTGACGGTTCTCCAGGTCTTACAGGACAACAACTTTTACGCAAAACTGTCCAAATGTTCTTTCAACAAACGGAAGTTAAATTCCTTGGTCATTACATTGGACGCGATATGTAATTAAAGTTGATCCGAAAAGGTGAGCACAGTCCGCGACTGGCCAACTCTGAAAACGATTATTGCGTTAAGTAGCCTCTTTTATGGTGTCAGCGTATACTACTAGGACACGAGTGCCGGATTGGCATTTGAATCAGATGCTAATCAGGCACTCGTGTCCAAGTAGTTTACGCTGACATTATTGCCTGGCCCGGGAGTAAAACGGGGGGTTTCGATCCTCCCCAGAAGGTCGCGGTACACAGGCGGGATGCGGGTTTGATCAGTACCAAGTTGCCCCCAATCGTAAGACCATAGCCGAAAGCTTGGCTGTGGATTAGTGGAACCTCTGGGTAATCTGTTCTCCTCCCGGGACATGCATTATTGTCAGCGTATACTACTCGTAAATTCGTCGTACGGAGAGACTCTTGAAGACCATCTAGCCAACATGGCTACAGTCCTCCAGGTTTTGCACGACAACGAAACTGTCCAAATGTTCTTTCAACAAATCGGAAGTTACATTCCTTGAACACTTCATTGACGGCGACGACGTTAAAGTAGACCCGAAATGGGTGAGCACAGTTGGGACTGGCCTCCTTCACGAAGGTAAAGCACATCCTATCATTTCGGGGCTTATGCAATTATTTTCGGAAATTTATTTTCGGAACTTCACTTTCAGAAATTTATCCGCGGATATTCTTCATTGACTGCCCCTCTCCTGACATTGTCTGATGTCAAGAGTGACTTATTGGCCTTGTTCAAGCATGCATATCACATCGCATTCAAAGGACGTAAACGGCCTGTATTTCGGCCCCAGTCTTGGCTTTGCCGGACTTCAATAAACCTTTCAAGTGATTACCGATGTATCCTTGCTCGGTACAGCAGGTGCTGGCTCGTGCAAGACACGCATCCTTTCGCTTTCGCAAGTAAAAGTATATTCCAGCGGAGCTGAATTATACTACTACCGACCAGCAAATGCTTGGTATTGTCCATGCATTGACCAAATGGCGGTGTTACTTTGACGGATCACGCATGCCCTTGGTCACAGATCATAACCCGCTCACGTATTTCGATACCAAAACGTTCTGTCGCGACGCATGGGCATATGCCAAGAGGACCTGGCGCCTTTAACAACACGTGGGAGTACCGCGCTGGTCGCAATGTGTGGCTGACCCTGTCAGTCGCAACCCAGACATGTCCTCTCCAGCAGACGTCGCAAGGGCTTACCACCTCATGGTGCTTGCTCTCTTGGTCAGAGGATTCCGTCCTCAGTCAAAAGAAATCCAAAGCTCCGACAAGGAGGCAGGGTTTTCAGAAACCCGTCCCAGGGCTCCGACTTCGATCCCGATGACTTTGAATTAGTCACGGAAACACGTCAACGTCGCGTTCCGATACCGTTAGCGCCGGTCCCATCGCCTTTGTCTGTCATGGGCAGTACCATCGGCAATGGTCAAGGTGACACGACGTCGACGACGTCCAACGCCCTTGGCGTCGGCCCCCTCATCTTCTTCTATTATGGACAGAATTTTAGCGGGATACAAAAAGGACGCAAACTTCGGCCGACCACATCGAGCGCCATGATCAATGCAAAGCATGCATGCAATCCGCCCAAGATCGGCAAGAAGCCCATTACGACAAACGACGCACGGTAGTTTTCTTCAAGTTTGGTGATAAAGTTCTCCTTTCCACCCGCAATATGAAGTTCAAAGCGACGGGTAAACAAAGAATTTACTCCGCGTTTTGTCGGACCATATACGATCACAAAATGCATTGGTCCACGCGACAAGCAGTCCGGAGTTGTACGACAAGTCACAGCATGCCGCTTGGCTTTGCCTAAGATGATGCGCATCCACCCCGTGTTCCACGTGGGTTTGATCAAACATTGGCGCTCTGATGGCACCGTCCACGTTGGACAGCCTCTCGAGTACGACTCCGACGGTGCACCAATTTGGAATGTCGAATGCATTATGCGCGAGAAATCGGCACATCCAACAAACGACGACTGGAATACTTGGTTCAATGGAAGGACTTCGGTATCGAGCAAGACACTTGGGAGCTCGCCTAGGCGGTCAAGACTACTGCTCCTCATGTTGTCACGGCATGGGAGTCCCGAGTTACGCCAGTTTTGTCACGACGACAAAAGCGGGCCCATCACCCTACCATCGCACTCAACGCATATGACACGACAATAAGATTTTTGTCATAATGAAACAATCTTCAACGGAGTACTCAAAAGGGATGTTAAATGGTTCTCTCCGAAACCAACTTGTTTCCACAAGTATTTTGAGCACGATGCAAGACCACTGGGATTCACATCCCCTCCTACTCTACGATCAGATGCGGGGTCCGCATCTCTTCATGGGGGGGGGAGTGTAACGGTACAGAACCCTTCACGTGTATTCTGGTCCGTTAAGCGAGACATACGGATACTCAGTACCCGTAAGACACGTTACGAACGCACGTGAGACAGTACCATACCTATGTACTGCCTCATCGCTCTCACCGCGCACGGTGAACACAAAGACTACGAGTTACTCTGGACGAACCCTTCTACTACATACACCCACGAATACGTTCATCCACGAGCTGCTCTACATCCCCTCTTAGGTAACCTCTAAATAAACCTGTTCTGCTAGCTCACGCATATTAACATACACGTAATCCTAACCTTCACGTTACGCGCTTCCTAGACTAAACCCTCAAGCTGCTAGTAAGCATCCTGAGCTGTTACAGCTTAGAGAGTATCTAAACAATATCTAGATACGGATATTGGTATTTCTAGATACTGCCTAGAGAGTATCTAGACAAGCAATATCTAGATACGAATATCTGTACTTCTAGATACTGTTTAGATAGCTTCTAGACAATATCTGAAGCCGTACATGCGCCTGTACGTATCTGTGGTAGCTAGATAACATCTAGATAGTATCTGTACAATATCTGAGACAAATATCTGAGATAATACTTTGAAATGAGCAGATACGTATCTGGATGCTCTTCAGATAATCTCGAAATTGTATTACAACTTGTTCATGGTGATCATTAAATCATCCCATGAGTTAGTTTACATAAATATGAAGTAAATTTGTGCTTCTCAACAACTTGATAGATAGGTAGCTTCAATTAAACACCATTGTACAGGCAAAATGACCTACTACTCTTACGCAAACCTCACTCATAACATCTGGCCAAAAATAAATCAACACATTATAATAAGCAAGCAACCACACAAATTACGAACCACTCCTCATCCTACCAGTTGATTGTACAATTTGTGATATATGGTAGTGCATTACTCCATTAGATTGTCAGCAACGCAACTAGCTACAAGACACATACTTCTTATATGGGAATTATATGCTTGGGACCGCACTAGCTACTATCTCTATGAGTAAATAAGTCTCATGAGATCCCATCCTTCAAGCCTCACGAGTGCCAAACAGCTAGCCCTCTATACAGCAGCTAGCCCTGCTCCTACACTCCAGTCCTATCTATCCTAGCTATTTACCCCCTGCCCCCTTGTTTGTCCTGCTCGCTGCCCCCCTATTCTCTCGGCCTGCAGGTTTTGCAGCAGCTAGTTCATTAGCCTTACATGGCACCAAGTTGAATAATAATGCCATGCCATGTTACATTGATTCTTGACCCTCCCAATATTAAATTGAACGGATAAGTAAGCAACTGCTTGTGCATCCATTACCAAGGAGGCTGCCACTGCTGCTTCACGAACATTACACCACCCACTCGGGGAAGTCGACAGATCGCTAAATGCGTACGAGCGCATGGGCAGCGGAATGCACGTGGAACGCACACGGGGTCTGCGATTAGTCATAGTCATTTAATGACTAATCACTTCTAAGCCCTATACCCGCGTCGCTTGTCGCTCGGAATCCTGAGACATTTCGCCTACATTTAGCCAAGGCGAATTGTCGTCGAAATGTCTCAGACTTCTGAGACATTTCGCCTGCACCTCGCCACACACGGCGGCTTGTGCACGTTAATGAGGCGAAAAAGTACGGTATTTTGAGACATTTCGCTTGTACTTCGCCTGCAGGGCGGTTTGGGCACGGTGGTCGGAGAGGTCACATTTCAGGAATATTTTCCAGGAGCATTTCTCAATTACATCAGGATTCGAGAAGATAGATTACATACATAATAAACTATTCACCCATTAACCTATTGATCTACCTATATATATATGTAAGCATCCTTACACATGTACATCCACTACAGCCCATATATTCCCTATACATCCATTAACCATAGATAGGCAGCGAGCAAAAGACGACGAGCAGCCAAATTGCTGGCTGGAGCCATGTAGCTAATTAAGTTCAAGTACAAGTATATACGCAGCCTGCAGGCAGCTATCTAGCTATTTGTCTACTTATGAAAACATAGGCCTATATATCCACCAAGAAGAAACGCCCAATCAAAGCTATTCATCTATATATCTTCACTGATTCTATTTTAGATTTCCATCTTCAGCATGTGTAGTTCCTTCGTGGCAACAATCTTCATCGCAGCCGTAGCATTTACATCCATCCTTTTCCCCTGCAAGACATGCAGAGCAGGGCATGCGTTAGAGAGCAACCAAGGGCAGGGTTAATGGCAAGGGGCAGGACGGTGCGGTGATGAGCAGAGCATGGCATGCGTTACATAGCAACCAATGGCAGGGAGCAGGGCAAGGGGCAGGCATGTGCTAAACAGAGCAGAGCATGCATTATAGAGCTATGAATGGCAGGGAGCACGGTGAGGGGCATAAATGCGATAAGCAGGTCAGGGCATGTGTTAGAGAGGAAAGCAGGGAAGGGAGCAAAGTACGCCTGGAAAGTGATGACCAGAGAAGGGCATGCGTTCAAGAGGAAAGAAGGGAAGGGAGCACGGCAAGGGGCAGGACCACAGTGATGAGCATAGTAAGGCATGCATTTGAGAACCAAGAGCATGGATAATGGCAATTGCTAGTATCCCTGCCCCTCTTTGATCTTTAACGCCTGCCCTGCTCTGCTCATCACTGTCGTCCTGCCCCTCGCCATTATCCCTGCCCTTCTTTGCTCTCCAACGCCTGCTTTTCTTTGCTCATTACTGTCGTCTTGCCCTTTGCCATTATCCCTGCCCCTCTTTGCTCTCTAACACCTGCCCTGCTCTGCTCATCTATGTCGTCCTACCCCTTGACATTATCCCTGCCCCTTTTTACTCTCCAACGCCTGCCCTGCTCTGCTCATCACTGTCGTCTTGTCCTTTGCCATTATCCCTGCCCCTCTTTGCTCTCTTTCGCCTGCTCTGCTCTGCTCATCACAGTGTCCTGCCCCTTGCCATCATCCCTGCCCCTCTTTGCTCTCTAAACCTGCTCTGCTCTGCTCATCACTGTCGTCTTGCCACTCGCCATTATCCCTGCCCCTCTTTGCTCTCTAACGCCTGCCCTGCTCTGCTCATCATTGTCGTCCTGCCCCTCACCATTATCCCTGCCAGCTGGTTTGTACTCACCAGAGTAAAGAGGGGCAGGGATCATGGCAAGGGGCATGACGACAGTGATGAGCAGAGCAGGGCAGGCGTTAGAGAGGAAAGAGGGGCAGGGATAAAGGCAAGGGGCAGGACGACAGTGATGAGCAGAGCAGAGCAGGCGTTAGAGAGCAAAGAGGGGCAGGGATAATGGCAAAGGACAGGACGACAGTGATGAGCAGGTAGTGCAGGGCAGGCGTTAGAGAGTAAAGAGGGGCAGGGATAATGGCAAGGGGCATGACGACAGTGATGAGCAGAGCAGGGCAGGCATTTGAGAGCAAAGAGGGGCAGGGATAAAGGCAAGGGGCAAGACGACAGTGATGAGCAGAGAAAAGCAGGCGTTAGAGAGCAAAGAGGGGCAGGGATAATGGCAAGGGGCAGGACGACAGTGATGAACAAGGCAGGGCAGGCGCTAGAGAGCAAAGAGGGGCAAGGATAATGGCAAGGGGCAGGACGACAGTGATGAACAAGGCAGGGCAGGCGATAGAGAGAAAAGAGGGGCAGGGATAATGGCGAGGGGCAGGATGACAGTGATGAGCAGAGAAGGGAAGGCGTTAGAGAGCAAAGAGGGGCAGGGATAATGGCAAGGGGCAGGACGACAGTGTTGAGCAGATCAGGGCAGGCGTTAGAGAGCAAAGAGGGGCATGGATAATGGCAAGGGGCAGGACGACAGTGATGAACAAGTCAGGGCATGCGTTAGAGAGCAAAGAGGGGCAGGGATAATGGCAAGGGGCAAGACGACAGTGATGAGCAGAGCAAGCCAGGCGTTAGAGAGCAAAGAGGGGCAGGGAGGATGGCAAGGGGCAGGACAGTGATGTGCAGAGCAGGGTATGCGTTAGAGATCAAAGAAGGGCAGTACATAGACAGAGACATAGTACAGATGCAGTTACAGAGATGATGGCAGAGACAGTGACACAAACATAGACAGATGCACGTGGGCACCACCTAGGCATGAATCAAGACATAATTCCCTATGCCACACATTTGTTGCAAATCCGCACCTACAAGCAAGCTTCACTTATCACTTACGTTGTTGTCCAATAGCCTCATGTGACAGTGCAACATCAGAACTGGGAGGGAAGACAGAGCAATGGTCCCTGCAAATACAGAATGCAGGCATAGTTAAATTAAGTAGCACCCTTTACTTCTTATTTGATGATAGTTTAAAGCCCCCTTCTCTTTTGTCAACAATGGCCAAGCGCTCAAGCAGACTGACAAGCAAGTATTCATGCGTGCAACAGATAGGCACGCAGGCAGGCAACCAAGCCACTTTTCCATGGGCTGAACACTCTATGCCTAGCACCTCCAAGCTGCAGTCACCATCCAGATAGTCAGCCAATCAGTCACCAAGGAGGAAGACAGAAAGGCAGGCATACAGACATGAATGCACAAAAGGAGGCATGCAAGCAGGTGGACACTATTTAGGCATGTGATCAAGTCGGAATTCCCTAGGCCACATTGATGTGAAACCCTACCTACAAGCAAGCTTCAGACCGCTACCAGACAGAGCATGGGTCCCTGCAAAAAAGAAGGGCGGGCACACTATGAATTAAACTCGATTCTACTACCTAGTACTTTTGTTGCACCCATCGTATATTGAAAAAATACTACCCCCCTCGTACTTTTTTAGGAAAGTCGATCCAGACGTTTTGCGATCGATTTACTATACCCCAGGAATAAAGTACGATACCCTTCATTTGGAATTCGCCTGTACACCATTATACTACCCCCCTTATCCCATTGTACGATACCTACCCCAGAAATATACCTGGATTGTAGTAGAATTTGTACCTCTGAATTATACCCGGATTCCATGAGAAGTCTTATTACCCATGATCTGGACTTCTATTTATGTAACTGATCCGAGTACAATAATTTATACCTGTCCTTTTATTTGAACTGATATATATACGGTTATATATAGGGTTGTTGTACCTGTCCTGCCACTCTAATTTGGGCACCCAAGCATGGCTTGTTAGAAGCAGTGCTTGCACTGAAGAAGGAGGACATAAACATATATAGTAGGGTCTAGGACAACCATCCTTGTTACAGAAAACGTAGGCATTTGTTTGGCCCTGAAAGAAGAACGTAATTATTGATTACACACATCTACATACATATGTATAGTTTGGCACTAAGAGGTTATGGCTCTATCTATGTCCTTCTAACCTGATGTGTTAATTTCAGGTAGCAACACCAGCAGCTTCCATGCAGCTCCACATACTGCATTGTCAGACACTAAGTGCTATGATAACTTGCATATTGTTTTCTTTTCCGGTAGCAACACCAGCAGCATCTTGGCAGCTCCACATGCTACCTTTTCAGATACTTAGTGGTTATATAGCATGCCAAGGTATTATTTTCAGGTAGCAACACCAGCAGCTTCTAGGCAGCTGCACATACTATGTAGTCAGACACTGAGTGGTTATATAGCATGCAAAGATACTATTTTCAGGTAGCAACACCAGCAGCTTCCAGGCAGCTCCACATACTATGTAGTCAGAACTACAACACTAGTGACATGGGGTGTTGGGGGTTTATGTCATCACTAGTGTCATGCATGGGGTATTGGGGGTCTATGTCATCACTACAGTCATGGGGTGTTGGGGGTCTATGTCATAACTGGTGGCATGAGGGTATTGGGGGTCTATGTCATCACTACAGTCTTGGGGTGTTGGGGGTCTATGTCATAACTAGTGGCACGGGGTATTGGGGGTCTATGTCATCACTACAGTCATGGGGTGTTGGGGGCCTATGTCATCACTAGTTTCATGGGGTGTTGGGGGTCTGTGTCATCACTAGTTTTAAGTAATCGATTATTACAATCCTCTTCAATTTAAGCTTCATCCATTGCCATCCTATTCTGTAACATAGATGTTCCATGCCATGTTTCCCCACGAGCCTACCTATGTGTGTGTATATATATATATATATATATATATATATATATATATATATATATATATATATGTATATATAATCTCTATTATTTATGTATATTATTATATATTATTTAAATATATCTACAGTGCAAGCACTGCTCCTACCAGGCCATCCGGGGAGGTACGATTTCCCAAAAACCAAAATTCTAGCCGGATTCTACCCGACCCCATGAATTGTACCCGGATTATAGTAAGATTCCTGCCCCAGAATTATACCCTGAATCGAAGAATTCCCCAAAATTTCCCCCCAAATTCACCAGAATCCCCCTGAATTTCCCCCCAAATTTGCCCGATTTATTCCCCCGGAATCCCCCTGAATTTCCCCCCAAATTCACCAGAATCCCCAAATTTGCCCAATTTATTCCCCGAGAATTCTCCTGAATTCTTACCCCAGAATTCTACCCGAATTGTAGTATAATTCTTACCCCATAATTCTACCCGGATTCTAGTAGATTTATTCCCCCATAATTCTACACGGATTCTTGTAGAATTCTTACACCGGAATCTACTAGGTAACGAATCTACTAGGGTATTATACTAGGGCTTGTATATTGGGTTAGTACAAATTTGACTGTTTACGACACCATCTGATGGTTTACTACCCCTATTGTATTAACATTTACTACCCCTATCGTATAAAAAAAATACGACCAAATGCAACAAAAACAACCATGGGGTCGTAATAAATAAATACTAGTCAAAATGGGGTATAGTAGAATCGAGTTTAATTCATAGTGGCATAGTTACATTTATTGACACCCTTTGTGTTGTTTCTGCGTATTGGTAGGGAGATCCCCCGCCCTGGAAGTACAACCTGCCTCAAGCTCAGGTACCTGAACCCCAGCCTTGCATTGTCCACCCTTGTCTGAGTTTACCATGCAGAATGGATCCGGAAGACCTAAGCATAAAGACAAGGTTGGACTGTTCCCCATCCAACACCCAGAGAAGCAAGCAAGGAGAACTAGTCTCCACTACAACGCAAGAGGCAATGTGCCAAGACTACTGCCACAACCACTAGAAGTGAACCCAATGTGAAGATGCATGCCATGGACAGAGTCCAGGGCAGTGCATGATCCCACTAGAGTGTAAGGCCCCGTGTCCTTTAAAGCTCTACTCCAACCCAGGAGAGAACAGGTGGAAGTATGACTCACATAAGAGTTGGGAGCAAGTTGTCCCAGCATACTACTTTGCACAGTGCCAACCAGGGTAATTCAAAGCGCGCGCTTTTGCGCTTTTGAGCGCTGACTTTTTGACCCCCTATGCGCTTTAAGCGCAGTTTTTTGCAACCCCTTGTGAGCGCTGCAAGCAATTTTGCGCTTTTTGCTCTACAAAGCGCAGTTTTTTTGTTTTCAAGTGCGCTAAAGCGCTGGCCAATTTGGCAATTTGAAGTACCCTGGTGCCAACAAATCATACCATGCTGCCCTCCCAAGCTGAAGTCATGCTCCTGGCACAGTAGACTCCACAGACCACCATATTTGACGGTGTCCAGAGCAACGTCGGCGTCGGGTGGGCTGCCGAGATGCTACAATTTCTGCAACTTGTCCATGCGGTGGCGGTACAGCAGCGCCGACCGGGCTTCCTAGTTGAGGAGTTGACAACGCACGGGCCGCTGGCTGCAACATACCATGCATCCAGCAGATGCACTGAGAACCTACACAAGTCTAGCATAGTCGGATCGGTCGCGAGCATTAGCGGAACCAATGTAAGGTAATTTGCGTAGGAAATAAGACGAGAGCATTGGTCAAATTTCAATATACAATCTGACTCACTAGCTCGCACGCGGAAGGCGGGAGAGGGCGTGGCGCATTAATCCTGAGAAGAAAGCTGGAAATAATGGAGGAAACAAAGTAGGACGCCAAAAATATCAAGTAGCAACAAACACATGCGTTGGGCGAGGGAGGGAAGAATTGGTGGTAGGAGATCGAGAGATAGAATGAAGGTTGGCGTGGCTTGCGACGGCTTGCCCTGGCCATATTGCCATGGCTGTAATCGTACAGACATTTCGCCATGCCGCGTCCAATCCGCCTTGTCTAAATGTACGTGAAAGGGCACCATGCGAAAACATCTATCAAAATTACTACGAGGCCTGCCAGGTCATCGCAAGTCACACTAATATATATTTCAGTGTGACTTAGGCTTTCATCACAGTGATTAAAATCGTCCTGGTTTCGCCCTACAACAGCGCCATTTTCAACGCATGCGGCGAAAGCACATCGGTGACTTCGGGTGTCCATTTTCCCGAATGAAAGCTATTTGCCAACAAGTAGTTCGCGCTAGTTCTTCGTTGCCTAATTGTTCATCCTATCTCGGAATCGCTGGCAGAGCTTTGCAGGTTCGCAAGAATGACCCCTCGAAAAGGTTGCTAACAGAACCTCGAGCGACAGAAAGCTGCATACCCCTTCGCGTATTACAACTCAGTAGTTAACGTGCGATCGAGGAGTTATTGGTCACGCTTCAGTCTACGAAAAGTTCTGGGTGTCTGTCGGGATCGCTGGTTTGCGGTGAGCCGAGACATTTCGTCCACTGTACGCCTACATTTATCTGTAGTTCCGCTGCAAATCGTGCCTTTCGCCTACATTTAGCGAAATTGTCACTTCCCCGAGTGTTATCACAGGAACCGTCACATGAGCCCGGCTGAAACCCTGCTCTGTGAAGAATACGTCGCTGACCTTTTCCAACAAGGATTCATTGCCCTGAGCTCGTCCCCGTACGGAGCACCTATTATGATTAGTGCGAAACCGGGTGGAACTGGATATCGAGTTGTTTGCGACTGCCGTGCGCTCAACAACATAACGATTAAAAACCGATATCACCTTCCCAAATTGACAACACTATGAATAAAACAGCATTTTACGAACTTGCTAATTCTCGGACAGGTTTCGTAAAGTGAAAATCTACGAACCCCCCTCGTAATATGTCTTGAGGACCCTAGTAAAGTTTTGTCTATCATCTAAAGCATTTTACGAAGCCCAATTAGCAAATTACGAGGGGGGGTTCGTAGATCGAGAATCCCCATAGCCTGTTACGAAGCCTATGATCAATTTACGAACTAGATTCATCCCCAAAGCCTTATACGAAGCCTATGTAGCAAATTACGAACTAGATTCATCCCAAATTGGTACGAATTCCCCCGAAATCCCGGGGAATTCGGAACTCAGCTTCGTAATACACAGTACCCTATACCCCAAACCCATTAATTCCAAGTCAAGACTCACTGACTCACTGACTCCCTAACTGATTGACTCACCAACTTACTAACTCAATGACTCACTGACTCACTGGCTCACTAGCTCCCTGAATGATTGACTCACTGTCTCACTGACTCTCTGGCTCACTGCCTCACTGACTGATTGACTCACTGACTAATTGACTCACTGACTCTCTAACTCACTGACTCACTGACCCACTGACTCACTAACTCACTGGCTCACTGGCTCACTGACTCTCTGACTCAATGAATCACTGACTCACTGGCTCACTGAATCACTGACTCACTGACTGATTGACTCACTGACTCTCTTACTCACTAACTCACAGACTGATTGACTCACTGACTCTCTAACTCATTGACTCTCTAACTCACTGACTGATTTACTCACCGACTCACTGACTCACTGACTCACTGACTCACTAAATGACTCATCGACTAACTGACTCACTAACTCACTGATCAGTTAGTCCTGACTCACTGACTCACTGACTCACTAACTCACAGACTCACAGACTCATAGACTCACTGAATCACTGACTGATTGAGACACTCACTCACTGACTGATTAAGGGCGCCTGGTGGCGCGTCCCGAAGGAAATGAATTGAATCCTCAATTCAGTTTATTTTAATTAATTTTATTTTAATTGTACCGGTATTGAATGTTGTTTTTATTTAAATTCAATTTTATTCATTTCATTTTAATTTAATTCACGTGATTTGGATGCATGCTATTGATTTATTTTTTGTCAATTCGAATATGATTAAATTAAATTAAATTTGATGTAATTGAATTTCATGGAATCGATGGATGTTGCAGCTTTGTTGGCTAAAAAGTGACGAAAATGAGAGTTTTTGAAGGGTTGTGGGATTTTAAGCAGTGCGGAACGTTCATGCAATGCACATTTGTAGATTGGCTTTATTTTTACGAATTTGATACAAGAAAAATGAGACCAATCAGGAGTCTGGTTGATTTTAAGGAATTTCACAAGGTATTTCACGTTTGGGCCCAGCCCAGACGTGAACGGTACGTCCCGTCCTACTGAACGGGTTTTGGCCAGCGGCAGGTGGCGTGGCTTGCTCCTACCCCCGCCCGGTGGGCCCCCCGCCCTGCCCCTGCCCCCGCCCCCGCACACGCACACGCAGTCACGCACACGCACGGCCCTGGGGTGGGGGTCCGTGGGCTTATTATAGGAACTGACTCACAGAATAACTGAATCACTGAATCAATGTCTCACTGACTGATTGACTGATTAACTGATTGCCTCACTGCCTCACTGACTGATTGACTCACTAACTCACTAACTCACTGACGCAATGACACATTCACTATGGAAACAGTGTTGGACGTTAAAGGGAGTTAAAACAGATTAACTATGCACGTTATTGACACATAGTTAACGGACGACATTTGAATTCAAATTTTTCAGTCTTAAAAATCTCTGTAAATAAAACATTGCAATCCATCTATACATCTCGTATGATCCAAAGTCTCTAGTGCAAGCACTGCCTGAAAAAAAAACCGGGACCCAATCCGGGAAATACCCTAACCTAGCCCGGAGCCCAGGTCCCGAATTTACAGAAGAAGAAAAGGTTCGGTCCAGTATTAAATACTACAATCCGGGACCAAATTCCCTGTACAATCCGGGACCAAATTCCCTGTATTCAAGGAGGGTTATTCCACGAAGGGTGCCCGGTATTTTACGAACCAGCACCGTTTAGTTTACGAACTATCAAATCCTAGTTCGTAATAAAAGGGTGCCGGAATTTTACGAACCAGCTCCATTCAGTTTACGAACCATCAAATCCTAGTTCGTAAACCTAAAATTACGATGGGGTGTCCGCTTTTTACGAAGTAGAGCCCAACATTTTACGAGGGGGGTTCGTAGAATTTTCCAAGCCAAATTCTAGTTCGTAAAATGCTGTTTTATTCATAGTGCCTGCCCCTTGCCATTAACCCTGCCCTTGGTTGCTCTCTAACGCATGCCCTGCTCTGCATGTCTTGCAGGGCAAAAGGATGGATGTAAATGCTACGGCTGCGATGAAGATTGTTGCCACGAAGGAACTACACATGCTGATAATGGAAATCTAAAATAGAATCAGTGAAGATATATAGATGTATATATAGCTTTGATTGGGCGTTTCTTCTTGGTGGATATATAGGCCTATGTTTTCATAAGTAGACAAATAGCTAGATAGCTGCCTGCAGGCTGCGTATATACTTGTACTTGAACTTAATTAGCTACATGGCTCCAGCCAGCAATTTGGCTGCTCGTCGTCTTTTGCTCGCTGCCTATCTATGGTTAATGGATGTATAGGGAATATATGGGCTGTAGTGGATGTACATGTGTAAGGATGCTTACATATATATATAGGTAGATCAATAGGTTAATGGGTGCATTGTTTATTATGTATGTAATCTATCTTCTCGAATCCTGATGTAATTGAGAAATGCTCCTGGAAAATATTCCTGAAATGTGACCTCTCCGACCACCGTGCCCAAACCGCCCTGCAGGCGAAGTACAAGCGAAATGTCTCAAAATACCGTACTTTTCGCCTCATTAACGTGCACAAGCCGCCGTGTGTGGCGAGGTGCAGGCGAAATGTCTCAGAAGTCTGAGACATTTCGACGACAATTCGCCTTGGCTAAATGTAGGCGAAATGTCTCAGGATTCCGAGCGACAAGCGACGCGGGTATAGGGCTTAGAAGTGATTAGTCATTAAATGACTATGACTAATCGCAGACCCCGTGTGCGTTCCACGTGCATTCCGCTGCCCATGCGCTCGTACGCATTTAGCGATCTGTCGACTTCCCGAGTGGGTGGTGTAATGTTCGTGAAGCAGCAGTGGCAGCCTCCTTGGTAATGGATGCACAAGCAGTTGCTTACTTATCCGTTCAATTTAATATTGGGAGGGTCAAGAATCAATGTAACATGGCATGGCATTATTATTCAACTTGGTGCCATGTAAGGCTAATGAACTAGCTGCTGCAAAACCTGCAGGCCGAGAGAATAGGGGGGCAGCGAGCAGGACAAACAAGGGGGCAGGGGGTAAATAGCTAGGATAGATAGGACTGGAGTGTAGGAGCAGGGCTAGCTGCTGTATAGAGGGCTAGCTGTTTGGCACTCGTGAGGCTTGAAGGATGGGATCTCATGAGACTTATTTACTCATAGAGATAGTAGCTAGTGCGGTCCCAAGCATATAATTCCCATATAAGAAGTATGTGTCTTGTAGCTAGTTGCGTTGCTGACAATCTAATGGAGTAATGCACTACCATATATCACAAATTGTACAATCAACTGGTAGGATGAGGTGTGGTTCGTAATTTGTGTGGTTGCTTGCTTATTATAATGTGTTGATTTATTTTTGGCCAGATGTTACGAGTGAGGTTTGCGTAAGAGTAGTAGGTCATTTTGCCTGTACAATGGTGTTTAATTGAAGCTACCTATCTATCAAGTTGTTGAGAAGCACAAATTTACTTCATATTTATGTAAACTAACTCATGGGATGATTTAATGATCACCATGAACAAGTTGTAATACAATTTCGAGATTATCTGAAGAGCATCCAGATACGTATCTGCTCATTTCAAAGTATTATCTCAGATATTTGTCTCAGATATTGTACAGATACTATCTAGATGTTATCTAGCTACCACAGATACGTACAGGCGCAAGTACGGTTTCAGATATTGTCTAGAAGCTATCTAAACAGTATCTAGAAGTACAGATATTCGTATCTAGATATTGCTTGTCTAGATACTCTCTAGGCAGTATCTAGAAATACCAATATTTTGTTTAGATACTCTCTAAGCTGTAACAGCTCAGGATGCTTACTAGCAGCTTGAGGGTTTAGTCTAGGAAGCGCGTAACGTGAAGGTTAGGATTACGTGTATGTTAATATGCGTGAGCTAGCAGAACAGGTTTATTTAGAGGTTACCTAAGAGGGGATGTAGAGCAGCTCGTGGATGAACGTATTCGTGGGTGTATGTAGTAGAAGGGTTCGTCCAGAGTAACTCGTAGTCTTTGTGTTCACCGTGCGCGGTGAGAGCGATGAGGCAGTACATAGGTATGGTACTGTCTCACGTGCGTTCGTAACGTGTCTTACGGGTACTGAGTATCCGTATGTCTCGCTTAACGGACCAGAATACACGTGAAGGGTTCTGTACCGTTACACTCCCCACCCCATGAAGAGATGCGGACCCCGCATCTGATCGTAGAGTAGGAGGGGATGTGAAACCCAGTGGTCTTGCGTCGTGCTCAAAATACTTGTGGAAACAAGTTGGTTTCGGAGAGAACCATTTAACATCCCTTTTGAGTACTCCGTTGAAGATTGTTTCATTATGACAAAAATCGTATCGTCGTGTCGTATGCGTTGAGTGCGATGGTAGGGTGATGGGCCCGCTTCTGTCGTCGTGACAAAACTGGCGTAACTCGGGACTCCCATGCCGTGACAACATGAGGAGCAGTTGTCTTGACCGCCTAGGCGAGCTCCCAAGTGTCTTGCTCGATACCGAAGTCCTTCCATTGAACCAAGTATTCCAGTCGTCGTTTGTTGGATGTGCTGATTTCTCGCGCATAATGCATTCGACATTCCAAATTGGTGCACCGTCGGAGTCGTACTCGAGAGGCTGTCCAACGTGGACGGTGCCATCAGAGCGCCAATGTTTGATCAAACCCACGTGGAACACGGGGTGGATGCGCATCATCTTAGGCAAAGCCAAGCGGCATGCTGTGACTTGTCGTACAACTCCGGACTGCTTGTCGCGTGGACCAATGCATTTTGTGATCGTATATGGTCCGACAAAACGCGGAGTAAATTCTTTGTTTACCCGTCGCTTTGAACTTCATATTGCGGGTGGAAAGGAGAACTTTATCACCAATCTTGAAGAAAACTACCGTGCGTCGTTTGTCGTAATGGGCTTCTTGCCGATCTTGGGCGGATTGCATGCATGCTTTGCATTGATCATGGCGCTCGATGTGGTCGGCCGAAGTTTGCGTCCTTCTGTATCCCTACCAAAAAGGGTCGAGTTTAAGCGCGTCATGTTTTGGCCTGCGAACACGCTTATCGTTTATATAAGCTTGAGTTCCTCAAGGAGATTATCTATGGCATAAGCCTGAGCTTTCTCGCGCTTAGTGAATTCAGTGGATTAAGACACGCTTAGCGCTTGGTGAGGTTGGTAACGCTAGACTGGTAGAAGTCAAACGTGGTGGTTTAACTCGTGGTGCGGGGGGTTATCCAAAGTGTTATCTAGTGGGTTACCCATTAGATTATCTAGTGGGTTACCCACTAGGTTATCTATGGGGTAGTCCATTGGGTTATCTAGGGGGTTATCCCATGGGTTACCGAGGAGGTTATCCAAGGGATTATCGATTGGGTTATCCATGTGGGGGTTGGGCCAGCCTGGCAAGGAATGCCAGGCTGGCAGCCAAGCCTCGCCAGGCTGGCAGACACTGTGAATTGGTATCGATTGTTACAGGTTTCATTATATAATAGAATATGTAATACGCATGAAGCTACTTGTTGAAGCTATGTAACCAAGTTCAACATATACTAGCCAACTGCCTAATGAGATCATATCACAAAGCAATATGAACACTTGATCCAACTAATCATGGACAAAGACTATGCTTCCAGCCAACTCCAATAGCCAGCCACTCTGTCAAACCTAACGCTTGCAGCTGCACTCGAACAATTTCCACAACAACTTCCAAACGCACTACCATACCTAGGATAGCTCCAAATGTGGCCCAAGGACCACGGAAAAGGAGCTACCTAGAAGCTGCTGCGCGTAGCCCAAAAAATAAACAATGGAGAGAACCTATTTATGATGGCTAATTAATGACGTAGCGAACTAGACATAGCGAACTAGACCATCTGCAACACAATCAACCCACAAAAGCTATGTCTGCAACGCAACTGACCCTTAAACGTTGTGTCTGCGACACACGACGCAGCATCCTTATCAACAACCCTAATGATGTATGACCCATCCTGGTTGGGTCCTAGTAGTTTGCTATGTTTTGTACCACCCATTCAGGTGGGATGGGTTCATGAACCCGAAATGGGCCATAAAGAAGCAAACGTTATGACCCATTTATCAAGTTTTTGAATCAGATATATGATTTAACTAAAGAAGCAAGCTCTACGTCCTCGCTCGTCCAAGTTCTTGTCCACCAGCACGTCCTTGTCTTCTCCTCAAAGTCCATGAAATCAGACACTGACCCAGCCGTTGTGGGCACAAGCAGAATTCCTGCCAGCGGCCAATACAGTTTTTCCTGCAAACAAAAAAAGCCAGGCGTGGTGTCGCCTAGTTGAACAAGACATGTGGTGTAGTTTACAAGACAAATGGTGCAGCTTACAAGATAAATGGCACAACATACAAGAAACATTGTGCGACATACAAGACAGATGGTGCAGCATACAAGACAAATGGTGGCAAAGACATAGGCAAAGACGTTGACAAAGGCAAGGGCAGTGACAGTGGCAAACAATGACAAAAGAAGTGACAAAGGCAAAGACATAGACAAAGGCAGTAACACGAATACAAAGAAAGTGACAAAGACAAAAACCAAGGCTGAGACATAGACAAAGAATTAGACAGAGGCAAGGGCAAGGGTAGTGGCAGTGACAGGCATAGGAGAGATAGGCATAAACAGAGGTAGTGACAAAGACAGTAACTAAGAGGAAGACAGATAAAAAACAAAGGCAAAGGAAGTGAAAAAGTTAGATTCTAAGACAGAGGCAGCTACTTAGACATACACAAAGAAATATTAAGAGGCAAGGGGAAAGACAAAAGCAAAGACATAGACACTCGTAGTGAAAGAAACGCGGCAGGGACGAAGAGCGGCACGGACAAAGACATGAATATATACAGAAAAATATACTAAGGCAAGGGCAGTGACAAAGACAAAGGCAAGGGCAATGGCAAACACAGACAAAGGCGGTGACAGTACCTACGAGAACAAAGCGGGGGGGGGGGGGGGGGGGGGGGGGGGGGGGGGGGGATGTTGGCAGATGCATGCGTACGTGCATTTGAATATTTTGGCAGATGTTAGAGTATGTGCATGTTTTAATGTTGACACATGCATGTGTGTGTATGTGTTTATGTCGGCAGATGCATGCATATCTGTACGTTTTTATGTTGGCAAATGAATGTGCGTGTGTAAATGTTCATAATGGCACACGAATGGAAACTTGCATGCACTCTGCATGTGTGTATGTCAGCAAATGCATGTGTATGTGTTTATGCCAGCACATGCATGTGCAAGTGCATACACCTCACCCCGCCTCATCCACCGCCCTCTGTCACAGACACATACCAAACACATGTTCATGATGATGATGATGATGATGATGATGATGATGATGATGCTGTTGCTGCTGCTGCTCCTCCCCCTGCTAATGATGGTTATGGCCTTTCCTAGTGCTACTGGACTCCAAATGTGGACAAGCCCGGTCGACACGATGAGAGTGGAAGGTGACGAGCATCGAGGTTCGACAGGGACGCATGGTAGTGTGGGACGTTGACCGCGATACGTTATTCCCAGTTTGCCACCACCGACATCCAGCAATTACTATGAACGCAAGTATCGATGCTTCCTCGCAGACTTCGCACGTTCTGAACAATAAATAGCTTCAGCCTCAGACAGCCGCCAAGTTATGGGGGAATTAATAGCAGAAGCTCAGATTCGAATCGTTATTGCAGAATGGGAATCGCGCGTGGGCGGAGCAACTGGCACCCGGTGTATGGGGAATAATCAGTGGGAGACGATGTGGAGCTAGCAGATGAAAGTGCAACGTAGGAAATGCTGGGCGGAGTTTTTCTGGACAATTAAAAGCTTGAGCCTCAGATAGTCGATAAGCTATGAGGGAATTACTAGCAGCTGCGACAAGATTCGCAAAGCGGCGATGAAGAACGAGATAAGGTTCCAGTCCAGGTTTTCCCCGTTTTCACAATCGTGTTTGGTCCAACACCGTCCAACACAATATTCTAGGCAGACCCGCGGCAGGATAAAACGAGTGGATGAACGAGCCGCGAGCCCCGCCTTCGATGGGCATTCTGAGTCAGAATGCGTGTATTCTGACTCAGAGTGGAGGTACTGAACCTTGCACTGCAATTACTCTGCCTCGGACTAGAGTGTGTGTACCAGGGTTGTTAAGGAGGACCGCCACATCTGCGTCCTGAAACGTAAACAGTTTTACGGCGTGCGTCGTGCGTGCAACCGACCCTCAATCGACCCATAACTAACCCATAGCGACGCAACGGACCCTCCCCACGTTGCGTCTCATGACGCAACGGACCCTCAAACGTTGCGTCTATCTGCACGACGCAGAGTCCTGAACAACCCTAGTGTGTACCTAGCGTGTGGGGGACTGGGGGGTCTGGCTGTAGGTACATACACGGCAGTAACTCGGCTGTAACCTACTCATGCATATCCCTCCTTCCGATCAAATGGATGGCTAGTGTCGAGCGCTTGGAGCATCTATGACAAAGTAATCTCCTCTTGCAAGTGCGTAAGAAGGAGGCGAAGGACACGGACACTACAAAGAGTTAGGGGCTCAAGACCGAGAACGATATGTGTATTTGGTCATGCTAAATGAGCATCAGCCCAACCAAAACCGTACCGCATGTGCAAGGTGGAATTACTAGCATAGCATAGCATGACACTTTGTTTGATTACTTTATCTTGTGAGCTGTGCTCGCTCATGTAAAAACTCAATCCCATATTTTAGAAATTTATCTTGGTTACATGAATCTGCGCAATTGTAAGGCTGTCCACAGTCTATGGCGGTTAGGAAATCAAGTTAATTGAAAGCCCTCTTGAATGAAAACTCGATCCCATGTTTTCAAACTTGATCTTGGTTACATGGACCTACACCACTGTTAGGTTGCTCACAGTTTATGGCGGTCAGGTGACCAATTTAATTGAAAGCTTGCTCATACGAAACAATTCGATCCCATATGTTTAAACTTGATCTTGGTTACATGGATCAACACCACTGCAAGGTTGCTCAGAGTCTACGGCGGTCAGGTTATCCAGCTAATTAAAAGCTTGCTCAAACTCATAACTGCATCCCATATTTTCAAACTTGATCTTGGTTACATGGATCTACATCACTGTAAGGTTGCTCACAGTCAACGGCGGTGAGGTAATCCAGTTAATTGAAAGCTTGCTCATACAAAACAACTCGATCCCACATTTTCAAACTTGATCTTGGTTACATGGATCAACACCAGTGTTAGGTTTCTCACAGTCTACGGCGGTGAGGTAATCCAGCTAATTGAAAGCTTGCTCAAGCTCATAACTGCATCCCATATTTTCAAACTTGATCTTGGTCACACGGATCTGCACCACTGTAAGGTTGATCACAGTCTACTGCTATGAAGTTAATAGGTCGAAGTTCCATGCATGCACGAACAGCACCCCCCCGAGGCTACAGTTGCTACTGCCCAACCTGTAGGTACTAGTGCAAAACAACAGATTTCATTGCCAAGCACAATGAGCTGATGCAATGAGCCGCGAGAGGAAAAAACAATCTCCAGATGAGGACGGGACATAACGTTCACGTCTGGGCTGGGCCGACACGCAATAAATACCTTGTACAAATCCGTAAACTCAACCAGACACTTTATTGGTCTCATTTTTCTTGCATCAAATTCTTAAAAATAAAGCCAATCTACAAACATGCATTGCACTTCATTATTACAGAAAAATTCAATACTGCTTACAAATCAACAGCCCTTCAACAACTCCCATTTTCGTCACTTTATAGTTAACAATGCTATAACATCTATCGGTTCAATAAAATTCAATTACATCCAATTAAATTAAATTAAATTCGATACGAATTCATAAAAAATAAAACAATTCAATGCAGTCAAATCACGTTGATTAAATTTAATTGAATGGAATAAAATCGAATTAAATAACACAACATAAAATAAATAAAATACAATTAAAATCATTTGAGTTCATGAATAATTTCATTTCATTCGGGATGCGACTCCAGGCGCTTTTAATGAGTGGTTTAGCTGCGTCGCTGACGGGAGACATGGGTCGGTTGCGGGTCTGTAGCCACATCTCAAGACGCTGGCTGTCCGGGCCCAGAACGCATGCTATTTAATTGGTTGAGTCTCGAGACTCAAAGCTGGGGGTCCTCCTAAGTAAGCAGCCCTGGAGCACACAAAGCGGATCAGACAGTTAGACAAGATATCGAGTAACCATGCTAATTATAGACATTACCCAACTATACACACATACAACGAGTGGGCTCTACAACGATTCGGCTCTACGACGAGTAAACTCAGATCCCCAAAAGCTAAAAACCATGTTACTTAACAACATAAACTCCCCCTTGTGACTCCATGGCGAGTTAACAGATAAACCCACTGGATTAGCCCTAAACCCAATTCAACACTAGATAAACCACCTGCCCTATGTTAAACTCCCCCCAAACGGATTACAACAAGCTCAAGACAGGCTTATAAACTTAAGCGTGGTGGCTTAAACTGGACCCTTTTTGGTAGGGTATCCCGCTAAAATTCTGTCCATAATAGAAGAAGATGAGGGGGCCGACGCCAAGGGCGTTGGACGTCGTCGACGTCGTGTCACCTTGACCATTGCCGATGGTACTGCCCATGACAGACAAAGGCGATGGGACCGGCGCTAACGGTATCGGAACGCGACGTTGGCGTGTTTCCGTGACTAATTCAAAGTCATCGGGATCGAAGTCGGAGCCCTGGGACGGGTTTCTGAAAACCCTGCCTCCTTGTCGGAGCTTTGGATTTCTTTTGACTGAGGACGGAATCCTCTGACCAAGAGAGCAAGCACCATGAGGTGGTAAGCCCTTGCGACGTCTGCTGGAGAGGACATGTCTGGGTTGCGACTGACAGGGTCAGCCACACATTGCGACCAGCGCGGTACTCCCACGTGTTGTTAAAGGCGCCAGGTCCTCTTGGCATATGCCCATGCGTCGCGACAGAACGATTTGGTATCGAAATACGTGAGCGGGTTATGATCTGTGACCAAGGTCATGCGTGATCCGTCAAAGTAACACCGCCATTTGGTCAATGCATGGACAATACCAAGCATTTGCTGGTCGGTAGTAGTATAATTCAGCTCCGCTGGAATATACTTTTACTTGCGAAAGCGAAAGGATGCGTGTCTTGCACGAGCCAGCACCTGCTGTACCGAGCAAGGATACATAGGTAATCACTTGAAAGGTTTATTGAAGTCCGGCAAAGCCAAGACTGGGGCCGAAATACAGGCCGTTTACGTCCTTTGAATGCGAATAGCTTTCATTCGGGAAAATGGACACCCGAAGTCACCGATGTGCTTTCGCCGCATGCGTCGAAAATGGCGCTGTTGTAGGGCGAAAATTTTAATCACTGTGATGAAAGCCTAAGTCACACTGAAATATATATTAGTGTGACTTGCGATGACCTGGCAGGCCTCGTAGTAATTTTGATAGATGTTTTCGCATGGTGCCCTTTCACGTACATTTAAATTGCAGGCCTTGTAATGTAATTTAGACAAGGCGGATTGGACGCGGCATGGCGAAATGTCTGTACAATTACAGCCATGGCAATATGGCCAGGGCAAGCCGTCGCAAGCCACGCCAACCTTCATTTTATCTCTCGATCTCCTACCACCAATTCTTCCCTCCCTCGCCCAACGCATGTGTTTGTTGCTACTTGATATTTTTGGCGTCCTACTTTGTTTCCTCCATTATTTCCAGCTTTCTTCTCAGGATTAATGCGCCACGCCCTCTCCCGCCTTCCGCGTGCGAGCTAGTGAGTCAGATTGTTTATTGAAATTTGACCAATGCTCTCGTCTTATTTCCTACGCAAATTACCTTACATTGGTTCCGCTAATGCTCGCGACCGATCCGACTATGCTAGACTTGTGTAGGTTGTCAGTGCATCTGCTGGATGCATGGTATGTTGCAGCCAGCGGCCCATGCGTCGTCAACTCCTCAACTAGGAAGCCTGGTCGGCGCTGCTGTACCGCCACCGCATGGACAAGTTGCAGAAATTGTAGCATCTCGGCAGCCCACCCGACGCCGACGTTGCTCTGGACACCGTCAAATATGGTGGTCTGTGGAGTCTACTGTGCCAGGAGCATGACTTCAGCTTGGGAGGGCAGCATGGTATGATTTGTTGGCACCAGGGTACTTCAAATTGCCAAATTGGCCAGCGCTTTAGCGCACTTGAAAACAAAAAAACTGCGCTTTGTAGAGCAAAAAGCGCAAAATTGCTTGCAGCGCTCACAAGGGGTTGCAAAAAACTGCGCTTAAAGCGCATAGGGGGTCAAAAAGTCAGCGCTCAAAAGCGCAAAAGCGCGCGCTTTGAATTACCCTGGTTGGCACTGTGCAAAGTAGGATGCTGGGACAACTTGCTCCCAACTCTTATGTGAGTCATACTTCCACCTGTTCTCTCCTGGTTGGAGTAGAGCTTTAAAGGACACGGGGCCTTACACTCTAGTGGGATCATGCACTGCCCTGGACTCTGTCCATGGCATGCATCTTCACATTGGGTTCACTTCTAGTGGTTGTGGCAGTAGTCTTGGCACATTGCCTCTTGCGTTGTAGTGGAGACTAGTTCTCCTTGCTTGCTTCTCTGGGTGTTGGGGAACAGTCCAACCTTGTCTTTATGCTTAGGTCTTCCGGATCCATTCTGCATGGTAAACTCAGACAAGGGTGGACAATGCAAGGCTGGGGTTCAGGTACCTGAGCTTGAGGCAGGTTGTACTTCCAGGGCGGGGGATCTCCCTACCAATACGCAGAAACAACACAAAGGGTGTCAATAAATGTAACTATGCCCGCCCTTCTTTTTTGCAGGGACCCATGCTCTGTCTGGTAGCGGTCTGAAGCTTGCTTGTAGGTAGGGTTTCACATCAATGTGGCCTAGGGAATTCCGACTTGATCACATGCCTAAATAGTGTCCACCTGCTTGCATGCCTCCTTTTGTGCATTCATGTCTGTATGCCTGCCTTTCTGTCTTCCTCCTTGGAGACTGATTGGCTGACTATCTGGATGGTGACTGCAGCTTGGAGGTGCTAGGCATAGAGTGTTCAGCCCATGGAAAAGTGGCTTGGTTGCCTGCATGCCTATCTGTTGCACGCATGAATACTTGCTTGTCAGTCTGCTTGAGCGCTTGGCCATTGTTGACAAAAGAGAAGGGGGCTTTAAACTATCATCAAATAAGAAGTAAAGGGTGCTACTTAATTTAACTATGCCTGCATTCTGTATTTGCAGGGACCATTGCTCTGTCTTCCCTCCCAGTTCTGATGTTGCACTGTCACATGAGGCTTTTGGACAACAACGTAAGTGATTAGTGAAGCTTGCTTGTAGGTGCGGTTTTGCAACAGTTGTGTGGCATAGGGAATTATGTCTTGATTCATGCCTAGGTGGTGCCCACATGCATCTGTCTATGTTTGTGTCACTGTCTCTGCCATCATCTCTATAACTGCATCTGTACTATGTCTCTGCCTATGTACTGCCCTTCTTTGATCTCTAACGCATACCCTGCTCTGCACATCACTGTCCTGCCCCTTGCCATCCTCCCTGCCCCTCTTTGCTCTCTAACGCCTGCCCTGACTTGTTCATCACTGTCGTCCTGCCCCTTGCCATTATCCCTGCCCCTCTTTGCTCTCTAACGCCTGCCCTGCTCTGCTCATCACTGTCACCTAGGCCGTCGCCATTATCCCTGCCCCTCTTTGCTCTCTTACGCCTGCCCTGCCTTGTTCATCACTGTCGTCCTGCCCCTTGCCATTATCCCTGCTTTTACTCTCGTGGGTACAAACCAGCAGACAGGGATATTGGCGAGGGGCAAGACCACAGTGATGAGCAGAGCAGGGCAGGCGTTAGAGAGCAAAGAGGGGCAGGGATAATGGCGAGGGGCACGACGACAGTGATGAGCAGAGCAGAGCAGGTTTAGAGAGCAAAGAGGGGCAGGGATAATGGCAAGGGGCAGGACACAGCGATGAGCATTGTAGAGCAGGCGATAGAGAGCAAAGAGGGGCAGGGATGATAATGGCAAACGACAGGATGATAGTGATGAGCAGAGCTGGGCAGGTGTTAGAGAATAAAGAGGGGCCGGGATAATGGCAAGGGGCAAGACGACAGTGATGAGCAGAGCAGGACAGGTGTTAGAGAGCAAAGAGGGGCAGGGATAATGGCAAGGGGCAAGACGACAGTGATGAGCAGAGAAAAGCAGGCGTTGGAGAGCAAAGAGGGGCAGCAGGGATAATGGAAAGGGGCAGGACGACAGTGATGAGCAAGGCAGGGCAGGCGTTAGAGAGCAAAGAGGGGCAGGGATAATGGCAAGGTGCAAGACGACAGTGATGAGCAGAGCAGGGCAGGCGTTAAAGATCAAAGAGGGGCAGGGATACTGGCAATTGCCATTATCCATGCTCTTGGTTCTCAAACGCATGCCTTACTATGCTTTTCACTGTGGTACTGCCCCTTTCCCTTCCTTCCTCCTCGAACGCATGCCCTTCTCGGGTCATCACTTTCCAGGCGTACTTTGCTCCCTTCCCTGCTTTGCTATCTAACACATGCCCTGATCTGCTTATCGCATCCATGCCCCGTACTGTGCTCCCTGCCATTCATTGCTCTATAATGCCTGCTCTGCTCTGCTTAGCACATGCCGGCCCCTTGCCATGCTCCCTGCCATTGGTTGCTATGTAACGCATGCCATGCTCTGCTCACCACCGCACCGTCCTGCCCCTTGCCATTAACCATGCCATTGGTTGCTCTCTAACGCATGCCCTGCTTTGCATGTCTTGCAGGGCAAACGGATGGATGTAAATGCTACAGCTGCGATGAAGATTGTTGCCACGAAGGAACTACACATGCTGAAGATGGAAATCTAAAATAGAATCAGTGAATATATATAGATGTATAGCTTTGATTGGGCGTTTCTTCTTGGTGGATATATAGGCCTATGTTTTCATAAGTAGACAAATAGATAGCTGCCTGCAGGCTGCGTATATACTTGTACTTGAACTTAATTAGCTACATGGCTCCAGCCAGTAATTTGGCTGCTCGTTTTTGCTCTCTGTCTATCTATGGTTAATGGATATAGAGGAAATATATCATGTATGGGCTGTAGTGGATGTACATGTGTAAGGATGCTTACATATATATATATAGGTAGATCAATAGGTTAATGGATGCATAGTTTATTATGTATGTAATCTATCTTCTCGACTCCTGATGTAATTGAGAAATGCTCCTGGAAAAGATTCCTGAAAAAGTGACCTCTCCGACCACCGTGCCCAAACGGCCCTGCAGGCGAAGTACAGGCGAAATGTCTCAGAAGACCGAACAATTCGCCTCATTACCGTGCACAAGCTGCCGTGCGAGGCGAGATGCCGTCGAAATATCTCAGAAGTCTGAGACATTTCGACGACAATCCGCCTTGGCGAAATGTAGGCGAAATGTCTCAGGATTCTGAGCTACACACGACGCGGGTATAGGGCTTACCGCTAGAGTCAGAAGTGCCAGGTCATTAAAGGACTATGACTAATCGCGGACCCCGCGTGCGTTCCGCGTGCATTCCGCTGCGCTCGTACGCAGCGTTTTTCCAAAGGACGATTAATCGTGCAGGCACGATTATTAATGTTTCTCGCTAAATGGTCCATCGTTTTCTCAGGTCTGGGTAATGTTTTTGAGCTCGCGAAACTTTGGCCTGGGCATCGTTCATGCACGATTATTAATGTTTCCGGTCGACCCAAACGCTGGCTGCAGCATCGTGCATAACGATTATTAATGTTTAGCACCGCCATACTGTTGGCTCAAGCATCGCGCATCCCAAGTCCCCCATGTGAGCATGCCTTGACCAGAACGCTGGTTGACACGCTGGACAGATTCCAGCCAGGTCATCCTGGGGGAGGCGAAAGCGAAAGGGGCAGGGGGAAGATGAGGCCACGTACCCCAAGAAATAACCTCGTCAAACGGCTGCGTGAAACCTCGAGCTCGCTAGCTGTTACGCCCCAACGCAATGCCTCAATGCCTATAAATTTCGCGCTGTATGCAGAATTCCCCCGGAGCTCTGACTGACAGCTGATCCCTGCTCGTCCCTGCTTTTCCCCCCTACCCTTTAATTCCAGCGCGGGCATAGCTGATAGTTAATGGGCATCGCATTTATTCCTGCAGCAATCTGTCTGCTTTGTAGGAACCGAGCGAGTATTGGTTAAAGAGTCGGTGGGGTGGGAAGGGTCCGCTCACGAGATACTGCGCCCAACATGCTCCCTGGATGCTATTTCCCCTTGCCATCTCACTTCGGGCAAACCTGATAGGCATCGCATTGATTCCTACATCGCTGCGTCCGTTTTGCACGAATCAAGCCGCTCTCGGGGGGGGGGGGGGGGGGGGGGGGGGGGGGGGGGCTGCTGCCGTCGGTACAACGGGCGCACTGCCCTAGTGTCGTTTTTCTTCCAGCAAAAGTGTAATCGTGCAGAATCGTTCAAAACGATTATTAATGTTTTCTAGTTCCCAAAGTGCAGACCCAGGAATCGGACCCAAACGATTATTAATGTTTCGTCCAAAAACCTTAGGGAAATCACTGCTCGTACGCATTTAGCGATCTGTCGACTTCCCCGAGTGTAAGGAGCGTATGAATTGTCTTGCGTTAAATGACGTGAGGGATGATGCGATGCTTCGGAGTCCCCTTGGCAAATTGGTGAAGACTTTGCGATATTTCCATAGGAGGGCGCGCAGATCGTTGGCTGAAATGAGCGTTTTATCGTCGTGGTCAAGGATGTTGTCATGGATCCAATTTTCGCAATCCATGCTAGCCACTTGCGGGCCAAATAAGGGTTCGTCGGACGGCAACACTTCGCTAGCAATTTTGCCCGTTCATCGGCCGTTACGTTGGACGATGGTAAGTCCGATCGTGACTCGTAGACGTTGACCATGACGTGGTTTGCGCCAGCCTTTAACAGCTTAGCAGCCTTGCGACCTGTAATAACGTGATCGTCGGAGGACGTGCCCGATAGTGCCATGGTGAAGAAAGAATGAGCCGTTTCGTCCCGCTGTCTGTTAACGGGGGTTAAACAGCAGCCGTACCGTTTGAGCGACATTGTCATGCGATCGTAGTCGAGAACGGCTTCCTCGTCGCGCATCCAGTCGGATCCGATGAGTAAATCTAAACCACCCGGAAGTTAGTTTGTCGACGACATGGACAAACGCTTTCCCCACATATTGTTGAATTTGGAGAGGGAGCGTGGCCGTTCCCCGGATTTTGATTATCCCGTCGTTAGCGCAAGTGAATCCGTCGCGTTCGTTATCCCAAGGGTAGACGTCGGTAAGTTTTGCGCCTCTTGTTTCTCTTAAATAAGCTAAACCTCTTGAAAGCTCTTGTGGCTTGAAACAAGTCGAATACAAGAGCGGCAAGCAGTGATTGATACACCACTTGTGCAAGACATGTCTCCAAGAGCCTCGCAAGAGGATGCGTCATGCAAGCGAATGCTTCTTACGTTCTCATCTGTCGCCCTTCGACAGATGGGGGGCTTCGAATTCGATTCGAACAAGGCGGGAAATGGTGGTTCGGACTTGGTTTTAGGACCAAGCCATGGAGTACATGGCCACGATCACGACTTGATTCTGACCTGAATTGATCATCTTTCAAAAGCCGCTTCCTAAAGCGTTCTTTCCATTCCATTCAAGCTCCCGCAGCTCTTGTTCCTCGCATTCGTGTTCCCTCTTATTTCGCTCTCAATTTCACTGTGCGGTTGATTGTGCGATTCTTGGTAAGTTGTCACTTGTCTCTGTGCCCTTGGCCACTTCTTCGCTTGACCCCGCCCTCCTACGCCTGCTCAGGTACTGCCGTGGCCACACTCGAAGCTGACCTGAATCGATCATCTGTCAAGGTCCCGCAGCTCTTGTTCGTCGCATTCGGGTAGGTCTATTTCTGTTTAGTTTGCTCCTGCCCCTAAGGCAAGTCGGGTATGCAGGCGTGACTTCCTCATGATCACATCACTCGCAGGCGCAGCAGGGGTTCGTCAATTGAATACTCGTCCTTCCTGCTCATGCCCATCAGTTAACTTAATCTCCCTCCCTCCCTCCTTGCCCATCCCTCCCTCCCTCCCTCCTTGCCTCCCTCCCTCCCTGCCTTGCCTCCCTCCCTCCCTCCCTCCCTCCTTGCCTCCCTCCCTCCCTGCCTTGCCTCCCTCCCTACTTGCCTCCCTCCCTCCTTGCCCATCCCTCCCTCCCTCCCTCCTTGCCTCCTCCCTCCCTCCCTCCCTCCCTCCTTGCCATCAGTTAACTTAATATCCCTCCCTCCCTCCCTCCCTCCCTCCCTCCATCCATCCATACGTACGTACGTACGTACGTACGTATCCATCCATCCATCCATCCGCCCCCCCCCAACCCCACCCCCAACCCTCCTCGTCGTTCAAATTTCCACGAAGACACCATCTAGATCTGCGAAATGGCATACGATTGCGTGCGCCTTCTTAACAATGCTTCGCATCACTGAACCAAACCACTACTGCTTTACTCCTGCATAGAGCCGCTGTCTTCAACCATGCTACCTGCTATTCAATTCGTCGATTAGTACACAGCTTTACTTGGGCGAATGTCATGCTTTCAGGCAAGCCGATTGCGTGTTGCAATCGAGTGTTGCGGATGGAGAGGGAGGATTCGAATGCTGCAGGTAGTTGCGCAGGTTTGAAAGTCGAAGGTTTGAATCGCTGCTGGTCCTTTCTTGCATGATTTCCTTGCAATCCATGACTCAGACGCCGAACCTGCGGCTCAGCCGCTTGCTCGGTTGCTGCAACCTGGTCCACCTCCTTGCTGCCTGCCTGCTTCAAACCTGCATGCATGCCTATGTACCTCCATGATTGACAAATGCCTGCCTGCAGTTTCCCCTGACTAGGCTACACAGTGGCAATATGTTGTTACATAACCAACACATGTGAGTAGATCTGAACCATCTGTCTTGTATGCTGTACCATATGTCATGTACGCTGCACCATTTGTCTTGTAGGTTGAACCATCTGTCTTGTACGCTGCACCATGTGTCGTGTATGCTGCACCATTTGGCTTGTATGCAGCAAGATTTGCCTTGCTGCACCATGTGTCTCGTATGCTGCACCATGTGTCGTGTATGCTGCTCCATCTGTCTTGTATGCTCACCATGTGTCTTGTACGCTGCACCATTTGTCTTGTACGTTGCACCATATGTCTTGTATGCTGCACAATCTGTATTGTATGCTGCACCATGTGTCTTATATGCTGCACCATCTGTCTTGTACGCTGCACCGTATGTCTTGTATGCTGCACCATCTGTCTTGTATGCTGCACCATCTGTCTTATATGCTGCACCATGTGTCATGTATGCTGCACCATCTGTCTTGTACGCTGCACCATGTGTCTTGTACGCTGCACCATTTGTCTTGTACGTTGCACCAAATGTCTCGTGTGGTGCACAATCTGTCTTGTATGCTGCACCATGTGTCTTATATGCTGCACCATATATCTGTCTCATCATCGTAATTGCTACCACGTGAATGCTTGCTCGCTTTCTTGATTGCTGATTCGTTGATTGTCCAACTCGCTTGTGCTTGGTCAAGCAACTAATAATCTTCTAACTCCACCTCCTTCCTTTCATGCTGCTGCAGTTCCAGCAGGCAGTGACTTCCGCATATTGCGACATGGTGGAGAAGGAGCAAGTCATCAGCATGCAGGGATGAGTAGAGGGACAAGATCAAGAAGCCTGATGATGGCACTGGTCTTGCTGCTGGTCACTGCTGCTGGTCACTCATAATATAATAGTAGCTTGGCTAGACTAGCCAGTCGGGGTGGCAGGGGGGGGGACAGGGGCAGAAGACAGACTAGATAGCTAGTCAGAGCTCATCAGTTTGTCTTCTTAGGAGGTTAGGTTGAAGTTGGGTTTGGTTATTAGGAAGTTGGGTTTGGATGGGTTTGGGTTTATTTGGCTGCTGAGTCCGCGACTTCACTTTGCTACTGGTTAGTTAAATGTAAAAATAAAACTGCCTTCCAAACCCTATACGTCCTCCCCTAGAGCAAGTCATCCTGAATCAATAGACACACAAGTCACCCTCTTGGTTCCCCACTTAAATAAGAACGGTTCAAGCAAGCTGCTTTCAAGCAAAATGCCTCTTGGCTCTCGGATTATTTAAGAGGAGCAAGTAATCTTGATTCAAGACACATACAAGGCAACCTATTGATTCTACACTGAAACAAGAATTCAACAAGTGACCTTGAATCAATAGACGTACAAGACACCTCTTGATTAACCACTTAAATAAGAGGGATTCAAGAGGGCATTTTTCAAGCAAATTACCTCTTGGCGCTCGGACTACTTAAGAGGGGTGAATCAAGAGGTTTTCCTCTTGAAACAAGAATGGTTCAGTACAGCAAAACTTACCGATGGATGTGCAAAACGAGATCGTCAGCCGTTTGCTTTTCCATAAGGCAACCTGTAGCGCCCGACTCTGCTAGAGTCAGCAACTGTTTAGCACCAGAGCGGGCGTTAAAAAGCATATCGGGGGCTGTTGACGTGTTGACTTCTTATACCCAATTACTCCTTTCTGATCCAGCAATCAAACCAAATCATAAATAATAATATATCATAAATCCTCGCAACCATACCGGTATATAATCTATATCACAGTAAGATATTATGTACATACGTACTGCATGATTGTTTGGTTCAGTTCATCAATGCTTTTTCTTTTTAGCCCATCCTGTCACGGCTGGGCAAGTCTCTTTAGCCTATTGGGCCAACACCTTGGACTGTAACATACATACACATACAGGGGACCAGGATAATGCAACTACCACCACCACCGTCATCACCATATATCCACACTCTGGATGAAGACACAGGCCAGCTATGCGGGGCCACACCACGTCAGCCAACGGTCTCGCAACTAACCTGCTTCCGTTGACACCTGTCGCTCCGTTGCGAACACTCCCTGCCAATTTGTGGTGGTGGTGGTGGTGGTGGGTCACAGGGAGGAGCACACCACCACCACCACCACTCACAGGGAGGAGCACACCACCACCACCACCACCACCACCACAACAACAACGGTCCCTTGCAACCCTGGATAGCATCTATTCAACAAGGGTTCTTATAGTTTGCCCCCCCTCCCTGGCCTGTAGCATAGACACATTCCTTTATAGCTGTAGAATTAAAATATCACTGTAGCACAAACTCAGGGCCCCGTCGGTAAAATGATTGTTTGGGGTTCAGTTCATCAGTTTTTGTTTTGTTTTAGTCCCTCCTGCCGCCGTTGGGCAAGTCCCTTTGGCCTGTTTGGTCTACCCCTGGACTGTAACAACAACAACAACAACAACAACAACAACACAGTCCACACCCAGATGACCAGCATCATGAGCGCTACCCCTCCCTATTCCACGATTGGGCAAGTCCCTTCAGCCTATTTTGCCTACCCCTGAACTGTAACAACAACAACAACACAGTCCACACCCAGATGAGCAGCATTTTGAGTGCTGCCCCTCCTAATTCCACGGTTGGACAAGTCCCTTTAGCCTACTTTGCCTACCCCTGGACTGTAACAACAACAACACAGTCCACACCCAGATAAGCAGCATTTTGAGTGCTGTCCCTCCTAATTCCAAGGTTGGACAAGTCCCTTTAGCCTACTTTGCCTACCCCTGGACTGTAACAACAACAACACAGTCCACACCCAGATGAGCAGCATTATGAGTGCTGCCCCCCCTAATTCCACGGTTGGACAAGTCCCTTTAGCCTACTTTGCCTACCCCTGGACTGTAACAACAACAACAACACAGTCCACACCCAGATAAGCAGCATTTTGAGTGCTGCCCCCCCTAATTCCACGGTTGGACAAGTCCCTTGAGCCTACTTTGCCTACCCCTGGACTGTAACAACAACAACAACAACAACAACAACACAGTCCACACCCAGATAAGCAGCATTTTGAGTGCTGTCCCTCCTAATTCCAAGGTTGGGCAAGTCTCTTTAGCCTATTTGGCCTACCCCTGGGCTGTGCCAGCATGCAAATCCATCACTGTTTCTTTTTTAAATACGCATGGCAGCTTCTAGCCAGCTCCATTAGCCAACCACTGCGCCAACATATAGATCCATCACTGTTTCTTTTTGGCCCCCCCCCCCCCCCCCCCCCCCCCCCCCCCCCCCCCCCCCCCTTCTGGGGGGCGAAAACCCCCAGATTCACCCCGTTGCCTGTTTGTCCGACCGAAGACTGAGATGAAGCCTCAGCCATAAGTCTCATAACTAACTGGCTTTGGTCAGCTCCATCGTTGCCACCTGTCGTTCCTTTGCCAACACTCTCCGCCAATTTTTCGCGTCGCTTGGGATGCTGCATAGGACTTGTTTGGGCTACGCATGGCAGCTTCTAGCCAGCTCCATTAGCCGACCACTGCGCCAAGCCCAAAGCTGTCAGCTGCATTGGAATCTTCGCCATGCCAGCTTTCAGACTCACTAGCTAGCTTCAGGTTTGGCCCAAGGAGGGGGGGAAGGAGCTACCCAGAAGCTGCTACACGTAGCCCTACAATAAAAAAAATAGTACGCCTTATTATGAGGCGTGGGGTTGACGGGGCCAGCCCGTTTGCTTTCACTGGGGCCAACCACCAACAGGGGGGGTGAGGAAGGGCTATCGTCCCCCTGGAGGAGGTTTTTGGGCCTGTTCCATGTGTCTTCTGCACGTGAGCACTACATATAAAGAGTGACGTATATTCATACTCTCTATACGTATAAATCAAGACACAGGCCAGCCACGCTGGGCCACACCAGGGGGGGCCTAGCCCAAAGTCTAAATGAAGACGCAGGCCAGCCACACTGGGCCACACCAGGGGGGGCCTAGCCCAAAGTCTAAATGAAGACACAGGCCGGCCACGCAGGGGCACACCAGGGGGGGCCTACCCCAAAGTCAAAATGAACACCCATGAGCATCCCATACGCATAGAGAACCCCCTAGGATGTAGTGTGACATGTCATGGGGTGGTAGGCCACATGCCTTCCACTCATGTAACATGAAACACCTAACATTGCTCTAGCATTCAAGGCCTATGACATGCAACAACTCGCCGCTGCCCCGAAATATGCACCTCTCAGCTTTTCACATGTCATAGGGGTCAGCCTCTGCAACCACTCCCGCGGGCACCAGGAAGATTTTCCTATAGATAGCCGTCGACTAGGGCGCACTAAATATCGAAACAAGGCGGTGTGGGATTCGAAATTCGAATTCTTCGTCGATAGTTTTATAGTGCAGCTACAGGGTTATTCAATTTTGGCACCCCCTAGGCCACGCTGGGCCACACCAGGGGGGGCCCAGCCCATCCCAATTCAGGGGATAGGGCCAGGAGGACCCCCAGCCCTGCATCCTGAGGCGCAACCAACTTGACAGCTCTGCATCCTGAGGCGCAACCAACTTGACAGCTCTGCATCCTGAGGCGCAACCAACTTGACAGCATGCGCCCTGAGACGCAACCAATTGTTAGGTCGGCTAAAGTAGACTATAAGCTTTGAGTCCTCAACGTCACTTTTTTAGTGTAAAACAAGAGCAGTTTTTCCGAGACTTTCCGAGACGCATCTGCCCGGAGTAGTGACTCATCAGCAGAGCCCCTTTCAGTGATATACAATGGTCTAGTGGTAGACCAGATCGCTTGAGGATGAAGAGTCAGGGGTTCGACTCCCCCTTCGGTCGCTCTTGACGTTGCAGGTCGTTGTCAACCACAATGGTGGCTTGTCCAGTTGAGGTAGGAGACCGCTCCCCACCCGCGTACGACGGGCTCCCTCAACACCACGCCCTACAAGGCGTTATCATTACTCATCAGCAGGCCCCAGCTCATCAGTGCTACACATTACGGCACACTGCGCTTCAGTGCCGCGGTACACTGCTACCGTGCCGCGTCCCACTGCCGTGGTTTCTTATCCTAAAAGCAAGCCTATATGAAGGCTTGACTCTCTGTGTAATTATCCTTATTGGCACCTTGTCGGTCCCTGCTTCGTCCGCTCCCTCTTACGACAGATACTGCTGTCTATTAACAGGCACCTACTGAGAAGCATGCGCCGATATATAATTTGACTTCTGCGGGCCATAATGCTGTCCCGCTAAAGAATATGTGAGTTGATGCCCTTGCACCCATCGATCATACTCGTAGGCGCTAACTGATGCCGTCCATTTTGCACACCATCTCGCTCATTCGCGTTCTTACATCCAACCTTTTTTACATATTTGTCATGCGCTCCTACCACACAGCCCCCCGCCCACGCCCGCCCGCGCCCCCCCATCACTAGTCTCCCCCAGCCGGGTACGAGCCAATTGTACAGCCTGCGCCCTAAGACGCAACCAATTTGACAGCATGGGCCCTAAGACGCAACCAATTTGACAGCATGCGCCCCAAGACGCAACCAATTTGACAGCATGCGCCCTAAGACGCAACCAATTTCATAGCCTGCGTCCTGAGACACAAGCAACCTGCAACTGAACTATAGCCTGTGTCCTGCGACGCAACCAACCCACTACGCTGTGACGCAACCAACCCACTCCACACACTATAGCCTGCGTCCTGCGACGCAACCAACCCACTGAAGCTGCGTCTGCGACACAACGGATCATCCCCACGTTGCGTCTTGGGACTAGGCCTAGCCCAAAGTCTAAATGAAGACACAGCCCAGCCACGCTGGGCTACACAGGGGGGGCCTAGCCCATCCCAGTTCAAGGGATATGACCTGTTCAACAGGGGGGTTGGTAAGTTAGCCCCCCCTGACCAGTAGAGCGGAAACATAATTCCATACTTTAGATGAAGACAAAGCCCAGCCAGGAGGGGCCACACCAGGGGGGGCCTCGCCCATAGTCTAAATGAAGACACAGCCCAGCCACGCTGGGCCACACCAGGGGGGGCCTAGCCCATCCCAGTTCAAGGGATATGACTTGTTTAACAGGGGGTTGCCGAACATTCCAGCAAAGTCCACAACACACTTGTGCCGAACGGAGCCAAAGTTGCTGCCTGCCTTTGACAACTGCTGCGATGTTAGCTTCCCCTCGTCCAGGCGCATGGTGGGGCGCACATATTGAGCATGCCTGCACAAAAGGGGTGGGCAGGTAGGTGGGTAGGTGAATATAAAGGTGGGTGGGTGGGTAGGTGGCTGTGGTTAGCTTGCCCTTGTCCAGGCGCATGGTGGGGCGCACATATTGGGCATGCCTGCACACAAGGGGGGGGGGGAGGTAGGTGCGTAGGTAGGTGGGTAGGTAGGTGCGTAGGTAGGTAGGTAGGTAGGTGGGTAGGTAGGTAGGTGGGTAGGTATGTGGTTAGGAAGGTGCGTATGTAGGCGGGTAGGTAGGTAGGTAGGTAGGTGCATAGGTAGGTGGGTAGGTAGGTGGGTAGGTGGGTGGGTGGGTATGAGGGTAGGTAGGTGGGTGGGTGTGGCTGTAGTTAGCTTGCCCTCGTCCAGGCGCATGGTGGGGCGCACTAATTGAGCTTGCCTGCACAAAAGGGGGTGGTAGGTAGGAGGGTAGGTAGGTGGGTGGGTGGGTACAAGGTAGGTAGGTGGGTGGGTGGGTACGAGGTAGGTAGGTGAGGGTGGGGCGGCTGTGGTTAGCTTGCCCTCATCCAGGCGCATGGTGGTGCGCACATATTGAGCATGCCTGCACGCAAGGGGGTGGACAGGCAGGTGGGTGGGTAGGTGTGTGGGTGGCTGCTGTTAGCTTGCCCTCGTCCAGGCGCATGGTGGGGCGCACATATTGAGCATGCCTGCACACAAGGGGGTGGACAGGCAGGTGGGTAGGTGTGTGTGTAGGTGGCTGTGGTTAGCTTGTACTAGATCTACAATTATTGTCTGGCTGTACTTGGTCTATTATCATTGCGCATGTATGTATGTTACAGTCCAGGGGTAGGCCAAATAGGGCTAAAGGGACTTGCCCAACCGTTTAGGAAGGGCTTAAAAAGAAAAAGCACTGATGAACTGAGCCCCAAACAATCGCTTAATTTAATGATACTTTAATGATAATTTAATGATAATTAATTATACAATATGTGCATGTGGAGATGGGTGGGTGGATAGGTAGGTGAGTGTGTGTGTGGGGGGTAGTTCGCCCACGTGTAGGTGCATGGTGGGGAGCAAATATTGAGCGTGCCTGCACACAAGGGGGTACAGTTAAATTGTCTGGTCGTACTCGATCTATTATCATTGTCTAGTTGTACTTCATCTATTATTACTGTGCATGTGGAGATTGGTGGGTGGATAGGCATATCAAATCCAGTTACTGATTTCTTGGAGACCAGATGACACACACACATACAGATACGCACACACATACACGCACAATATATGCAAACACATGCACACACACAATTACACACAAAAACATCCACACACAATAACACACATACCCACACTCAAACACACACAATAACTCACACATATATGCAAGCACATGCACACACACAATAATACACACGCAAACACATGGACGCACACAATAACACTCCCACACACAAAAACGTGCACACACACGATAACACACACTCGCAAACACTCTCACGCACTTATACGCAAACACTCTCACACACAAACAATAATACACACATATACACAAACGCATGCACACACACAATAACACGCACACGTATACGCAAACACATACAATGACATAAACATATACACTCACACATACACACGAACACATACAATGACACACATATATACCCTCACACCTAAACACGATCAATTTGACTTACTGTGCACTCGTCAGCTTCTCAGCCATGACGAAGTTGAGCAGCAAGTCGTCACAGTTGAAAACGCTGTCTACAACCTCACACACACACACACACTCGCACACACACAGACACCCACACCCAATAAATTCCACTTACTGTGCACTCTTCAGCTTCTCAGCCATGGCGAAGTTGAGCTGCAAGTTATCACAGTTGAATACCCTGTCTACAACCTCACACACTCGCACACACACAAACACACTCGCAAAGACATACACACACTCGCACACACACACACACACACACACACACAATAAATTCCATTTACTGTGCACTCTTCAGCTTCTCAGCCATGGCGAAGTTGAGCAGCAAGTTATCACAGTTGAAAACGCTGTCTACAACCTCACACCCACACACTCGCACACACACAAACACATACACCCACACACACATAAACACAAATACACAGTCACACAATAAATTCGACTTACTGTGCACTCTTCAGCTTCTCAGCCATGATGTAGTTGAGCAGCAAGTCGTCGCAGTTAAATACTTCGTCCACAATCTCACGCCCCTGCAGCGAAAACAAACTCATGGGTAAACAAACAAACAAATAGACAAACACACAAGCAAACAAGCACGCAACAAGCGATAAGGCAAGCAAGCAAGCAAGCAATTAAGCAAGCAAGCATCCAAGCAAGCAAGAAAGCAAGCAAGCAAGCAATCGAGCAAGCAAGCAAGCAAGCAAGCAAGCAAGCAAACAAGCAAGCAAGCAAGCAAGCAAGCAAGCAAGCAAGCAAGCAAACAATTAATCAAGCAAACAAGCAAGCAAGCAAGCAAGCAAGCAAGCAAGCAAGCAAGCAAACAATTAATCAAGCAAGCAATTAATCAAGCAAGCAAGCAAGCAAGCAAGCAAGCAAGCAAGCAAGCAAGCAAGCAAGCAAGCAAGCAAGCAAAAATGCATGCAAGCAAGCAAGCAAGCAAGCAAGCAAGCAAGCAAGCAAGCAAGCAAGCAAGCAAGCAAAAATGCAAGCAAGCAAGCAAGCAAGCAAGCAAGCAAGCAAGCAAGCAAAAATGCAAGCAAGCAAACAAACACGCAAACAAGCAAGCAAGCAGGCAAGCAAAAAATCAGATATGGTCCTGCAGTTAAAAATCACAGGTAAGAAAACGAGTCAATGAAATACGGTGTCCACGATCTCACGTCCCTGCAGCAAATAGAACCTCGTGGGTCAACAAACAAACAAAAAAACAAGCAAACACGCAACAAGCAAGCTTATAGGTAAACAAACAAACAAACACGCAAGAAAGCAAGCAAGCAAGCTCATGGGTAGACAAACAAACAAATAAGCAAGCAAGCAAGCAAGCAAGCAAGCAAACAATGAGTCAATGAATCAATCAACCAAGCACGCAAACAAACAAAAAAGCAATATCAACTAAAACACACAAACAAAAATAAACACTGCGGTCGCATTCCTTGACTAACCTTCTTGTTGTGATCACTGGAGAACTGTTCAAACACCATTTGGTGGCCAACGAACAAACAGCCAGACAGACAGACAAACAGACAGACGGACAGAAAGACAGACAGACAGACAGACAGACAGACAGACAGAAAGACAGAAAGACAGACAGACAGAAAGACAGACAGACACAACACTTCCTGACTAACCTTCTTTCTGTGAATGCTGGAGAACAGTTCAAACACCATTTGGTGTCCAACGCACAAAAAGACAGAAAAACAGACAGACAGACAAGACACTCCTTGACTAACCACTTCCTGACTAACCTTCGTGTTGTGATCGCTGGAATAATTTTCAAACGCCATCTAGTGGAAACAAACAAACAAACAAACTAACAGGCAGACAGACAAGACATTCCCCAACTAACCTTCTTGTTGTGGTCGCTTGAGTAATGTTCAGTCACTCCTTGACTAGCCACTATCTGACTAACCTTCGTGTTGTGATCACTTGAGTAATGTTCTAACACCATTTGGTGGTCGACGCACAAACAGACAGACAAGAACACTCCTTGAATAACGACTTTGTGACTAACCTTCTTGTTGTGATCGCTGAAGTACAGATCAAACACCATCTGGTGGTCCATAAAAGCAGCGCCAGCTAGGACGACGTTGTACACACCAGAGTCGTATGTGTGCTTCTCACACTGCGGCGGTTTAGTTGGTTGGTTTAGTTGTTCTGGAGGTTGTGGTTGTGGTTGTGGTGGTGGTGGAAGTGATTGTGGTGGTGGTCCATGAAAGCAGCGCCAATTAGGACAACGTTATACACGCCAGAGTCGTATGTGTACTGATCACACTGCGGTGGTGTGGGTTGTGTTGGCTGTTGTAGTGGTTGTGGTGGTTGTGGTGGTTATGGTTGTGTTGGGGGTGGTGGTTTGTGGTGGTTGTGTTGGGGGTGGTGGTTTGTGGTGGTTGTGTTGGGGATGGTGGTATGTGGTGGTTGTGTTGGGGGGGGGGGGTTGTGGTGGTTGAGTTGGGGTGGTGGTTTTGTGGTGGTTGTGTTGGGGGTGGTGGTGGTTGTGTGGGGGTTGTGTTGGGGTTGGGTGGTGGTTTGGTGGTGGTGTTTGGTGGTGTTGTGTGTGGTTGTGTTGGGGGTGGTGGTTTTGTGGTGGTTGTGTTGGGAGGGGTGGTTGTGTTGGTGTGTTGTGGTGTGTGTTGTGGTGGTTGTTTGTGGTGGTTGGTTGGGGGGGTGGTTTTTGGTGTTGTGTTGGGGGGGGGGTTGTGGCGGTTGTGTTGGGGTGGTGGTTTGTCGTGGTTGTGTTGGGGGTGGTGGTTTGTGGTGGTTGTGTTGGGGGTGGTGGTTTGTGGTGGTTGAGTTGGGGGTTGTGGTTGTGGTGGTTGTGTTGGGGGTTGTGGTTTGTGGTGGTTGTGTTTGGGGGTGGTGGTTTTTGGTGGTTGTGTTGGGGTGGTGGTGGTTTGTGGTGGTTGTGGTTGTTGGGTGGTGTGTTTGTGGTGGTTGTGTTTGGGTGGTGGTTTTTGTGGTTGTGTTGGGGGTGGTGGTTGTGTTGGGGGTGGTGTTTTGTGGAGGTTGTGTTGGGGGTGGTGGTTTCTGGTGGTTGTGTTGGGGATGGTTTGTTTGGTTTGGTTTGGGTTGAAGATAGGGGTTGTGGCAGTTGTGGTGGTTGTGTTGGGTATGGTTGTGGTGGTTGTGGTGGTTGTGGTGGTTGCAGTGGTGGTGGTGGTGGTCCATGAAAGCGGCTCCGGCTAGGACAGCATTGTACACACCAGGGTCGTATGTGTGCTTCTCACACAGCGGTGGTTTAATTTGGTTGGGTGGTTGTGGTTATAGTGGTTGTGGTGATTGTGGTTATGGTGGTGGCGGTGGTGGTGGTGGTGGTAGTGGTCCATAAAAGCAGCTCCAGCTAGAACAATATTGTACACGCCAAATTTGTACGTGTGCTTATCACACTGCATTGGTTTGGGTTGGTTGGTATGGTTGTGGTGGATGTGGTGGTGGTCCATATTTGCGGCTTCAGCAATGACACCATTGTACACACCAGAGTGGTAGGTGTGCTTCTCACACTATGCGGTGGTTGGTTAGGTTTGGTTGGGTCGGAGTCGGAGGTTGTGGCAGTTGTGGTGGTGATGGTGGTGATGGTGGTGGTAGTGGTGGTTGCGGTGATGGTCCATGTAAGCAGAGCCAGCTAGGACACCATTGGGTACGCCAGAGCCAGCTAGGACACCATTGGGTACACCAGAGCCAGCTAGGACACCATTGGGTCGCCAGAGTTGTAGGTGTGCTTCTCTCTCACACTGCTGTGCTTTAGTTTGGTTGGGTTGGGTTGGGTCAGGTCGGAGGTAATGGTTGTGTCAGTTGCGGTAGTTGTTGTGGTTGTGGTGGTTGCTGTGGTAATGGTGGTGGTTGCGTTTGTGGTCCATAAAAGCAGATCCAGCAAGGACACCATTGTACACGCCAGAGTGGTAGGTGTGCTTCTCACACTGCGGTGCTTTAGTTTGGTTGTGGTGGCTTGGTTGTGGTAGTTGTGTTGGGTATGGTTGTGGTGGCTGTGGTGGTTGTGGTGGTTGTGCTGGTTGCAGTGGTAATGGTGGAGGTTGTGGTGATAGACTATGAAAGCAGCGTCAGTTAGCAATTCAGGAGATCTGGTGTATACAGCGCTGTCCCTGTTGGATCTGCTTTCGTGAACCATTACCGCAACCACTACCACCACCACTGCAACCCACACAATCGCCTCAACCACCACCTTGGACCCAAACTAACCAAACCAACCAAACCAATCCATCACAGTGTAAGAAGCACACATACGACTCTGGCATAAACAACATTGTCTTATAGCAATTCAGGGGATGAACTGGACAAAACGTTTCGTACTTCGTCGAGAATTGTCGAGAATTCCAGGCCAAATTGTCGAGAATTCTCGGATTTCCAGGCCAAAAATCTCGACGAAGTACAAAGCACGAGTTCTCGCAGAAACGTTTTGTGGCCTGGAAATCCGAGAATTCTCGACAATTTGGCCTGGAATTCTCGACAATTCTCGACGAAGTACGAAACCTTTGTCCAGTTCATCCCCTAAATTGCTATAAGACAATGTTGTTTATGCCAGAGTCGTACGTGTGATTCTTACACTGTGATGGATTGTTTTGGTTGGTTTGGTTGATTTGGTTAGTTTGGGTCCAAGGTGGTGGTTGTGGCGGTTGTGCGGGTTGCAGTGGTGGTGGTGGTGGTTGCAGTTAGGTTCACGTAAGCAGATCCAACAGGGACAGCGCTGCATACACCAGATTCGTATGTGTGCTTCTCACACTGCGGTGGTTGGTTTGGTTGTGGTTGGTTGTGGTGGTGGTTGTGGTGCTGGTGGTGGAAGTGATTGTGGTGGTGGTCCATGAAAGCAGCGCCAGCTAGGACAACGTTGTACACGCCAGAGTCGAATGTGTGCTTCTCACACTGCGGCGGTTGGTTTGGTTGTGGTTGGTTGTGGTGGTGGTTGCGGTGGTTGTGGTTATGGTGGTTGCGGTGGTTGTGGTGGTGGTTGTAGTAGTGGTCAATATTAGCAGCTCCAGCTAGGACAGCATTGTACACACTAGAGTTGTAGGTGTGCTTCTCACACGGCGGTGGTTTGGTTTAGGTGGGTTGGTTGTGGTGGTGGTTGCGGTGGCGGTCTATTACAGGCTGAGAGGTTTGTATACTTCAAACACTGCAGCACATGTGGGGTGAGTCAGGTGTGGGAGGAGTACCAGCAGGTGGATCAGAGGTGTAGGTTGTGTTGGTTGTGGCAGTTGCTGAGTTGGTTGTTGGTTGTGGTGGTTGCTGTGTTGGGAGGACAACCAGGAGGTGGATCAGAGGTGTAAGTTGTGTTGGTTGTTGGTTGTGGTGGTTGCTGTGTTGGGAGGACAACCAGGAGGTGGATCAGAGGTGTAGGTTGTGTTGGTTGTGGTAGTTGCTGAGTTGGTTGTTGGCTGTGGTGGTTGCTGTGTTGGGAGGACAACCAGGAGGTGGATCAGAGGTGTAGGTTGTGTTGGTTGTGGTAGTTGCTGAGTTGTTTGTTGGTTGTAGTGGTTGCTGTGTTGGGAGGACAACCAGGAGGTGGATCAGAGGTGTAGGTTGTGTTGGTTGTGGTAGTTGCTGAGTTGGTTGTTGGCTGTGGTGGTTGCTGTGTTGGGAGGACAACCAGGAGGTGGATCAGAGGTGTAGGTTGTGTTGGTTGTGGTAGTTGCTGAGTTGGTTGTTGGCTGTGGTGGTTGCTGTGTTGGGAGGACAACCAGGAGGTGGATCAGAGGTGTAGGTTGTGTTGGTTGTGGTAGTTGCTGAGTTGTTTGTTGGTTGTAGTGGTTGCTGTGTTGGGAGGAAAACGAGGAGGTGGATCAGAGGTGTAGGTTGTGTTGGTTGTGGTAGTTGCTGAGTTGTTTGTTGGTTGTAGTGGTTGCTGTGTTGGGAGGAAAACCAGGAGGTGGATCAGAGGTGTAGGTTGTGTTCGTTGCGGTAGTTGCTGAGTTGGTTGTTGGTTGTGGTGGTTGCAGTGTTGGGAGGACAACCAGGATGGTGGATCAGAGGTGTAGGTTGTGTTGGTTGTGGCAGTTGCTGAGTTGGTTGTTGGTTGTGGTGGTTGCTGTGTTGGGAGGAGTACTAGGAGGTGGATCAGAGGTGTAGGTTGTGTTGGTTGTGTTGGTTGTGGTAGTTGCTGAGTTGGTTAGTTGGTTGTTGGTTGTGTTGGTTGATGTGTTTGGAGGTGGATCAGGAGGTGGATCAGATGTGTTGGTTGTGGTAGTTGCTGTGTTGGTTGTGTTGGTTGATGTGTTTGGAGGGGTATCAGGAGGTGGATCAGATGTGTTGGTTGTGGTAATTGCTGTATTGGTTGTGGTGGTTGATGTGTTTGGAGGGGTATCCGGAGGTGGATCAGAGGTAACTGGGATCCCACACACACTAAACACACAGTCACACACAGACCCCCCCCCCCCCCCCCCCCCCCCCCCCCCCCCCTCCCTCCCCCCACGCACACGCACCCACATACCTGTGTGCTATGGTACTGCCCCCCTCTCCCCCCCCCCTCCCCCCCCCTCCCTCCCTCCCCCCCCCACGCACCCACATACCGGTGTGCACTGTACTGCCCACCACCCCCACCACCACCCCACCCCTCCCTTTCCCTCCCCCCCCCACAACGTACCCACATACCTGTATGCACTGGTAATGCCCCCCCCCCCCCCCCCCCCCCCCCCCCCCCCCCCCCTCCCTCCCTCCCTCCCCCCCCCCCCCACGCACACGCACCCACATACCTGTGTGCACTGGTAATGCCCCCCTCCCCCCCCCCCCCCCCCCCCCCCCCCCCCCCCCCCCCCCCCCCCCCCCCCCCCCACTGCCATCACCACACGACACACATCCACGTACCTGTGTGCACTGGTACTGGGGTGGGTCCCCCTCCAGGATGCGTGAGTAGAAGCCGGTGATACGTTCAGGTGCCTGGCGCCATGTTGCAAAGCCACGCTCTATATCACTGCAGGGCATCAATGGTGTGGGTTGGTGCGGTTGGTTGGTATGGTTGGTGTTGTTGTTGGATTGTGTGTTGGTTGGTATGGTTGGTGTTGTTGTTGGATTGTGTGTTGGTTGGTATGGTTGGTGTTGTTGTTGGATTGTGTGTTGGTTGGTATGGTTGGTGTTGTTGTTGGATTGTGTGTTGGTTGGTATGGTTGGTGTTGTTGTTGGATTGTGTGTTGGTTGGTATGGTTGGTGTTGTTGTTGGATTGTGTGTTGGTTGGTATGGTTGTTGTTGGTGTTGGATTGTGTGTTGGTTGGTATGGTTGGTGTTGTTGTTGGATTGTGTGTTGGTTGGATTTGCATCAGTATAAATGTATGTTGGCGATGTTGGCCATGTTGCACAGCCACTGCAGGACATCAATATGTTGTAGTCTAGCATGACCACTGCCCGTTTCATTATCTTGATTTTGAAAATTGGTGGTGAAATTAGACAGTTGGGGGCGAATTTTAAATTTTTAATTTTTTATAAGGTTGACTTTATTTACTTGACTTTTAACTCACTGTTAGCTTCTTAAGAGTTGATTGAAGAAATCTGAGTGGCCCTAAAACAATAATATAAAATAAATAATAATAATAAATATAAAATCCAAGTATTAGGCAGATAAAAAATAATATATAATAATAATAAATAATAATAAATAAATACAAAATCCAAGTATTAGGCAGCTAAAAAAATAATATATAATAATAATAAACAATAATAATAAATACAAAATCCAAGTATGAGGCAGCTAAAAAAATAATATATAATAATAAATAATAATAATAATAATAATAGTAATAAATATAAAAATCCAAGTATTAGGCAGCTAAAAAAATAATATATAATAATAATAAATAATAATAATAAATATAAAATCCAAGTATTAGGCAGCTAAAAGAGGGCTGCCTAAGACTCGCGGGTACCGCCGAATTTTGACGATTTGAGGTGGTGAAATTTAAAATTAGTGGGGGTTGTGAAAAGAGACAACTGGTCGGTGTGAAATTTAGCATATTTTGGGGGTGATTTGCATGGTCACGCTCTATAACACTGCAGGGCATCAATAAATTGTCGTCTAGCATGACGCTGGGTCCTTGGAGGCTGGGTCCTTAGAGGCTTGGTCCTGGGGGGCTGGGCCATGGGGGGCTGGCTCCTTGGGGGCTGGGTCAGGCTCAAAAGCTCCGCACCCTTTGCTCTTTGGGGGGCTCTTTGGTGGGCTGCGCTGCACTCCCCCTTGGCTGCCCCGACGTATGAGCGCTGCCCGGTTCTTGTTTGGGATTTGAAATTGGTGGTGGTGATCTTTGAAATTTGGTGATGAAATTTGAAATTTGTGTCTGGCTCCATGTTGCAGGGCATAAATATATTGTCAACTAGCATAAGAACCGGGGTACTACAAAGCGCGCGAGGGGCCCTTTTTGAGCCCCACTGCGCGTTTCGCACAGTTTTTTCTACCCCCTGTGGGCGCAGCGTGTAGTTTTTGCGCTTTTTGCACTACAAAGCGCTGACCAATTTGACGTTTGTGCGCTACAAGCGCTGGTCAATTTGGCAATAAGTTGTGCCCTGATGAGAACTACCCTGTTCCTTGTTTGAAATTTGAAATTGGTGGCAGTGGAATTAGACAGCTGGTGATGATGGATTTGAAATTGGTGGCATTGAAATTAGACAGCTGGTGATGATGAAATCAGACGGTTGGTGGCAGTGAAATTAGACAATTGGTGGTGGGGGAATTTAATTTTTTTGGCGTGTGGCTAATTGCAGGGTCACTCTCTGTACCACCGCATAGCATCAATATATTGTCGTCTAGCATGAGCACTGCCCGGTTTTGTTTGAAATTTGAAATCATGGTGGTGAATTTAGAAGTTCCGAAATGCAAGGGTTACCTGCAGGGCATCAATACTTACCGACCAGCATGAGGACTGCCCGATTTCGGATCTCTGGCTCGGGCTGGAAGCGGTTGTTTATAGAATTCTCAATTTTGCTCGAAATTTGAAATTTGTGGCGGTGAATTTAGAAATTTGGCAAAATTTGTTTTTTTGAAAAACTAGGGTTACCTGCAGGGCATCAATATATTGTCGTCTAGCATGAGCACTGCCCGGTTTTGTTCGGACTTTGAAATTTGTGGTGGCGAAATTTGATTTTTTCGAAAAGCGAGGGGTACCTGCAGGGCATCAATATATCATTGTCTACCACGAATACTGCCAGGTTTGTTTTCTCTGGGTCGGGCTGGAAGCGGTTGTTCATAGAGTTCTAGATTGTGTTCAAAATTTGAAATTTGTCGCGTTGATATTATACATTTGGTCTGATTTGGTGTTGAAAATTGAAAATTTGAATTTTCGAAAAGCCCAAGTCACTGCAGGGCATCAATATATCGCCGTCTAGCATGAATACTGCGCGTTATTTTTTTAATTTTGAATTTGTAACATTTTTTTTTTTTTTTTTAATTTAGATTTTTAGAAAGTCGGGTACCTGCAGGGTATCAATATATCGTCGTCTAGCATGAAAAACTGCCCGGTTCGTGATCTCTGGGTCGGGCCGGAAGCAGTTGCTCATAGAGCTCTCGGTTTTGTTTGGAAATTGAGATTTGTCGCGGTGAAATCTGATTTTTTGAGTGGTGATTTTTTTGTTTTGTTTTGTCTCGGGTTACCTGCAGGGCATCAATATATCGTCGTCTAGCATGAATACAGCCCGGTTTATGATCTCTGGGTCGGGCCGGAAGCGATTGTTCATAGAGTTCTTGGCCTCCACCCGAATTCTGACTGGAATGGGTGAGTTGTAATCGGTGGCTGGGTTGGGGGGGACGCCTTTGTTCCACACCACCACGATGTCACTCACGCTAGCGCACTGGCTGTAGTGGTTGATGGTGGCCTGTGTGGAGTGGAGGGTTCGTGGGTGTGTGTGTGTGTAGGGGTTGGGGTGTTTGGATGTGGGTGTGGGTGTGGGGTGGGGGGTTGATGTTGGGGGGGGGGAGGAAGGGAGTGTGTGGGGAGTGTGTGTTTGGGGGGGGATGGGGGGGGGGGGGGGGGGGGGGGGGGGGGGGCACCTTTGTTCCATACCACCACGATCTCACTCACGCTAGCGCACTGGCTGTAGTGGTTGATGGTGGCCTGGGTGGAGTGGAGGGTTGGTGGGTGGGTGGTGTGTAGGGGGTTGGGGTGTTTGGGTATGTGGGTGTGGGTGGGTGTAGGGGTTGGGGGCGTGGGGTGTGATGGGTGGAACGCCTTTGTTCCACACCGCCACGATGTCACTCACGCTATCGCACTGGCTGTGGTGGTTGACGGTGGCCTGTTGTGGTGTGGGAGGTTGTGTTGTGTGAATGTGTGTGGGGGTGGGTGGGGTTGGGGTGTGTGGGTGAGTGGGTGTGGGGTTGGGGTGTGTGTGGGTGGGTTGGGGGAGAACGCCTTTGTTCAACACCACCACGTGTGTCTGTGTGTGTTTGTGTGTGTGTGTGTGTGTGAATCAGTGTGTGTGTCAGAGTGTGTGTGAGTTTGTGTGAATCTGTATTTGTGCGTCTGTGTATGTTTGTGTGCGTGTGTGAATCTGTGTGAGTGTGCACGAATCTATGTGTGCGTGTGTGTATGTATGTGTGAGAGGACTTGGAGGTCATGGTGATGAGGGTGAACTTGCTTTGGGTTTGCGTGTGTGTGTGACAGAGAGAGTGTGTGTGTGGGAGAGAGAGAGAGAGAGAGTGTGTTTGTGTGTGTGTGTGTGTGTGTGAGAGAGAGAGAGAGAGAGAGAGAGAGAGAGAGAGAGAGAGAGAGAGAGAGAGAGAGAGAGAGAGAGAGACAGTCTGGCCCATCCCTTCATACATACAAACATACATACACACCTCGAGTGTCAGCTCCCTGGCCTCATAGGACATGGTGATGAGGGTGAACTTGCTGAACTGGCCATCCACTGGTACAGGTGCCACGATTCCAGACTTGGTGCGTGCGTACCAAACGAGGAAGTGCAGAAGCTGTTGGAGGGTGAGGGTGAGGGGGGGTGAGGGGATGGTGTTGGAGGGGGTGGGGTGTGGGTGGGGTTGTGGGGGGGTGAGTAGTGGTGTAGGTGGGGAGGGGTGGGTGAGTGGGAGGGGGTTGGTGGAGGGGGATTGAGGTGTGGGTGGGGCTATCCACTGGGGCTCGTGACATTGATTCCAGTCTTGGTGCGTGCATACCAAACGACGAAGTGCAGAAGCTGTTGGGGGGGTGAAGGGGGTGGGTTGGGGGGTTAGGGTGAGGGGTGGGTGGCAGGAGGGTGGGGTTGGGAGGGATTGAGGGGAGTGGGGTGGGTGGATGGGGGTAAGGGTGCCAAATAATGAAGTGCAGAAGCTGTTGGGAAGGTGGGGGGTGAGGGGATGTTAGTGAGTATAAATGGTGAGTGTGTGGGGGAGGTTGGGGGGGGGGGGGGTAGAGGAGTGAGGTGGTGTGGAGGGGAGGGAGGCCCACCAACCCCATCCCCACTCACCCACCCCCTCTCACTTACACCACTACTCAATCCCCCCACCCCCTCCAACCCATCCCCCACCCCCTCACCCTCCCAACAGCTTCTGCACTTTCCTCGTTTGGTACGCACGCACCAAGTCTGGAATCGTGGCACCTGTACCAGTGGATGGCCAGTTCAGCAAGTTCACCCTCATCACCATGTCCTATGAGGCCAGGAAGCTGACACTCGTGGTGTGTATGTATGTTTGTATGTATGAAGGGATGGGCCAGACTGTCTCTCTCTCTCTCTCTCTCTCTCTCTCTCTCTCTCTCTCTCTCTACATATCCCTCTCTCTCTCTCGAACCACACTGCAATCTGCAATAGTGCCAAAAGAACCAGGCGGCGAAGTACACTGCCGCTACAATCAGCAGTACAGCCGCCACGATCTGAAAACCATTCCAGCCAAGGCAGCACCGCCGACCTAGTACCCTAGGCCCCCCCTCCCCGCAGCATGCCTCCCGACCCCTCTTGGATCTGGGGGACGAAGGGAGTGCCTTTGTATGGGTCTGACATGCACCCAGGCGCTGGAAGAGGGCAGCAGCAGCATTCCCCCATAGCCTGCAAGCAGCGGTGGTGGATGTTGTTTTTGTGGTTGTGGTGGTGGGTGGTGTTTGTTGGTGGGTGTTGTGGCGGTGGTGGGTGTGTGTTGGTGTATTTGCTGTTGTGGTGGTGATAAAGGGAGGGCCTGTATGGGTCTGACATGCACCCAGGCGTTGGAAGCGGGGGGCAGCAGGCAGCAAGCCGCCATAGCCTGCAAGCAGCGTTTTTGTTGTTGTTTTTGTGGTGGAGGTGTGGTGTGCGGTGTCGGTGATGGGTGGTGTTGGGTGGGGGTGGTGTTTTGTGTTGTGGTGGAGAAGAATTGGACATGGCACCCAGGCGCTGGAAGAGAGCAGCAGGCAGCAGGCAGCAGGCAGCAGCCGCCATAGCCTGGAGCAGCGGTGGTGGGTGTGTGTTTTGTGTTTTTGTATTTGGTAGTGGGTGGTGTTTATCGTTGAATCTGGGAGACAAAGGGAGGTTCTTGTACGGGTCTGACATGGCACCCAGGCGTTGGAAGAGGGGCAGCAGGCAGCAGCCGCCATAGCCTGTGAGCAGCAGTGGTGGGCAGGTGTTGTTTTTGTGGTGGATGCTGTGGTGAGATTGAGGGTTGTGTATTGTGGTTGTAGGCGGTGGTGGGGTGGTGTTGTGTTTTTGTGTTGTGGTGGTGAGGAGGGAGGGCCTTGTATGAGTCTGACAAGGCAGACAAGCATTGGAAGAGGGGCAGCAAGCAACAGCCACCGTAGCCTGAAAGCAGCGGTGGTTGGTGTTTTTGTCGGTGGTGGTGGTGATGATGTTTGTGGTGTGTGTTGGTGGTGGGTGGCCACCTTTGATGTGCAGCAAGTTGTGGGTGAGGGAGGGAGGGCCTGATATGGGTCTGTCATTGCAGAAAGCGTTGGAAGAGGGCAGCGTGTATAGGAACAGCCCACCGTAGCCTGCACGCAGCGGTGGTGGGTGTTGTTTTTGTGACGTTGTGGTTGTGGTGGTGTGGTGGTGATGGTGGTGGTTGTGGTTGTGGTGGTGGTGGTGGTGGTGGGTGGCTACCTTTGGTATGCAGCAAGTTGTGGGTGAGGGAGGGAGGGCCTGATATGGGTCTGACATTGCAGACAAGCGTTGCACAGAGGGCAGCAGGCAGCAGCCGCCATAACCTGCAAGCAGCGTTTTTTTGTGGTGTTGATGTTGTTGGTGTTGATGTTGTTGTTGTTGTTGTTGTTGTTGTTGTTGTTGTTGTTGTGATTTTGTTGTTGTTGTGTGTTGCGTTGTTGTTTGTTGTTGTTGTTGTTGTTGTGTTTTGTTTTGTTGTTGTTGGTTGTTGCTGTTCTTGTTGTTGTAGTTGTTTTTGTTTTCTGCTTTTCTTGTTGTTTGTTGTGTTGTTGTTGTTTTGTTGTTGTCGATGTTGTCGATGTTGTGTTGTTGTTGTTGTTGTTGTTGTTGTTGCGTGGTGGTTGGTGGTGGTGTGGGGGTGGTTTGGGTTTGTTTTGTGGTTGTGGTGGAGAACTTGGAACATGGCACCAGCGTGAAAGAGGGGCAGCAGGCAGCAGCCGCCATGCCTGCAAGCAGCGTCGTGGGTGTAGTTTTTGTTGTTGTGGTGAGTGATGATGTTTGTGGGTGGTGGTGGGTGGCTACCTTTGGTGTTTGCAGCAAGTTGTGGTGAGGGAGGGAGGGCCTGATATAGGGTCTGTTCATTGCACCACAACCAGCGCTGGATAGAGGGGCAGCAGCAAAGCAGCAGCGCAGCAGCAAGCAGCAGCAGCCATAGCCTGCAAGCAGCCGGTGGTGGTTGCGTATTTTCGTGGATGCGGTGCGATGGGTGGTGCTTTTGTGGGTGGGTGGTGGGTGGGTGGTGGTGGGGTGTTTTTGTGGGTGTTGTGCAGGTGGTGGTGTGTTTTTGTGGGTGTTGTGCCGCGTGGTGGGTGTGTTTGTGGGTGTTGTGGAGGCGGTGGTGGGTGGTGCTGTTTTGTGGGTGTGTGGCGGTGGGCTGGGTGTGGTTGTTTTTGTGGGTGTTGTGCGCCGGTGGTGGGTTGGTGTTTTTGTGGGGTGTTGTTGGCAGGTGGGTGGTGGTGTTTTGTGGGTGTTTGGCGGTGTGCGGTGGTGTTTTTGTGGTTTGTGGCGTGGTGGGTGGTGCCTTCTTGTGTAGTTGCGTGGTGAGGTGGTGTTTTTGTGGTTGTGTGGTGAGGGAGGGCCTGATATGGGTCTGACATGGCACCCAGGCGCTGGAAGAGGGCAGCAGCAGGATTGCCATAGCCTGCAAGCACCGTGTGGATGGTGTATTTTCGTGATTTGGAGGGCTGTCATTTTGGAGGCTCGATGTCGAAGGTATTATGTCTGCAGTTTTTGAGTCATGGAGGATTTAAGTACCAAGTGACACCAAATGCAGTTAGCGAGACATCCCTGATGAGAAAAGGTTGGCTAAACGCCTACGCTACGATACCAAAATGGTTCGCGCCAACAGCAATGATTGAGAATGCTTATTCCCTTTACATCCGCCTTACATAAAGCGGATCGATTCGTTCTATAGCACAGTTTAGAATGGGTCCCATTGCTGAAACAGAAATAATGAGGGTAGTGGATAGAGCACACATCCTTCGCTCAAGAGAATCTCTCTCTTTTTTT